>CAUYUJ010015186.1:294531-298444 GCA_963575745.1 Prorocentrum cordatum | reverse complement strand
GCTCCACCGAAGGCCCCAGTGGCTGCGCCCGCATGCGGTTCCACACCCCATTCTGGCAAACCCCTCACACGTTTCGTGGCCCCATAGGGAGCTCCACCGAAGGCCCCAGTGGCTGCGCCCGCATGCGGTTCCACCCCCCATTCGGGCACACCCCTCACACGTTCGTGGCCCCATAGGGAGCTCCACCGAAGGCCCCTGTCTGCAGGGTCCGCATTTGCAGTTCCACCTCTATTCGGCGCACCCCTCACACGTTCGATGGGACCCTATTGGGTTTGCTCCGCGGTAGCTCCTGCGGCAGGGTCCGCCATTGCAGAGTTCCACCCCCATTTCGGCCCCTTCACGTTTCTTGACCCTATAGGGATGCTCTCCACCGAATGGCCCCAGCGGCAGCGCCAGCTGCGGTTGCACCCCCATTTCGGCACACCCCTCACACGTTTCGTGGCACATAGGGTTCTCCGCCACGAAAAGGCCCAGTGCCCACAGCGGCATGCAGTTCCACCCCCATTTCGGCGCACCCCTGACACGTTTCGTGGCCCTACAGGGTGCTCCGCCCAAGGCCCCAGAGGCAGGGTCCGCATGCAGTTCCACCTCAATTTCGGCACACCCCTCACACGTACCGTGGCTCCATAGGGTGCTCCGCCGAAGGCCCCAGTGGCAGTGTCCGCATGCAGTTCCAACCCCATTTCGGCGCACCCCTCACGTTTCCTTCGTGGCTCAAAAGGTGCTCCACCGAGGCCCTGTTTTGCAGGGTCCGCATGCAGTTCTCACCTCCATTTCGGTCGCACCCCTCACACTGTTCCGGGGCCCCATAGGGTGCTCCGCGGAAGGCCCCAGTGGCAGGGTCCGCATGCAGTTCCACCCCCATTTCGGCGCACCCCTCATATGTTTCGTGGCCCTATAGGGTGCTCCGCCGAAGGCCCCAGTGGCAGGGTCCGCTCTCAGTTCCACCCCCATTTCGGCACACCCCTCAAACGTTTCGTGGCCCCATAGGGTGCTCCGCCGAAGGCCCCAGTGGCAGGGTCCGCATGCAGTTCCACCGCCATTTCGGCGCACCCCTCATATGTTTCGTGGCCCTATAGGGTGCTCCGCCGAAGGCCCCAGTGGCAGGGTCCGCATGCAGTTCCACCCCCATTTCGGCGCACCCCTCACACGCTTCGTGGCCCTATAGGGTGCTCCGCCGGAGGCCTCCTGTGGCAGGGTTCGCATGCAGTTCTACCCCCATTTCGGCGCACCCCTCACACGTTTCGTGGCCCCATAGGGTGCTCCACCCAAGGCCCCAGTGGCAGGGTCCGCATGCAGTTCCAGTTATATTTCGGCGCACCTCGCACACGTTTCGTGGCCCCACAGGGTGCTCCGCCGAAAGCCCCAGTGGCAGGGTCCGCATGCAGTTCCACCCCCATTTCGGCGCCCCCCTCGCACGCTTCGTGGCCCTATAGGGTGCTCCTGCGAAGGCCCCAGTGGCAGGATCCGCATGCAGTTCCACCTCAATTTTGGCGCACCCCTCGAACGTTTCGTGACCCCATAGGGTGCTCCACCGAAGGCCCCAGCGGCAGCGCCCGCATGCGGTTGCACCCCCATTTCGGCGCACCCCTCACACGTTTCGTGGCCCCATAGGGAGCTCCACCGAAGGCCCCAGTTGCAGTGCCGCGTGCGGTTCCACCCCCCCATTTCGGCACACCTCTCACACGTTTCGTGGCCCCAAAAGGGTGCTCCGCCGAAGGCCCCAGTGGCAGGGTCCGCATGCAGTTCCGCCCCCCATTTCAGCGCACCCCTCGCACCTTCCGCGGCCCCATAGGGTGCTCCACCGACGGCTCTGGTGGCAGCGTCCGCATGGCGTACCCGTGCCATTTTTGGCACACCCGTCACACGCGTCGTGACCCCAGAGAGGTTTACCGAGGTCGATACCCACAGCTGCGTTACGCACAACTACACATGGTTGGGTCCCTCGCCAGGATAATTGATTTTTCGGATGCAGGGGCCTCTGCAGTCTCTGGATCCCCCTCCCTGGGGTATGTTTTCGCCCCAGCCCCTTTCTTGATGGCCCCAGGGGGCCCGATGACGGGCCCCGCGCAGGCCGAAATAGAGGAGCAGCGCCGGGATTGCAACAGCAGGAGCTGCAGCGCCACTCCCCGGACCCCTTCCCGGGGGTGCGCTCACGGCCGGATTCTTCTCGAGAGGCTGGCCGGCCTCTCGAGAAAGAGCCCCGCCGTGGCGGCGAGGGCCCTCCGGGGCGATGCCGGGTCCTCCTCCGGGAGCCGGGTGGCTCAGGCCTCTGCCTGCGGGCCCCAAGAATAGACCCCCCCCGCCACCACCACGCCGATTCCTCCTCCCTCGTCTGCCCTCCTATTCCTTGCCTCTGTCCTGGGGGAGGGCGGGGGTGAGGGAGGTGGTGGTTGTGTGTGTGTGTGTATAAATATATATATATATATATATATATATATATATATAGCTTGCGAAGGCCTTACGGCCAGAGTGCCGCCGACCCCGAAGACGACAAAGATGAAAGGGAGGGGGGGGGGCAGGGAGGAGGACGAGTGGCAGGAGGAGGAGGAAGGGGTGCGTCGGTCGATCTCCTCGTCTGTTGCCTCCTTTCGCTGCGGCTTATCCTGCCTGGGGGAGGGAGGGGGTGAGGGCGATGGTGGTGGTGGTGGTATAGAGATTTGGCCCCCGCATCTGCCTTCCTCGCTGAGGCGACGGCACCTTCTCGGCGGAGCGCAGCGCACGGGCGCTGCTCCGCAGCCTCGCCTCCGTGGCGGGCGCCGCGGCCCCGGGGCGCGGCGTGGAGTTCCTGCTCTGCGGGCGCGACGTGCCGGCCGAGCTGGACGGGGCGGAGCACCACGGGACTGCCGGAGGCGGTCGGGGGCGTCCAGGATCGGAGGCCCAGAGGTAGGATGTTCCATGCTATGTTAGCTCTGATCGCCAGAAAGAATCTCGAGCATCAGCTAAATACCGATAACTCGAGGGTTTTCACGCGTCGGGTCCTGGGAGACACTGTTCCGACACTGTGTCGACACTCTTTCGACACTTTTCTGGGTGCTCGAAATTGTTTCTGGGATGTGGTCCTTGAGTACGATGGGAGCAACATAAGCCCAGAGGTTGACACCAACACCAATATCGGCGGTGTGCCTCTGCCGAGGGGAGAGTGTCCCGACCTCGGCGATGGTGGTCATGCTCTGGCTTCCTGGGCGGCCGAAAGATCACCACCAACACCGAGATCCGGGATCGTCTTCCCCCGGTGGAGGCAGCCCCCTGGGTTGGTGCTGGTGGCCATTTCCAGGCCTCCAACAGGACCGTGAGATCGGGGCGTCGCGATTTTGTTCGCACCGGGCGCTCTCGCCCGGCTTCGGGCCCCCAGGGCCATCAGAGGGATCGAGCAAGCTCGAAAGCTGCAGCAGAAAGGTGGGGTGTGGATCCTCGAGATCCGGGGCATGCCGACTGTTTCGCACCAGGCGTTCTCGCCCAGTTTCTGCGCCACCCGCGCGCGAAGATGGTCGCGCCTCGCGCGTCGCGGCTCAGGGAAGGACTCTCGTCAGTTATCCAGCCTCGGGGTGCCGCCCAGTAGCTGCGCCTGGCCGAGGGCGTTCTGGTGGTGCCCTGGTCTCCCCGATCGGCCGCCGGAGGCCCGAGTTATGACCCGACAGCCAACAGGCGTCGAGGGGGGTGCGGACTATTTAATTATGGTAGAGGAAAAAGAACTATGCACATACACCGATTCTGGCCAGGCCCATCCTGAGCCCAGGATCGGTGCATACGCCCTCCTACCTTTGCCAGGAAGGCATATGCACCGATCCTGGGTCAAGGATGGGCCTTGCCAGGATCGGTGCATGTGCATAGTTCTCCTCGCCCGATATGGGGGGATACATACGGTTGGGGCCATGCGGGGCTATGCAATCTCTCGCGCAGCATCGCCCCT
>CAUYUJ010015186.1:284531-289531 GCA_963575745.1 Prorocentrum cordatum | reverse complement strand
TCCGCCTCCTGTGCATCCACATTCCCCTTCGATGTAATTCTTCTCTGGAGAGAGCTTCCTTGTCTTTCCGTGGTGCGTAGGGGGGTCAAGTGCGTAGCGCATTTTGTTTCGGATTGCATGCGCGGTTGCGTGTGGGTGGTTGGATGGGTGGTGTCTGTGGGCGGTTGCATTGCATTGCTTGTTTCCGCCTCCGTTGCATCCACATCCCCCTTCGCTGTTCTTCTTCCCTGCTGCACGCGCAGAGGGGAAAAGGGACAGAGAGAGAGAGGTGGAAAGAGGCACCAATCGCTTGTCCATCCGTCGTTCAGGGGGTGTCAATTGCGTGGCGTGCTTTGCCTCGCGTTGCATTCGCTGTTGCGCGGGGTCGTTTGCATTACAATGTGCGCTTCCACCTCCTTTGCATCCGCATTCCATTTCGAGGTTATGTTATTCAATTTGAACGCGCGAAAAAACGAGAACGGGAGAGATAGAGGGAGATAGAGAGGGAAGGAGAGAGCAATCGCTTGCCCTCCCGTGGTGTGAGGGGGGAAGGAGAAAGCAGCCGATTGTCCCTTCGCTGCGCGTGGAAGGTTCAATTGCGTGGCGTGGTTTGCATGACATTGCGTTTGCGATTGCGTGTGGGTGTTTGTGGGCGGCTGCATTGCATTGTTTGCTTCCGCCTCCTTTACGTCCACATCCCCTTCGAGGCGTTTCTTCTTTGCTTTGTGCGCAAAGCAGGAAGGGAGAGAGAACGATACATATATACATATATACGTATGTAAATAGTGAGGGACAAAACAACGGCTTGTTCGTCCGTGGTGCGTGGGATGTTGAATTGGATGGCGTGCTTTGCATTGCATTGCGCTGCTTTGCATTTGTGGTCGCGTGTCGGTGGTTGCAGGGCGTTTGTGGGCGATCCCCTCGCGTTGCGCGGCGTGCTTGCGCGGCGTGCGTGTGATTTCGAGAACCATGCTCGGGGTGGCGCTGTTTGCGAAGCAGATGGCGAAAGCTGGCGAAGAGTAGAAGAGAAAGAGAGAGAGAGAGAGAGAGAGCGCGAGAGAGAAGTAGAGAACGAGATAACCCAAGAACGAAACAACGAAAGAGAATAATAACATATTTTAATCACGACGGCAGTGAAACACACTTGGAAAAAAGCACTCAAACTGTTAGGGCGAAGTAGCGCGTCACTGGTAAAAAGAAACATATGGAAAAGACGAGGGGCTCCACAATCCTCTGGCCTCTCAACTTCTTCCTCGTCCTCGCGCTTGTTTTCCTACTCGTTATCCTTCTGCCCCCTCCCTGCCCTCCCCGTCATCCACGCTGCCATCCTCGACATCCGCTGCCTTGTCGTCGCCATCATCCTTGTCTTCTTGTCCCCCCCACGAGCCCAATGGACAACATCGGCGCTTACCGTTCTTGTCTGATCAGATTCCTCACGAGAGCGAATGTGTTACTAATATTGTTGCTGTGATTGTTGTCATTGTTGTTGTCGTGCTTCCTTTCTTGTTATCCTCCTTGCGAAGCGCTCCATGGCCCCACCCTCGTCCGCGCGCACGCCTCGGGCCATGACTTGCTGATTATCCCCCCCCCTCCTGGACGGCCCCGAGGCGGAGGCTCCTCCAGCGCGGTCTCCGTGAAGCGCGGAGGAGGAAAGGCGCCACGCCCATAAACTGTCGGAGGTCCGCGCGCACTTCTCGGGTCTGCGCTGGATCTTGGAGCCGGTAGGCGTTGTGGCCGCCGCGACGACGACGACGACGACGACGACGACGACGACGACGACGACGACGACGACGACGACGACGACGACGACCGCGAAGGAGTGCAGGAGGAAGACGCGGAGGAGGGAAAGGAGCAGGAGGAGGAGGAGCAGGAGCAGGAGCAGCAGGAGAAGGAGGAGCAGCAGGAGGAGGAGAGCAGGAGGAAGAGGAGGGGGAGGGTCGAGTTTAGTTTGATCCCAGCCGAGAGAAACAGGGGGGGGGGATCAAAACCAAAGATCCTTCGAGGTGATTGCTTGCGGGGGAGAGAGGGGCACCCTCATCGCCACAGCTTGGCGCGTCTCGAACAACGCTGGTCAGTTTTTCGACCCGCGGTCGGGTCCCTGGAAGCAGATTTTTTGAGCGGGTGTGCCTGCACCCCCCCTCCTCTCGGCAGGCAGGCTTGCACCACCCACCAAACCAGCCCATCCCAACTCGAAGGCCCCAATTTGCCCTCCATTCTCAGTGGGGGGGGGCGTCGGGAAACATTGAAAAACCACAGATGGAACCCGTACCCCCCCTCCAACCCGAAATTGGGGTTGGGTTGGGTTGGGGTGGTCTGGCAGGCAGTCACGCTAGCGCAGAGCGCGCCAGGGGCGGCACCTTCGGCGGTCCAGCGCCGACTCAAGAAGTCCGCACGGGCTTCTGTGAGTTTATGTTTGTGCCGTTCGTTTCTTCTTCCCGGAGCACCGCGTCGGCTATCTCCACTGTCTGCCTGACTGCGAGGCAGGCGTCTCCAGGCTCTGGGGCAGTGCCAAGATAGTCACCACCAGGGGGGTCCCCAGCGGGTAGACCGCGACCCGCGGAAACCCTTCCAACCCGGGAAAAAAACAGCCGTGCCCCAGAAATTCCATGCGACGATCCTGAGAATTGGGACACCCCTTAATTACCCGGAATCAAAAACCTACGACCCCAAGAACGTCAAAAGCACGAAGCGTGGAAGCTTTTTGGGACGCTCTGGACGGGAGGTTTCTCTACTCTTCTCCCCCCCTCCTCCTCTTCCTGCTCCTTTTCTTTGTTCCCTCCTCCTCTTCTTCCTCCTCCTCCTCCTCCTCCTCCTCCTCCTCCTCTCTCTCTCTCGTTCTACTCGGCGCTCACAAGCGTTGTCATCTGACCAGGTTGGTCTGCGTCGTCGTCGTCGTTGTTGTCGTCTTCGCCGTTCTGGTCGTTGTTGTCGCCGTCGTCGTCGTCGGCGGCGGCAGCGTCGGCAAGCAGAGTTCTCTTACTTGTTTCGTGCCCCCTCCCGCGCTGCCACGTGAGAAATCAACGCTTGTCCGCTCCTTGCGCTGCCATGAAACTAGTAGGGTAGATTGGTATTTGTTTGTCGCCCTCCAGGCGTTGCCACCTGAAAGGCAGAGAATGATACACAACTATGTGTGATCTGCCCCCTGCGTTGCCACTTGGCGAGGATCACATCTCATGTGTTATGTGTCCTGTTTTGCCACGTGGCGAGTAAAGTCTGCTACTGGTTTTCGCCCCCAGGCCTTGCCATCTAAAAGGTAGATCCGAATATTAATTGTTTCGCCCTTGTCGTTGTCACCTGGCGATAATTGAGTCGAATGTTGCTCGTTCGCCACGCAGACTTTGACATCTGACGGGTAGAGCAGAATAGTAATTAATTCCTGCTTGCCTGCGTTGCCTCTTGACGAGTTAAGTAGAATAGTATGTCTTTTGCCCTCTGTGTTCCCACAAGGTTTCACCTTCTCCGGCTCCTCTTTTTTTCCTTGTGCCTCATAATGCTCATGTTATGTGTTTCTATGTCGTGAATGCTGCTGTGCTGTCGTCGTCGTTTCTGTGTTGCCGCCGTCATCGTCTCCGTTGCCATTTTGACGTTGTCATCGTCGTTCTCGCCGCCGTCGCTCTGGTATATGACCTTCTCGTCGTCGGTGTCGTGGTCGACGTTCTCGTCGTCATCGCCGCCACCGCCGTCGTCGTGTCGTCGTCGTCGTCGGCGTCGTCGTCGTCGTCGTCGTCCTTGTCGTCGTCGTCGTCGTTTTCCTCGTCGCCGATCCCTTGCGCTGCTACCTGACGAGACTCGAATCGCATATGTTCTGCGTTTTGCGTTGCAGCGTGGTGGATGCTGCAAAATATGGCTGATTCGTTTCCGGGCGTTGCCGCTTGACGGGTGTGCAGCACAGTCTGTGTTTCTGCCCCCCTGCGCTGCAACCTGGCAGGAGTAGAACTGTCCGCTGCCTGCATGTCCGCGCGGCGGGTAGAATCGTATGGTTTCGCTCCCCCCTCCCGCCAGGCGTTGCCATGTGACGGGTAGATCAGACTGCTATGTGTGTCCGCCCTCCTGCTTTGCTACGTGCCCACTTGAGTGGAATCGCATGGCCCAACCATCCTGTGGTGTTGGACCCTCATTTTGAATCGGCAGCTCATGCTTCCTTCACGTTCTCCCCTTACTACCCCGTCTCCTTCCTCCCTCCTCGTTGTCCCTGCCAACTCTCTCATCGGCATCGTCATCATCATCCCCGCCATGTCCATCATCATCAGCATCCCCGTCATCTTCATCATCATCTTCATCAGCATCAGCATCAGCATCAGCATCAGCATCATCAGCATCAGCATCAGCATCAGCATCAGCATCATCATCATCATCATCATCATCATCATCATCATCATCATCATCATCATCATCATCATCATCATCATCATCATCATCATCATCATCGTCAACATTATGACGGCTGCATCGGCAACATCGTCAGCACCGTCATATAATCAGACGCATCAGCGGCACACCCCTCGCAAGCGCCGTGGCCCCATAGGGAGCTCCACCGAAGGCTCCACTGGCAGGATTCGCATGGCGCCACACATCTTGGTGCATTCTTCACACGCTTCGTGGCCCCACAGGGAGCTCTGACGAAGGCACCAGTGGCAGGGCTTGCATGGCGCAGCCCATTTCGGCGCAACCGTCACACGCGTCGTGGCCCATAGGGGGCTCCACCTAAGGCAGCCTAAGGCCCCACTGGGAGGGCCCGCGTGGCGCCATCGCGCCCAGTTCGGCACACCCTCACACGTTTGGTGGCCACACGGGGAGCTCCACCGAAGGCCCCAGTGGGAGGGTCCGCATGGCGCCACCGCGCTCATTTCTGCAAACCCTTACGCGCCTCACGGCCCTAAGGGAGGTCCACCAGAGGCTCCAGTGGCAGGGCCCGCATGGCGCCACTCTATCAATTTCGACAAACCCCTCGTGCGCTTCGCGGCCCACAGGGAGCTGCACCGAAGACCTCAGTGGGAGGTTTCGCACGCGGTCCCGCCTTT
>CAUYUJ010015186.1:249531-282031 GCA_963575745.1 Prorocentrum cordatum | reverse complement strand
TGTCTTCCTAGATGGTTGAGTCGGGCATGTCCCTCTACAGGAGGAATATTTGAAAACAGTCAACAAATAGTCAGGGGACGACTCGTATGGACCATTTTTAAATATCCTTTCACTATGTTTTATTTTTCCTCCAAAATCCGCCTGTAGGAGGACATGCCCGACCTAACTATATGGTGCCGAGCGCACCCGATCCCTGAAGCCTGTCGGCCTGGCCCGGGGCCCCGGGCCTCACGGATGGCGTGGTCCCTGGCTGGCCCTCCGCGCAGCGAGGGCAGCTGCGCCCGCTCCCGGCCGGGCGGCCGCGCGTCTTCTCGAGCATCCCCCCAAGGCGCCCGTTCGGACGCGTTCCCGCCACCCACAGGAGGGGGAGGAGGCAACGGAGGAGGAGAGGAGGAGGAGGAGGAGGAGGAGGAGGAGGAGGAGGAGGAGGAGGAGGAGGAGGAGGAGGAGGAGGAGGAGGAGGAGGAGGAGGAGGGGGGGGGTAGGGGGAGGAGGAGGGGGAGGAGGACCAGTGTAAACCCAAGAGTCATCAACGATGTTGGAATGAAGCCTCCCTCTAAGCTCCCTCTTCGTAGGCCCCTACACCTCGTTGGAAGACAACCGTTTGAAGACCTTGAAGCATGCCAATGCATTGTTCTCGGGTATTCCACGCCACGGATCAACCTGACTGCTGCGTCCTGACGATCAGGACTCGTCACATAACGCCATTGTTGGGATGTTGACACCGCGAATCAACATACCGGTTGCGCCCGCATAATCCTGAATCATTACAAAGCGCAACTGTTTGGTGCGATGATGATGGGAATCCGTAAAACTTCTGCAAATGTTTAAAACGAATGTGCGCGGCGCTAAGGCGAGAGCCACAGTTTGAAAAGGAACCGCCCTCAATCCGCGAAGCTCTTGCAAATGTTTAAATCGAGTGTGCGCGGCGCTAAGGCGAGTGCCACATTTTGAAAACGGCCCGCCCTCAATCCGTGAGACTCCTGCAACTGTTTCAAACGAGTGTGCCAGGCGCTAAGGCGAGAGCCACGTTTTGAAAACAACCCGCCCTCAATTCGTGAAGCTCCTGCAATTTCCTAAAACGAATGAACGCGGCACTAAGGCGAGAGCCACATTTTGAAAACGACCCGCCCGCAATCCGTGAAACTCTTGCCAGAACGAGTGTGCGCGGCGCTGAGGCGAGAGCCACATGTTGAAAACCACCCGCCCTCCATCTGTGAAACTGTTGCCATGCTTAAAGCTTCAGCGTCATGAAAGGTGAGGAAGTCTCAGGCGAAACGCCCGGCCCACCTTAAAAACTGGCCCCGGGGTGCGACAGGGGGAAGTTATTCATAAGGAAAAGGAATGGAGGAGGAGGAGGAGGAGGAGGAGGAGGAGACAACGGAGGAGGAGGAGAAGGACGAAGAGGAGGAGGATGAGGAGGAGGAGGAGGCAACGGAGAAGGAGGAGAAGGAGGAGGAGGAGGGCATATGCTGTTTGAACCATTTCGTACTGCCGAGGTGATTTGTGCATGGCTGGTCTGGTGCAAAGTGCTCTAGATGCTATAGACGGAGGCGCCACCCAGCTGTGCCCCGCCTTTGGGCATGCGATGGGGTTAAGTGCCTTGTGGCGCGGACAACCGTGTTCGCGTCGGCCTTTGTCGAGGAGGAGAGGAAGGAGAAGGAGGAGGAGGTGGAGGAGGAGAACAGAGTAGGGAGAGGAGCAGCCGTGGCCAAAGCCTCGCTGCGCTTGACTGCACGCTCCGTTCGAGCCCTCGCCGCAATCTCAGGGGTGGATTCGAGATACACGGTCTTCAGTCAGACCGAATCCAGATGATCGCCCAAGATGGGGTCTGAGAGCTCCGCCTCCATCGAAGCCGAGAAACTGCACGTCCTACGAGCCAGCTCTTGGACCCCAAGGCGAACCTGGCGTACCTGGAGTGGAGTTCGAAACGGCCAGCCCGCGTCCTCCAGCTCATTCCCTCGGCGCTGCTGGAAAGTAATGACCTCGTCAAGCATATGAGCGACAGTGATGTGAGATTTAACTTTGGAAGCTTGCAAGTTATGAGGATGGCGCGCGAGGAGGAGGAGGAGGAGGAAGAGGAGGAGGAGTAAGAGGAGTAGGAGGAGGAGGAGGAGGACGAGGAGGAGGAGGAGGAGGAGGAGGTGAATGAGGAGGAGGAGGAGGAGGAGGAGTGGAGGAGGAGGAGGAGGAGGAGGACGAGGAGTGAGGAGGGGAGGGGAGGAAGGAGGAGGAGGAGGAGGAGGTGGTGGAGGTGAAGGTGGGTGGTGGAGGAGGAGGTGGAGGAGGAGGAGGAGGAGGACGGAGGAGGAGGTCAGGAGGAGGGACGTGGACGAGGCATGGAGGGAGGAGGAGGAGGAGGAGGAGGAGAAGAGGAGGAGGAGGAGGAAATGCCTCGAGGAAGCGCCTCGAGGAAATGGCGCTTCCATGTTGCGCTGCCCCAGGCTCCGGGGCGCCTTGTTCGTGGCGCTGCACGCGGGGCTCGGGCTGGACCACCCCGAGCTGGCCGGCTCCTGGCCGCCCACGCTGCAGCGGCTGCGGCAGGCGGCGCCCGTCTGGCTGGCGCTCTCCTCCTTCAACCAGGTGGCCAGAGGAGAAGGAGGAGGGTGATGATGATGATGATGATGATGATGATGATGATGATGATGATGATGATGATGATGATGATGATGATGATGATGATGATGATGTGATGATTGATGATGATGATGATGATGATGATGATGATGATGATGATTGTGATGATGATGATGATGCTGATGCTGTGTGATGCTGATGCTGATGCTGATGCTGTTGCTGATGTGATGCTGTTGTGATGCTGATGCTGATGCTGATGCTGATGCTGATGGGAGGGAGGAGGTGGAGGAGGAGGAGGACAAGGAGGAGGAGGAGGAGGAGGAGGAGGAGGGTCGAGGGGGAGGAGGAGGAGGAGGAGGAGAGGGAGGGAGGAGGAGGAGTGAGGAGGAGGAGGAGGAAGGGAGGAGGAGCGAGGTGGGAGGAGGAGGGGAAGGAGGGGGAGGAGGAGGAGGAGGAGGAGGAGGAGGAGGAGGAGGAGGAGGAGGAGGAGGAGGGCGCAGACCGCTGTGCCCCCTGCAAGGCACGAGTGCCGAGCAGGGGGTCCGATGTCCAAGAGAGGTCCTACCCTACCCTCGCGGCGGCGCGCGCGCCCGCCTCGCAGAGCACAGTCGTGTAGAAAAAGAAGACGATGTGCGGCGAGGGCGGCGGCGGCGGCGGCGGGGGGGGAGGGCCCAAAAAACTAAACGAGATTAGTCAGAGCCCGAGCTGGATCCGTCTCCAGTCTCGGGCAGAGGGACACTGGCCACATCGATTGGCCGAAGGGCGGTCCGATCATGGGACAGCCTCTGGACCTCGTCCAAGGTCACAACACGAGTACCTTCGCCACTCGCGCCCTCAGCCCCAGGACCGCAGGACAAGCGAGAGGAGGAAGGGCCCTCGACGGGGCAGGAGGCGGCAGGGGAGGGAGCACGATTATCGTCGCGTCCTTCCTGCACACAAGAGGCGGGCCTGCCCGCATCCGTGGGGCCAGCGTGGCTATCTCCACGCCTGCACGGCCGACTAGCCGAGGGGGCGGAGAGCTTCGCGCCAGTCTTCGGATGCAGGCCTGCCTCGATCCTCCGAATGGCCATTCGCTGGTTCGCCTTCGTTGAGGCCACGGCCGAGAAACCAACACATCTGGCGGCTAACTTCACAAAATTGCCAAGAGTGCCGTTTCCACCGCATTTGCGGCAGCAAAAATAATCACTATTTTTAAACACGTCGTGACCGAGGGCCGAAAATTGAGGGTACCTGTCGGGCCCACTGGGCCCCGAGGGGAGCACAGGAGTCAGCGGGCCCTTCACCCCCATGTCGTCGGGCCCCTCGGTCTGGCTACACAGCTCAGCCTCTCTCTGGGAGGCGTCCATTGCCAGCTGCACGGCCTCGGAACGCATCAGGGCAAACCCCTGGTCGGTCGCATGAGCATTCCACCATTCAGACGCAGCCAGGAGCTGCACGGGGCTGGCTATGCAATCACGCGTGGCCCTCTGTGTGAGCATGGCATTGAGAGAAGTCTGGCTGCGAGCAAATCTGCCACATACACGGCACCTCCAAATGGCGACCTTCTGGCTGCGCCAGATCTCGTGACTGGTGATCGTCAACTTGGGGGGAAGGGGGAGGCTCGAGGAAACGAGAGGCACCTCAGGATCACCAGACCACGCCTGAGACTGCAACAGCCTTTGAGCAGCCCACGCCAAGAACCTAAGAGTGGACTTGTGATATCTATATTCCCCCGCCAAGGCCTTACAGAATCCATCCGCGTAACTGTGGGACGCCGAGCCGAGCTTCGCGAAAAAGTCAGCCCATAGGTTCCCCGCCCAGTGCTCAAGAGAGACGCCTTTTTCTACAGCATCATCGAGCGAAAGGTGGGCGGGGCACCAAACAAATTGGGGGGGATCGTGCTGCTGGTTCCTGAAAATGTCCGCCCAAATCGACGCATGTTTGGCTAGACCAGCAGCCTGCTCTGGGTCCCACGCGTTGCCTTCACGAACGCTGGCCTGCAGGTCGGATACAATTTTTTCCACCTTAGGCGCAAAGTGCAGAGCCTGACGTATTGACCACCGCTCCGCACGTCCGATGGTCTGGCGCACGCCAGGCAATGCGCCGAAGACGGCACGAACTGGAATTAAATCTTGATTTAATTGGACCGCTGCCCAGCCAGCCCGAGCAACCTCAGGGAGACTTGACTGGAGGCAGCTCCCATCGACGAAACAGGTGGGCCCCCACGGGCCTGAAACGTTCCCCCAGCACTGGACCTGAGGGTGGGCCTCGGGGGGCTCCAAAGCCACAGAGAGCGAGGGGATCCCATAGGTGAGATAAGTGGTTTCGGCCTGCGGGTTCCCCAAGATATCTAGACATGAATTAATTAGAGCATTCCTATGGCTCAGAATCTCCTCAGGGACCTGCTCGCCAAGCCCGTCAACTCCGTCCAATACCAAGCCCGCACAGTCGTACCAGATGTGCCCGTAGGAGCCCAGGGGAGCCTGACACACACGACATTCAGGGCTTATGCGGTAACCCTGGGAAGCACGCACACCTGGAAGAGGAATAACATCAGCCATGACCGCCGAGAGAGCTCCAAGTTGCCGCGGACACCGAATCGCTTGAAGACCTCCTCTCAACGCTCTGTGCCAGACCTGCTCGGTACCCTGGGACGTAGGCATGTGATGAAGCAGCCGACGATGTTGCCACCTCTGAATACCTTCTATCATGTATAGCTTGACGTCGTACGGGCAAGTCGTGACTAAGTTTATCGTGATATTATTGTCCGAGAGGAACGTATGGGCGCTGGTCATGGCCCAACCGATACGATGAAGGGAAAGCCAGCAGGCCGACATGGGCCCCTTCGCTATCTGCCACGTCGGGTTGTCGTCAAAGTAAAGCCGTAGTTGGGCCCAGGCCCTCTGGGCCCTCCCAAGACAAACTCTGCTGTCCCAGATCCAGGCCGCGTAGCGGAGGCATATGGTGAGCGTGCAGTCGAATATGGGATCGTAGTAGGGGTCGCGGTGAGCGAGGAGATACGCTGTGACTCCACCATGTTTTTTACCCCCGGCGAGGGTCGAGGCCAACTGTCTGAAATATCGAAGAGAAACGTTAGAAACTCCAGAGACACCGCCACCATGCCCAGCAGCTGGTAGCGCTCCCGTTCTGAACAAGAGCGAAGCCTTGCGCCCGACGGCGCTGCGCAGCGCCATGTACTTGCGACGGCGCTGCTTGAGAGACTTGAGGCGTGCCTTCTCCTGGAGCCTCAACACTTTGCCACCAGCTAACTCATGCCCGAGGTTGCGCATCCATGGCCGAAACTGTAGTTTGAGCTGCGCCGCTCCGTGCCGAAACAACCTCTTGGACCTTCCCGAGGCCGCCACGATACCAGACTTCTTGGGCTGGGTGTTCAGCCCTAATACCTGGGCGTCGTACCTGAAGATCCGTACAGCCTTCTCTAGCTGCGGCAAGGTGTCAGGCGTCGTGGCGACCAGCTGCAGCGACACGTCATCTACTAACGCACGCGGCGTCACACACGGGGCAATCTGGTTGAGGCGCTTGAGCGCCCGAAAAGTCAGCACGAAAAGCATACCTGTGGCATGGCTGCATCCAGCTAGGATGCCTTGGAAAACCTCGAGGGACTCGGAAAGGCTTCCGAATGCCTTCAGACGCCGTGGCTGCCTGTACAAATCCACGAGCATCCACACGAGGCGTGGCGGAAAGCTGACAGCCTCTGCCTCCTTGATGAGTTGGGCAGGGTGAATCATTTCGAAGCACTTGATCATATCCAGCAAAACTGAAATTGAGATTTCGCCGAGCAGGGACGCTAGCTCTGCGGACAGGTTGTGCGCGAAAGCGCTGTCCGTGGAGCTATGCCGCTTCCTGGTGCCCCAGATCTCGAGACAACCATGCAACTCTTGCCAGCTACAAGTAACAGGCTTCCTGAGCTTGCCCCAGACTCGGCAGAGAGTGTTAATAAGGGCTATCAAGCGGACACCCCCGTCAGGCTTGGCCAAACGCACCATCTCCGTCCAAACTCGATCGTTGGGCCAAGCTAGCTGGGCCTCGCATCCGTTGAACAAAAACGCTATGCCTTCGTAGGCTCCTTGGCTGAGGTGGAGCAGAGCCCTGGGCGCAATCCGCGAAGGGCCTGCCGCCGTGTTGATCTTAAATTGCTGGATGCAATCCTCAACCTCTAAGGCAGTGATGCAAGGGAGCGAGGGCCAGGCGTGGGCCCCATCGGGGAGCGGAAGCTTAGAACAGTCGTGGGTCATCCAGATGTCAGCCCATGGCTGCATCTCTTGATCAGCTAGCTGGAAGGGTTGGGACTTGGAACCAGCAGCAACGACCTCCTGGACCGCTCGCACCTTGCTGAACCTATGGGCCTGAGACGCTCCTCTCTGAAAAGCTTCTCGGGCCCAGGCCAGCCAAGCTGAGCTCGCGGCGGCTTCGGCAGCCCCGATCTTGGCCTTGGCGGTGAGATACACATGCGTAAGACATTCGGCAAAGTCAGCTCTGGCCAGGACGGCAAACCCTGACCGAAAGAACCCAGACGTGCGATCGTCGAGCCTAGCAAGCACCTTTTTGCACGCTCCGACTTTGATCATGAAATTGGAAGCATCGGCCAGCGCACGCAGTAGCTTAACATGCTGGTTGGGAGTAAGCTCGCACATGGCTGCACACTCCTGGAGGCCTGCAACCTCCTTGATGAGAAACTGCCTACATTTGCCGAGGTGCTTCGCCCAGCCCAAAGCCGTGGCCCAAGCCTTGGTGTTGGGGTCTTTGTAGGTGCGAGTCTTGGGGGGGGGGCCCACGCAAGCTTCTTCCACTTTGTCCTGGGCGGGCCCGCTCCCCCCAAGAAACCAGACGAACAAGCGCCGATGCGGTCCCACCTAGAGGACAGCTCGAACTCAATCCCCGAGATGACCAGGTCCCAGAGCCCCGCGAGGTCCCCTTGGGCCAAAAGCTTGGGGCCCGCAACTTCGAGCACGGCCTTCCAAGGATACACGGGGGGCCTCGCGCACCCTATGGGGGGCACCGCAGGGAAAGGCTTGGGCTCGTCGGGGACCCTGGCCCACATCGGGGTATCAGACGAGGCGAAGCCTATGGAGACGGGAAGGTGAGGATAAGTAGAGGCCTCCTCATCAACATGAACCTGCTTGTGTAAACGAGTCGCTAGCATGCTGCTAGCTACGAAGAAATCAATAAAAGAGCCAGGCTGTGAGTGCCTGCAGCTGGGCAGGGCAGAAACGTACGCGAGGGCACTCACAGCCTCCAGCCAGCCCGACTGGTTGAGCTCATCGATCTCCATGTTCCAGTCTGCGCAGATGACCCAGGGCACCTGGAGCGCGTTCAGCACACACACGTACTGCACGAGGGCCCAAACGTACGAGCAATTGGCCGCTCCGAAACCCTCGCCGTCCTTGAGGTACGCCGAGATGACCACGAGTCCACCCGGCAGCCCCCATCGAACGTGGCAAGCCACTGCGCGTCCTGGAATCAAGATATGGCTGTCAAGCTGCGGCGGAGCCATAGCCGTGATGTACGACGGAAGCAAAACTGCCACGCCACCTGAAGTACCAGCGCCGCTGTCACTGCTGATGGCAGGTGCCCACAGGCCCTTCCAGCCCGCGTCGAGCATGGCGTGCTGCTTGTCGGCCAAGTGCTCTTGGTCCACATGCGTCTCCTGGACAGCCAGGACCGAGCAATCAGCCTGCACCGCGTAGTCGACGATGGGCCCGAAAGAGCTTCCATTGAGCGAGACGATTCGCGGCAAGTGCCGCCTAGATTTCGATATAGATGCAGCAAAAGGTTTGGACGAGGACGCGGTACTCGTGGGTCCGCGCGTGGCCGAGGTCGAAGAGGTACTCGCAGGCGCCCCTCCAGCCGATCCCAGGCCCAGAGAACTCGCACGGCGGTCCTGGCCCACTGCCGAAGCAGAACACCAGCCTACCGAGGGTTCACGCACTTGGCGGGGGGCAGCCTTCTCAGGGGGCCCGCAGCCAGTCGAACTCGACAAGGAAGCCGAGGCGGATGGAGCGCCTGACGTAGCAGGCACCACGGGCGTCGCACTCGTAGGTACATCACCAGCCACAAACGCAACGTCATACTGTTCCGATAGAAAGGGGCCAGGGTCATCGATGTCTTGAAACGGGTCGACGTCAGAGTCGTCCAAGTTGGTACAGTGAGCTGTCATCATTGCAAAACAAAGTAGGATAGACACGGTAATTCGATGGGAACCCAAGTGCTCACTTCGAAGTGGCCTTGAGCTTCTTGGCGAGGCTCTGCGCGCTGGCCAAATGCCGCTTGAGCCGATCACGTAGGACAGGAGCGTCGTCATCATCATCCACGTCGCCAGGCGCAGGTACCTCGAGACCACAGCTGCGAAGATGCTCACGGCAAGTGGGCGCGTCCATCTCGTCAATGTGCTTGTGAGCCTCTTCCTCTTGATCGACGGCCATCTCCTCTGCTTCCTCGGCGGTCTGCTCGGCAGGCTCAGCCGCAGGAGGTGGCGGTTGGTTCGCCTCTGTTGGTTCCTGCTCCAGCTTGGCGACCATCTCCGCCATGGCCTGCATGCCAGCAGCAAAACGCTCAGAGCCACCGAGAGATTGCAGCACCTCACCCAGCTGAGACACGGTGGACTTGAGACCAGGGATGACCGTGCTGAGCGTTGGCGGCTTCGCCTCGCCACCGACAGGAAGCCCGCGCGCCACGATTTCCCGCAGCTCATTCTCCAAGGAGAGCAAGTTGGTGGCAGCCTCGGTGTCAGCGGCCTCGGCCTTGGCCAAAGCCTCCTTGGCCTTCTCGACCGCCTCCTTGGCCGCCTGGACCTTGGCCGCACAGTTGGCCTTCTTTTTCCGAGCCTCCGTGACCTTCCGATTCTGAGCGTTGACGTTGCCCTCGAGAGGCTTCTCGGACTGCAGCTGCTCCTGCAGGGAAGTGCGCTCCGCCAGGAGCTTGTCACGGTACTCAGCATCAGCGGCCCCCAGCGACTTGAGAATGTTACCAATCTCTGCCAGACGAGTGCGCCGTGCAGCCTGAGGACTGGCGTCAGTAGCCCAGGGCGGAGTGGAAGCAGACGCGGCGTCAGTGCCAGTCGACGGTTGCTGCATCTGCTGCATCTGGCGTTGAAGGTCGGCGAGCTGCCGTGCCAGGGCAACTTCACGCTGAGACTGCATCGCTGGGCTGCGCGCCACGGGGACCTTGGGCGGCGGCACTCCTCCGAACGCCGATCCCTTGGGCAAGTTACATTGCGCGCGCCACTTGTGATCCGCACGATTGATCCAAGCTGCCCCCGTGGGCTTGTGCACGCACCACTTGCACTTCCAAGGCTGCGCGTTCTCGACGCGTTGCTTGGGTCCCATTGCGCACAGCCGCACAGGAGAGCGACAAGCCACCGACCAGCGCACAGCCTAGTCGTGGCGACAACACTGATGAGGGAGCCCAACCCCTCGGTGTAGGCGAAGAACTGTCGAGCGCAAGCGCTCTGGCACTGCCGCGGACTAGCGGTATCCGTGAATGCCAATACGGGCTCAGCCCGCAAAAGCATGAGCCTTGAGCCAAAATGGCTACGGACGAGGAGGAGGAGGAGGAGAAAGAGGAGGAGGAGGAGGAGGAGGAGGAGGAGGAGGAGGAAGGCGAGGAAGAGGCAGGAGGAGGAGGAGTAGGAGGAGGAGGCGGGGAAGGAGAGGGGGAGGTGGCGGAGGAGGCGGAAGGGGCGAAGATGTTGGTGCTTGATGATGTGATATGATGCGGAGGAGGCCGGAAGCGGGAGGAGGCGGAGGAGGCGGGGGGGGGAGGATGCTTTTGGAGCCGAAGGGGTGAGGAGGAGGAGGAGGAGGAGGAGAGGAGGAGGTGGAGGTAGGAGAAGGAGGAGGAGGACGAAAAGAGGATGAGGTGAGGCGGTGGGAGGAGGAGGAAGAGGGTGAGGGGAGGCGGGGGGGGGGGGGGGGGGGGGGGGGGGGGGGGGGGGGGGCAGGGGGGGGGGGGGGGGGGGGGGGGGGGGGGGAAGGAAGGGGAGGGGGGACGGGGGGGGGGGGGGGGGGGGAAAGGGGGGGGGGGGGGGGGAGGCAGAGGAGGAAAAGGAGGAGGAGGAGGAGGGGGAGGAGGAGGAGGAGGAGGCGGAGGATCGGAGGAGGAGGGGAGGAGGAGGAGAGGAGGAGGAGGGGAGGCGGACAGGGGAGGCGGACGGAGGAGGCGCAGGAGGTGGACGAAGGAGGAGGAGGAGGCGGAGGAGGAGAACAAGGTATGAGGGGTGCGGGGGGATGCGGCGGAGTAGGGGGGGGGGGGGAGGCGGAGGCGGAGGAAGCAGGAGGGGGGGGGGGGGGGGGGGGAGGGGTCGAGGGGATGGGCAGGAGGGGAGGAGGAGGAGGAGGAGGAGGAGGTGGCGCAGAGGAGGCGGAGAAGCGAGGAGAAGGAGGAGGAGGAGGAGGGTGGGGAGGAGAGGGGAGGAGGAGAGGGGGGGAGGAGGGAGGAGGGAGAACTCTGTTTGAACTCTTTGCTCGCGGACGCTCGTCCAACGCTCCATCCTGCTTCCAGGCATCTGCTGTCAGTCCTAAGCGTATGACTCCTCATGCGTGGCCCGTTGGCCTAAGTCTGCGGTCCTCTCGCCGCCGCCAACAATCTCTGAATCTTCGCTTGCGTCTGAAGCTCCTTGGCGGCCATGCGCAACTGCTCAGGATCTTGCCCGCGATTGCGGGCACGGGCCGCGACAGGAGGCTCGGCGGGGGCCCCCTCTGGCTCAGGCCGCGCACTCCCTCTGGCCTTGTGGGCCGACGCGGCGCGGCGATCATCTCTCTGAGCCATGGCCATCTTGATGGCTCTTGGGGGGCCTTCCCGCCGAGGAAACAAGCCGATATCAATTCTTCGCAGATTCTCGACCCCGTTCAGGGTGAGACCGTCGCATGTTTTCTGCGGGCGCCTCGAGTCCACCGTGGCATAATTCCCGCGCGGCGAGCGCATCTGAAGGAACCAGTGACCAACAAACGTGATCGAGTGAGGCGGGTGGATCTCGAGGTCTACTCCGCCCACTGGTTTGCGCCCAGGGGCCCCGAAGCTGCGTTTCCCAGGTGGCCCAGCACGCGGAGAAGCCGAGACGCGCAAACATCTGGACCCTGGGGCAATCAGTTCACACTGCGAGCATCTCCACTTGCTACTTACTTTCTCGAGCTGGTGAGACGAAGGTTTTATAATTCTCTCCTGCTTAGAGAGCTTCTTTACTGCTGGGGCTCTGCTGGCTCGCTCTCCCGCCCCAGCCGAGGCGGCCAGCGCGAGCGCTCGTCTAGCTCTTTTGCGCACCAAGTGCGCAATTGAATCGATTCTGTCCGCGTCAGGTTCCCCTCCCCCCACTAGCCCGTGCTCCCGCGCCAGCGCCGCCCCGACTCCCGCCCAGATATCAGCAGTAGCATTCCCAGCAGCTAAGAACTCCGGCTCATGCGTGTTCAGCAGCTCCGGGGTCTCATCTATTTAAATGTGAGGCTGTCCACGCTACATTTAATTTCTCGATCTGGGTGAAGCTGCCAGGCGACTCTAGCGCGGGCCCAGTGGTCCTCATTGGGGCCCGTGGCTTTCGGATGCTCGAAGCGGCTTCTTCAGGATTTAGCGACCGTCCGATGGTCCGTGGCGAAAGTGAAATCAGTGAGGCGCTCTTCAAGCGTCACTGCACAAGCTAAGATCTGCGATCGGTGAACCGTTTGCCTACTACCCGTGAGAGGTACAGCGAGGGCTCGACTGACCTCCCACTCTCCTTCATGAGCGCTGATCGCTGCTATTCCTGCTCCACGCCGGCGGCGACGAGGGTCCGACGAAAATCTGCCCCCTGAGCCGTCGCCAAACATGTGGACCACACCGTTAAATCTGCACTCCTCCCAGCCCCCCCCAACCGCCAAACCGATCCCCCCTCCCCTCGAGTTCCTCACAATTAAAAGCAGGATGGGTGAGAGTGGCTGGCGGCTGTCCTCGAAGCCAAAGTGCAGGCTGCGATTCCGCTTGCGTCATGGCAGCGGGCAAGAGGGACTCAGTCGTTGCGAAATCCTTGTGGTCCGTGTTCTTCGGGCAGAGCCATAGTCTGTGCGTGAGTGTCTCGTCCGCCTCCTTGCACCTGTCGCGCAGCTTGCTCTCCAGAAGGTGCCCTTGTTCTGCCGCTCGAGTCTTGTGCCGCTGCCCGCCTGAGACCACCCCGATATTAAAGCCGATCATGCCTAGATGGCGCTTCTTCTCGAAGCGACGCTGCCCTGCCCGAATTTGCCATGCGTCAGCACCTGCTTCCAGTCCTTCTCCATTTGGGTGCGCTGCTGGCGATCGCAAAGGTTGCCCTCTGATGTCGCGCTCGAAGTCATCCACTCACTGCTGGAAGCACCCTGTCTGTTCGAGGCTGCCGTCCAAAGCCGACGGTGGATCCCATTCTTCTGCCATATCATCATCTCCTCCGACTGGCCGAGACCACATAGTTGCCGTTGGGGCGTACCATCCCACGTCCATGGGCGTCGCCTGCACCGCTCCCACTGGTCCGCGTACTCCGCGCCACCTCCTCGGTCCCAGCTTGACCAGTCTCGTGCGGATGAGCGGCCGCGCTTTGACGACCCTGGGGTGTATCTCTGGGAACCGCTGCCACATGTTGATCCACTCCTTGATTCCTGCCACGCGCACTGCAATGCCTGGGTCGCCCGTCCACATCTCCACCGCAAGTGTTGTCGTTAGGCACCTCCCGCGAGCCTTGCCTCCTGCAACTTGTCCTGCTCATCTGCGGAGTCGTTGAAGCTCGTGCAGTGCCAGTCCGGAAGCTTGGTGTCCATATGCCGCTTGTGGTACCGCTCCTGCGCTCCATAATCCTTTGCGTTCTCTAGCCAAGGCCGCAACTCGACGCAGTCTGACGATCTTCGCAAACCGGTGCTTGGCTCTCTTGCATCTCTGCTTGGCCTTCGCCGTGGCTCTACTTCTCCCTGCTGCCGTGTCCAGGCCCAGGTCGACCGCCTCCGTGACCGCTTCTGCAGGTATTCGTCGCCCCCTCATCGCCGTTGCAACCATCTGCACATCTTTGGGGTGCGTGCTGACAAAGACTGATTTGCTCGAGATCGTCATCCTCTGATCTTTTAGGCCGTCCGTGATAATCTGAGCCACGTGCTTGATGCCATCGCCTTCCGTTTGTCTGCTTCCTTCCTGGCGCGCCGCTGTGTCGTCCACGCTTGCGGTGCTTGGCGATGGGCTCGATCCAAGATTGGGCGAAGGAACAACTTGGCCAACCCTACTCCTCTTGCCGAGCCTGCCACCAACGACCGCGTTGCCCATGTCGGCTCGCTGAGGATGTTCCGCTCTTGTATGAACCTGGGGCCGATTAATGCAATAATCTCTAGCGCCACCACTGCTGCTGGAGAGCCAACCTTGACCGCTATCTGACATAGCATGACCAGTGGCACTGTGTCGTAGAACTTCTCTATGCCCAAGAGGAGCGTCATGGCCGAGGCTCCTAGTTCAGCTCCAACCTCGTCTAGTACAGCTCGAAGTAGTCCTGCTCGTAGCGCCGAACTTCCTTTGAGTCTCGTGACCCACGCGCGATGTCGAAATTGGGTCCAACTCGGCATTTCCTTCTCGCACACGCGCGGCAGACGCGACCTCTTCCGACACGAGTCTCCAAGGCGTCCATGCCCAAAACGGCCTGCGTAAGGCGCGCCACCAGATGTGATAAACTGGCTGCTTTCCTGACTCCCAGTCCCTCGTACCACGTGGCTCCATCGTCCCCGGCCACTGCGCGTAGGCATGACTTGTAACAGCTGCTAGCATAGAATTCCTTTTCGACGAGCACGATAACGTAGTCGTCGTCGTCTGAGTATACATCCGAGTCCTCGTAGGTCGCACTGGGAGTCGTCCATGGCCAAGCCCTTGATGTCGTCGCCGCAGTCATCGAAGTGATTCTTAATCTCGAGCTTCTGCCTCTTGGCTTCCTTCGGCTTGTCGACCAATGACTTTATCTTCGCGCGCGTCCTGGCCTCTGTCGCGCAGGAATTCCCGTCCGGGTTTTCCGCGTTTCTTGCCGCATCTTCTGTTCTCGACTCTGGTGGTGAACGGTCGCCCTCGATCAAGAGGGCGTCTTTGATCACCCGAAACATCGCCACCAAGTAGTTCATGTGCTGCTCGTCTCGCTGCTGCTTTCGTTGGTCACTTCCAGACCAACTCCTTCAATCACTCTTGTGTCTGCGCCCTTTTCCTTGGCATTGGCATGGTCGAGCTTGGGTCGGAAAAAATGGCTGAACACGATCAGCTCGATCACTCCATCCTCGTTCGCCTGATTCGTCTGGCAGAGACTGCACATCGAAAGAATACCAATGTATTTCCACCGCGTGGGGCACGTCCTTCCTGCGCCTCAGCGCAGTAGGGTCCACCCACATAGAGCTGCCACGTTCAGCAACTAGCATGGCGTCTCCGTTCCCAGCAATCTGTGCCCTGGCACAGTCCTCAGGGAGTCGCAGTCGCTGTTGCGGTCGATGTCCTCGCTAAACTCCTCGACGTCCTGGAAGATCCGCCCGCAGTACCTGGCGACGCCCTTCGGTGAGATGTCGTTCGAGCTCTCGCGCCTCCTTGCCTATCGCCTGGTCGTGGGCCATCGCCTGCGCGATCGGCCATCCTCCTTCTCGCGCCGCGCGCGTCGCCATAGCCGAACCCGACCGGTGGCCAGGAACTCGAACATGATGCGGCGTCGCCGAAAGTCGGCAGCTGCCCAGGCCGCCGCGGCCGGAACCCTGTGCCCTCGGGCAGATTTCGAGGAAGCTGCCGGGCCCGGCAGCACCTCGAATCCTCCGAAGCACACATCCTGCTCGGGCTTCTTCTCGCTAAAGATCTCCTTGATGCTCGCCAAGTTCTTGCTGGGGATGCACTCCGCGTAGATTCCATGCTTCCTCAGCGAAAGCTGACAGCCGTTCCAACTCTCCGGCTCAACATGTCCACGACATTCAGCGGGCAAATCCGACGTGCTGTTGATTGTCAGGCACATTCCGATCATCTCCTTCCAGAACGCATTCCACGCGAAATCCAAGTGTTCTGCTTGAGGCTGCAAGCGATCAATTGGATATCCTGCGCTACTCGACGAAGCTGCTTGCTTGAACCTCGAACACGGTAGCAACCAATGTCCGCTCCTACTTTCTTTCAGGTTGTAGCTGCGCGCGCCCGCCGGCAACGCAAATGCTCGACGCCCCGGCCCGCGTGAGCACATAATACCGGGGCCACGCTCGATGATCGCGACGAGCTTCTTCAATGAACTGCTTCCCGACAGCGCCAGCACGTCGCCTCCAGGATTGATCGGGGCTGTGTAGGTGTCCAGGTTGCCGGTGCCGTCGTGCTTCTGATGTATCTCCTGCGTGCCGATGGGGATGTTCCATTGGCGATGACAAAAGTCAGGTCCTTTTCCAACCCCGTTGCCAACAGCTCTCGCAATGGGGATTCCTCGGTGGCATGCTGAAGCTGCTTGGCCTTCTCTGCTTGTTGTCGTGCCCATCGTTCTCCAACGAGATTGCCATGTGCGCCTGGATCCACTGAGATGCCCATCTCGCCGCTGTCTAGCCTCGTGCGCTCGTGGCCTAGGCGGCGCTCCTTGCTCTCAGCGTCCAGCGTCCAGACCGCGCCGTTGAAGTCGCCGCTGTCGATGCCGCCAGCATTCTCGTCCCTCTTGTCAGCGTTCTTCAGGGTGCCATCGTCGTGCTCTACTCGCTCGAGATCGTCGTCGTGCTCGTCGTGCGAGAAAGGCTCCTTGTGCGACTCGTTGGCGACTGGGTCCCAGTAAAGCTTCTCGTCGTACTCGGGAACTTATTGTCCTTGGCGTCCGGGCCATTTCTATATACATATATATATATATATATATATTATTTGTTCCTTTTTTCTGTGTCCAAGGTCTCCGGGTCGAAGGTCGAATGGTCGGTTGCTGTTCTGCTTCCGCGGTGGGTTCCGTCGCGCTTCCAGGGTTGCTTGCCGAGGCGTCCTAGCTTGCCATCGAGCCGCGAGAACCACTGCGCCGACGCTCGCGGGGTTGGTCATCCGAGCTTTTTCCAGGCACTGGACTGAAAGACAGACCTCCAACGTTGATGGCCTGCGCGTCCTGCGACTCTGCGTCCTCGTTCTCGGTCGCTGATGTCTCCGACGCTGCCCTTGGCCTCTCGTCCTCGTCGGTCTCCGTCGGAACCCTGGTCAAAGACAGTCCCAATATATGCTCCAGACCAAAGGGCCGTCCTAAAGGCGCCGCGCTCGACGTGGCCGTCATCTCGCTGAATCCTAGGCAGGGTCGCTTGAAACTCCGCGTATCCTGGTCCACCGATCTTCGCCGCTGTTGAGCTGTATGTCGGCATCGGAATCGACGGAAAGATCGGTCCGCTGCTCGACCATGAACTTGCTACCGTACCGGCAGGGGGCCCTATATCGTGGGTCCTCGGTCTTGGCCCCTGTTCGTCCGGTCGGTAGTCCTCGATCGCCGTGGGAGCTGCCGGTGCGATACCCGCGCCTGTAAAGCCTCGGAGGCCCTCCCCACTCGCGCTGTGCCTGATCGCGCTGTCGTCGCTCTGGTTTCTCATCTTCGTCTGCGGCGCGTAGAAGCTTACCCATCCTGATCCGAAAGCAGGGGGGCTGACTGAAGCGAGCGTCGGCAATGTAGTTCCCGAACTCACCGTCTGTCCAGCGTGGAAACCAAACCAAGGCGCAGACTGTCCTGATCCAGACCGAGGCCGCGGTCCGTTGGCCACAAACGATCCTTTGCCCCCTTTTCCTCGTCCTTGCCGGCGCGGGCAATCCTTGGCCAGGTGGGACTCGCTCACGCAGCCTTCGTCAGACATTTCATGACATTGCCGTCTCGTCCTATCCGATTGCGCCGCCCCCCTTCGAAGTGGCATCCCTCGCCGCCTTGGTGTCGCTGGCCGGAAACGCCACTGCTGCCGCGAAGCGGTATCAATGATCCTTTTCTACTCTTGCCTTTACCGAATCGCTGGTAACTGGTGGGTCTCCCGGTGAATCGCCGCCAGCGCTTCTTGTGCAACGCGTAGTTCTGGTACAGGTACTGCTGGGTGACGTCGTCGTGCTTGCCCATCCGCCCTGGGAAGTCTGATCCGTCCAGGTCCTCGCTATCGTCCTCATCTGTGTCCGTATCGTTGTCATCGTCCTGTCCGCTGTTGTTGAAGTATCCCTGGCACGGATCCGGCGGAGGTGCCATAGGTGTCCACGAAGTCGTAGGTACCCAGCTCGATGATTGTCCTGGCTGATAAGCTGCTGCCGCCATGCCTCCTCCGGGATGTGGCTCTTCATCCTGGTCTGTTCCCTGTCCGCGCCCGAGCCCTTGCCCTGGCATGGGCCCTTGCCCGAGCCCTTGCCTCTGGCATGTCGGTTCATCGACATCGGGCCCTTCTCCTATATGTGTCCATATCGCCGTAAGTATTCTACCAACTCGTTGAACACCTGCTCCGTCCGAGGTAGATGGCCTCTGAAGTGCATCCGCAACTTATTCCACTCGGCCGGGCTACAGCCCAAGGCATTCAGCAACATCCACGCGTAGCCTTGGGCTCCCATCCAAAATCCTCCAGGGTTGCTGCTCGACGTCGCGTAACCTCGAGCCTGCTCAGCGTCTGGTCGATACTCTCGTGCATCTTCCTGTAGAAGCCCAGCAGGTCGCTGGTTGCTCTGCTCTCGCTCTCGTCACCAAGCGGGGCGAAAGACTTTGACAACACGAGTAGCAGCTGAAGCCCTGATAGCTGTCGTGCGCCTTGTCCGGCGCCTGGATCAGCAATTGCACCATCTCGTAGCTGCTCCTGCGGTATTTCTCGTGCCAAGCTTCGTGCTGCTCCTCCAAGGCGAAGGGCAACTGCAGGCGCTCGTTATTCAGGTAGTACTTCTCTCGCCGCAGCCGCCGCCCACGTAGTCACATCCGTAATCCAGAACCTGAAGGGATACTGCCGATCCTGCTCGGGGCTCCAGGCCGGTGGTACTTTCAGGCTGCCCATGACCTCCAGCTGGAAGTGCTCCATCTTCCAATCGGATATCGTAAACTGTGAACGTGTTCGCGCCGGGTGTAAGTGATGATGCCTTCTTGGCGGCGAAGCTGTTCGCGCAGCGAAGGTCGAGAGGAGTACGTAATCTGCGCCGTGGACGTCCCAGCACCTCGATGCAGTCCGTGGCGTTCCGTGCGGCACCTCGGTGCGCCTCGATCCGGGCCCTCGGGCCCGCGCCCGCGCCCGCCCGGGCCGCGCGCCGTGCGGTCGGCCTTGAACCAACCACGGCGACACGGGCGTCGCCGTCCTCCGTCACTCGTCGGGGCCGTCCTGCAGGGGGGTTCTCGACTTCCTCCCGCTCCTCCTCCTCCTCCTCCTCCTCCTTCTCCTCCTCGTCCCCCTCCTCCCCTTCCTACCCGGTCCCCCACCTCCTCCTCCTCCTCCTCCACCCTCCTCCTCCTCCTCCTTTTCCTTCTCCTCCTCCTCCTCCTCCACCGTCCTCCTCCTCCTCCTCCTCCTCCTCCTCCTCCTCCTCCTCTCTGTTCTCCCCTTCCCCCCCATCCTCCTCCTCCTCCTCCTCCTCCTCCTCCTGCTCCTGGGGTTGCTTTGGTCCCTCCACCTCCTCCTTCTCCTTGTCCTCCCTCCCTCCCTCCAGACTCCCTGCGTGATGCAGTCACCAGTTATTGTCGTTGTCGCTCCCTCCCTGTTCCTCGTCCCTCGTCACCTCTTGCTCCTTCCTCCCCCTCCTCGGCCCCTGCCTTTTTCAATGGCTCTCACTTCGCGCAGTCAAACCCACGGTCGAAGAAGCCGCTTGGAGGAACGTCCTGCAGCACGACAACCTGTGCCACCACTCCGCCTCCCCCCATGGGGTTTCAGCTGTATCAGCCAACGTGCACCCCCGTCTGAGGCGAAGGCAATGCACGTCGGTCGAACGAAACAAATAACCACATGAAGTAGGAGCACGGAACAAAAATACATAGGGCTCATGCCCTCCCAGGGAATAACGAAACGCAGCACTCTCGATCGATTATTGAAGTACATTGGGATCTGGAACTGCTTTCAAAGACGGACGTGTATGAGGATATCATCAGACGAGGATCGATCGGGAATCTCTGAGAACCGTTAGGTCTGGAGGGTGCATCGGGCGCCACAGCCCTTCCAGCACGCTCTGGCTTGCTCTCAGAGCGTTCCGGAACGCTCTGCATCGACTTCTCCTCACCCTAGGTCTTGCCTGGCCCTCGCTCCTGAGTGGGATCGATTGGGGGGACCAGCTCGACGGGCTCAGGGGGGACACACACACACACACACACACACACAGATGGCCTGGACTGGGGGACGCATCGACGAGGGATGGGCCCCCGAGAACGAATTGTGGCGCGTTCCGGGGCGGGGTGGGGTGGAGGGGCCAGGCCTGGGTTGCCGGTGAAGGGGCGAGTTCGGGGTCCGCGCGTCCACCCCCTGAGCCTCTGCCGCCCAAGGATCCTCGTCTCGTCCCCCTTCTTCTCGGGTCGCAACTCAGGCCTCCAGCGGCCGTTCGGGACGATCCGGTGCGCCCCCGAGCGCTCTGGGCGAGGCGCAGCTGCTGGCATGCGTCCCCAGGCTGGGAAGCCGCCGAACGGAAGACGGCCGAAAGCGCCCTAAAAGCCGGAACCTCGAGCCCCAAAACTTGACCAGCCCCCCTTTTGAGCCTGCTCCCCCCCCCTCCCCCCCCCAGCGTTGCCCCTGCTCCCCGCGCCTCTGATCCCCAACACTGCCCCCGATCCCCCCCTGGGCCAGTCGCTGCCCCTGGCTGCCCCGCGCCACGCCCCTCGCCCCCCCCCTGCCAGCGCGGTCCGAGTACGCGTCGGCGTTGAACCAGCAGCCCGGCTGCCCTGGCGGCGCCCGCGCGGTGGATTGGCGGCGAGCGAGCGGGGGGGGGAAGCGAGGAAGAGAGGGCCTCCTCGGAAGGCGGCGGGGCTTCTCCGAGGGCCTCTGGCCTCGAAGGCTTAGGACACTTCTCGGAAGTTCTCTCCCCCCCCGGGGTCGCCGCCGAGATGAGGAGAACAATTATCGTGCTGAGATGAAGGACGAGAATGCGTTGGGAGGATGAAGGGCATGAGGCATGAGCAATAGCATCCGGATGCAGTGCACGATACCTTCGGCCGCCTACGAGTAATGAAATCCCCACTTCTCTCAACCCTATCCTCCCAACCCGGTAATTGTCCTCATGCAGAATGATGATATATTATGCCGATGGACAAGATATCTCTTTTCCATCTTGAGCCAAAATAGGTACACGGAGGAGGGTGTCAGAATCACTCCTCCTCGGGCCTGGCCGCCAACCCGGCCAGGCACGACATGCGTCGTACGCGGGCGCGTCCAAGCCGACACGCCCATCTCAACGTCACACGCGGGCGCGTCCAAGCCGACGCGCCCATCTCGTCAGCCAGGCTGCGGCCATGCCGCGAGCCCCTCACTTCACCCGTCCGGTGCGATCATACCGCCACCGGCGGAAACTCATCCAGCCCCACAGGTAGCGGAGCATGGATTCGATCCACTCCTTCACTTGATATCCTTCTGGGTCGAACTCGGTGCCCGATCCCAGATGTTGAGCGTCGCCATGTGTCTCCTCAAGAGAGATCCACCCACGCTCTTGGTCAGCACGTCCGCGACATTGTTCTTACCAGGAACCGCGGCAATCGAGAGGTCGCCCTTGCCCACGCGCTCCTGGATCCACAGGTATCGTGATTGAACATGTCGCATCTTCCCGAGACCTCGCCGTTGGACGTGGCCCCGGGCCGCCGATGAGTCTGAGGCGAGCTCCACCTTCAGGTCCAGCCCCCAGTCTGCGAAGAGGCTGTGTAGACCCAGGCCCACGCTCCCGCCCTTGACCAGGGCGTAGTACTCGCTCTCCCCACTGCTCAGAGAGACCGTCGACTGAAGATTACTGCCGTGCTTGATGACGTGATGCCCCAGCATCGCCACGAAGCCTCCAGTACTTTTCCGAGTGACTGCGCAGCCCGCATGATCGGAGTCCACGTACACCCGGATCTTGTCGAACATCTTCTGCTCCGTGAAGACCGTCACCGTACTGGGATGCCGCTTGAGGTAGCGGCCAACCCTCTTAAGCATGAGCCAACTCGCCTCCGTCGGCGTCTGCATGGACCTAGCGAGCGTCTTCGATGCCTCTGCCAAGTCCAGCCTGTCCTGAGACAGGTAGGCTACCCTCATAGTGAGGGATCGGAAGCGCGAAGCTTCCGCTGCTCCCAGCGCCGCCGACTTGGCATCCATCATCTGCTTGTCGGCGCTGCGCTTCTCCATCGGCGTGTCCACGCCGTTGGCCTTGCTGAGACCCAGCTCGTCGATCACGATCTCTGCGTGCCGCTTGTCCGGCTCGATCATCGCATGCCGGCAGGGCCGGCCACCGCCAGGCGGAGCTCCCGCACTGACTTCGATGACCCGATTCAGGAAGACCGCCTGCTTGTCGTCGCCCTCGTCGAAGCCGAGGTTCGCAGTCTTCTTGAACTCGTACTTCTTGCCCAACGTGGCCTCGAAGCTGTCGATGTCCTGCTGCTGAGCCAGCACCGCGAAGTCGTCGCCGTGCTCCAGCAGCCTCGTCTCGTCCTCCTCCTTGTAGAAGACCGCTGGGCACGATACGCCCGCCTTGTAGCCGTGCTCCTCCAGCAGCTCCGTGTAGTCGCCCTGCCAGATCTTGCTGGCGTCCTGCGTGCCGTACCAGGACTTGAGGAGTAAGCCACACTTGTCCTCGCCGTACTCCTTGCGACTCTCCTCCTCCAGCTCCACGAAGATCCTCCGCTGCGCCTTCCCGTAGAAGTGCGCCCTGCTGATGTCGAAGAAGCCGATCTTGAAGTTGCCCGGCTTCCTGCCCTTCCTTGCGAAGCGACTCCTGAATGTGGAGCGGTGCTTCCCGCGTCCACGTGACCATCAGCGAGACCAGTGACCGCATGGCCTCCAGAGGAGGCATTGCCGAGAAGACCTCGGACACCTCCAGCTGCTCGTCAGGACGCTTCTTCGCCTTGATCTCCTTCACGACGAGCCTGCTCCTGTAGTTGGGCCTCTCCGCGTCACCCTTGTTCGTGTCGACCCACTTGAGTGGGATGGGCGGACGCCCAGTCTCAGCGAAAGCCTGAGACCTCGGGACGATCTCGATCAGCTCCTGCTTCTTGACCCACTCGCGCTCGACCGCGCGAGCCTGGGCCACAAGGCCCGCCTCCAGGTAGCCGCCATTGACGTCGTCCCAATAGCTCGTCCAGTCCCCGGGCGGCACCGCCGCGTCCACAGGGACTGGGCCCGACTGCTGCACCTGGGCGGTGCTGAGCTCCCCCACGTCATTCAGCGTGTCCTTGAGCTCCTCCAGCACCGCCTCCACCAACTTCGGTGGATAGACCTTCGCGAACCGCGCGATGCCGCCCACGAGCGTGATGTGGCGATGCCACTCCGCGCGGCCGTCCACATTGCTGCAAGTGCCCTGCAGTCTCCGGGCTAAGCCTGGGTGGTTGGTGACCCACCCGGTCTCCTTGCGCACGAACTCCTCCTGGCCACTGCGTGGGTTCGTGAGCTTCATGCCCCACCGACACATGGGGCCTTTGACCGTGAAGACTCCTGGATGCGCGACCAGCTCCTTGACGATGTCCTCATTCCACGATCGCGCGCTCCAGGGATGCTCATGCAGGAAGTACCTGCCTGGCTTCCTGAGCTGACGCCAGTAGGCGTCGACTGCCACCTTCAGGTGGTGTCTGGCCTCCTCCATCTCAGCCGCCTCCTGCTCGTCGGTCCTGAACTTGGCGCTCAGGCCCCTCAGCAAGCTGAACTTCTCGCATGGAGGGGACCCCGTGAGCAGGATGGGATCCATCCGCTCCTGCTGCTCCTCGAGCTCCTTGACATCCTCGGGTCGCCGCAAGTCCCATGGCGCCCCGTCCTCCTTGAGTTCCTCCAGGTCCGCCGCGAAGCCCGGGCGCAACTGAAACTCCGCCGCCCGAGCCGAGAACCGATGTGGCGAGTGCACTTCTGCCACGTCCACGGCGCCCAGCTGCAACGCCGATAAGGCGATGCTGTCCACCTCCTCGTCGGCGATGTCCACGCCGACACTGGCCCAATGGCCGCTGACCTGTTCGCGAACGAGCGGGAGCAACTCCGCCTTCGCCCTCGTCAGCACTCCGAGCTCGACCAGCTCGATCGACGCCACGTCGAGAGCGAGCACCCGCATGTGTCTCCCCTCACTGGCGTTCCACACGACTGCCACTCCAGCTGGCAGCTGAGGTCCTTCCGCTGGCGCCGGCTGCGCCGCGAGATCCTCCATGTCCACCGGTACCGGCACGTCTGCCGGCTGTGGATCACCGCGCTCGAGGGCCTCCGGCACGTCATCCGGGGCCACCTCCGCCAAGCGCTTCAGCCGCGACCTGGTCGCGGTCATGTCGACATCCTCGGCGGCCTCTGCCGCTCTCACTGCTCCCGAACTGGAGCTCGCTCCTCCTGAAGGAGCCGCCACGCCGGAGCCTGCTGCTCCCGGCTGGCTCTCTCGCATGCGCGCCGCTGCAGCCGGCGCTGCTGCCGATCGGCTCGCGGCCGGCGCCGACGCCGCCGCTGCCACCGGCTCGGTGATCCTCCGAGCCGTCTTCGGCGGAGGGGTCCCTGCCGCGGCCGCTGCCGCTGGGCGGACTCTGGCCTCCTGGCCCTGCCTCCGCTCTCGATGCTGGCCGGTCCTCTCCCGGCCTGCCTCCTCAGCGTCCAGCGCTTCGAAGATTCTCTTGCTGCACACCGCGTTGTGCGCATGGCCAGCCAGCACCTTGCCGTGCTTGGCGATCGAGACGCACCCTGGGCATCCCGGCGTTGCGCCCAGCCGCTCGACGTCCGCCTTGAGAACGTACATCCTCCTCGGCGCCTGCGGCTGCGGCGGCACCACCACAATCGGTGGCGGACCGGCCTCTCCCGGTCCGACGATGGCTCGCGGCGCACTGGCCGCACGCGGAGCCACGTCCCACGGCAGGCCCTTCAGGCTGTCCCAGCCCGCCGTGATCCACTTCTCGCTCTGCGGCAGGCTGCGAAAGCCGACCGCCTTCTTCACACCGTCGCTCGTGATGACCATCATCGAGCCGTCGCGCGGGTGGTGGCCGATGTAGCGAGCCTCCACCATCTGCTCTTCCAGCGCGTTCTTCCTCGTGCGCTCCCCGGCGAACCGCACCATCAGGCGCTCACCGAAGAGCGGGACCGGCTTCCTCCACTGCCGTCCCGTGAGCCGCTGAAGAGCGGTCTTGCCGTCCTGGCCGCGCCTGTATCGGTTGATCACCGATGCGGCGTGCTCCGGCAGGTGCGCTAGCACTGGGTGCTTGTCCTCCACCTTGACGCCCAGCTTGGACTCCAGGTCCATCTTGAGCGCTCGCACCTGCTTCTTGATCTCGCGCACCGTGACCTCGATCTCCCCATTGGCCTGATGATCGGCCGGTGCCGACTCCTGGGGAATGGCCTCGAGGCCAGGAACCTCCTCCACCGCGCGCCTCTTGACCAGCAAGATCGCTGGCTCGCCGTCGGACTTGTTGACGATCTTCCTGTAGCCCAGGATCCGTAAGAAGCGTGCGAAGAACTTGATGGCGTAGGCGTCGTCGCCCTTCTTCTCCACGAATGTCGCTGCCATCATCTTCGAGCGTCGATCCCTAAGGACCAGCATCGGTATGGTGTCCGCATCGTCCTGGCCCATGAAGGCGTAATCGGACGAGACCACCGGCACCGCCGTCTCGTCGTCCTCCGGTGCGCGGAGATGCGGCTGGCCTTGGCCCTTTGCCGCAATGCACACGCGACACCAGCTACGGTAAGTCGCGTGTCCCATCGCCTCGTGCTCGGCGATCTCCCTCTGAGAGGGCTCATGAGGTGCCTTCAGCACCCTCGGGCGAGCCTCCTCCTCGCCCTCGTCGGCCTGCTGTCCATCAGGAGCAGCTGGCAAAGCGTCAGCCGCCGCAGCTGCTGCTGGCTGAAAACCTGGCGGTCTCATGTCGGAAGGTCCCGACCCCGCCGCTGCCGCCCCTGCAGCCGATGCCGCAGGGGGCTGCTGTATTGAGTCTTCCAGTGGACTTACGCCGAGGGCTGCCTCCTGGGGACTGTCCTCTCGAGGATCTCCAGCAGCTCCTCCTTCGACTTGCCGCTGAGTAGCTCCACCAGCTCGGACTTCGACTTCGCCGAAAATCCCTCCTCGAGAGGAGCAACCGAGCCATGTTGGCCCTTCTTGAGGTAGAAGTTGTAGACGCCCTGCTCACGATAGACCGGCAGCATCTGGTGCTTCGCCGTCTTCGCCTCCTTCTCCAGCATGCCTACCACGCGCTTGCCGATTGGGCTCTTCTCGTGGAATATCCAGCCGCCATTGCGGCCTAGGAATGAACACTGTCCAGCTCCTGCTGCCTGCCCCACCGAGATCAACGGCTTGTGCACGTTCGTCACGCGTCCCTTGAGTGCTCGTAGCACTCCGTACTCGTCCTCCGCCTTGAGCTGCAAGCTGCCCTCGTCCGGGACGAGCTCACCACTGGCCGTACGATACGTGCTGCCGTTGCCCTTCATTCCCGTCGGCGGCGCGAAGCTCCGCGGGAATGCTGAGACAGCTGCACCGCTGTCCCAGTTGAACTTCATCCAGTCGTCCTGCACGAAGGGGGAGAGGTCGACCGCAGCTACGCCGCGGCCGTTGCCGCTGGCGAGCTCCAGGCAGTCCAAGCTGCCCATGTCCAGAGCGGCGACCTCCGCTTCAGGCTCCTCCTCCAGGCTGCCTGCCGCCTTGCCGCCGGCCTTGCCACCGCGGCTGCCCCCTTTACCACCAGCGCTTGCCCCCATTGCGGATCCAGTTCCAGCCCTCGTACTCGATCCCTGCTCTTTCCTCCAGCATTCGGATGCCTTGTGGCCCCATCTCTCGCAGTTCCGACAGTAGCCGTCGAAGCGCACGCCGGTGCTTCGGGGTGCCATGTGCCCTGAACCACGGCCCGAACCCGTCGGGGATGTGCGGGAGCCTGAGTATGATCCGCTCGTCGATTTGCTCTTCCCCTTCGGCTCCTGGGTCTTGCCTTTCCCTTTGCTCTTGCCGTCCTTGCCCTTGCCTTTGCCTTTTCCTTTCGGGGCTCCGAACGATCCGACGTCCATGTCGTCCGGATGATGCGCCCGTGCGCGGATCGATGGCTCCTTGATCTTCACGCCTGTCCGAGCCTCTACGATCGTCATTACCTCGTTCAGGCTGTCCTGGAACGTCACGAGCCGATGCTTGTTGAGTACGAGGTGGTTCTCGATGTCCTGAGGCACGAGCATCTCGAGGGCCGCCATCTTGATATCCTCCGGCAGCTCGGCCAGCCCGTCTTCTCCTTGGCGGCGTTCGTACTTGCCTATCTGCTGGATCCACTTCTCTAAGGCGGACCCCAGCTCTTCCGCGTTGCACTTCGGAGGCGAGATGATCGACCTCAGGATCAGCCTCTTCCTCGGACCTGTCGTCGGGTCCCACCTGCGGTGAAGCTTCCGCCAGGCCTCGAGACCGTTCCCGTCGGGCGCGCCCGTCACGAGGTCGTTGCTCTCGCTGCCGTCCGCCGTCGTGCTGATCAGCGCCGCGTACAGCTGGTTGATCTTGGTCACCAGCTCTGGTACTCCTCCGTGCGCCTCCTGTGCCCCTTCGATCGTCACGGGGCGTTCGGCTTCTGCCGCCCACCGGAGAACAGGACGGAAGCTCTCTCCGTACACGCCTATCACGTAGTTCTCCATCTTGCGGTTCCAAGCTCCGAACTTCTCCTGATCGTCGCCTAGCGTCGTGGGCTTGCCGATCCCCTTCGTGTCGACGAGACCTGGTGCGGCTCCTCCCGCGTGCGTAGCTCCTCGGATCTGCTCGCCCATGCGCTCGATCGCCTGCGGGATCGCCGCGAGGCCTCCTGCTACTTGCTGCTGAAGCCGTTGATTCTCGTTCTCCAGCCTCCTCATCTCGTCGACGGTCTGACTCATTCGGGCTGCGAACTCCTGCCTCAGCAAGTCGAACTGCTGCCGAACTTGCTCGTCCATGTTTGATTGCGTGTCTCCTGGCGAGCTCCTCCTTGCGCTCTGAGATCTCCTGCCTCGTACGCTCGAGGTCTATGATCTGATCTAAGACCTCCTTCTTCGCCTCCTCGATGGCGCCCGACGAATTCTCCGACGGGTGGTCCTCGATATACGCGAGGTCGTGCAGCTTGTTGCCCGTGTCCTTCAGGCCGTGTTTGAACTGCAACTGTCGTCGTCGATTCTCGACAGCTGCGTCGCTCCTCTTGCCGCGCCTGCGGCCACTCTTCCCGGCTCCTGCCGGTCGACTCCGCCCGGACTCTGCCGGTGGTCTCCTCTCAGCCTCTGCCGGTGGCCCGGCCTCTGCCGTGCTTGGTGCGGCTGATGCCGCTCTCTTCCAGCCTCTCGCCTCGGGCCACGCGCCTTGCCAGCTCGCCGTGGCGCCCGCGCGCGCCGAGGCCCTGGTGGGGTCGCAGCAGTGAGTGGCCAGCTCACGCTACCATGATGATATATTATGCCGATGGACAAGATATCTCTTTTCCATCTTGAGCCAAAATAGGTACACGGAGGAGGGTGTCAGAATCACAGAAGGCCCGCCCCTCCTCTGTTCCCTCCGTTTGAGCAGAGACCGACCGTCCCTGCATTCCTGTAGTCCTACCACGAAAGGTTCTTGGAACCCCAAAATGATCATAAAACAAAAACAATGTTCTTGTACTATAAGCCCGATGTGATAGCAAGAAGAAGACAAGACAGTCTCAACCAGACATGTTCTAAGAACATTTCGTGCAAACACAAAATTCGTGGACCATTCTTTGGTGGGCCTCCAGACGAGCCGGGACGCTTCGCCACTGCTTCATCCCCTTGGCTCGCCGCCGAGGGCTCCCCGAAGCCGCAGAGAGCCTCCCGTGAGGCCGGCGGGCTGCCGAGAGGCCCCGCCCCCCCCCCCCCCAGAGCGTGCCACGCCTCTCGCTCGCCCGTCCCCGGGCGCGCAACGCCGACGAGGCCGCGGAAGGAGCCGCAGCCACGCGCCCGGAGATCCTGGCGCTGCAGCTCGCTCACCGCGGGCGCCTTCGCTCGCTTCTGCGGGCCTCGCGAGGCCCTCCCTGGACGAGCCGGCTCGGAGATGGACGCAGGGAGACTCGAGTCGGGGGTTGGACTGAATGATTGATCTACCCCAACATGGATTTCCTCGCCGAGTGTACGAACAATAAATACGAGGCTCGTCGATCTACGAGCGCTCTATGCATGTCTCGTGGACTCGACGAGAAAACTTGGGGTAAATCAGTTCTGTAGACGATCCCCAACTCGAAAGATAGGTCCCGGTCCAACTCGAGGAGGAGGAGGAGGAGGAGGAGGAGGAGGAGGAGGAGGAGGAGGAGGAGAAGAGGAGAGGAGGTCTGGAGGTCTGGTCGTGATTGTTGCTCACGATGCTGCAGCTTCTCCTCGCAGCGTCGGGTCGCAGGGTGGACGGGTGGACAAAGGCGCTCTCGGGGCACGCGGGGGTCTCTTGGGCGGGCGCTGGGCTCGCTTGGCACAGACAAACACTGCTCTCGGCATGATCCGAACTACTCGACGAATCGTCCCTAGACGATCTTTTGATACGAATTTTTGAATACTCCTCCTGCGGAAGGACAGGCCCGACTTAACGCTTTGCGCTGCCTCCAGCGCCGCCCCGGGTCCCGGCGCCGCCCATGGCACGCTCAACGCGCCAGGTAGGGGTGTCCAGCGCCGGCACAAAAGATCTACACAGACCTTCAAGCATGCATCTCTGTGCAGAGTTTTCCTCTTCGAGATCAGTCAGCATCAGGCAGGAGGAAGAGGAGGAGGAGGAGGAGGAGGAGGAGGAAGAAATGGGATCGAGGAGGAGGAGGACCACGGCATACAGTGGCGGAGGAAACAGCCGCTGCTGGCGCTGGTGCCAACCTCTGGGCTTTCGGTTCTTGACAACAGCTCCGACAGGCGGGGGCCGCCTCGCCACGCGGGAGCTCCTCACTCATCCCGCGTGCGAGCTCCAGGGAATCTATGCTGGGGCCACTTCGGTGAGATCCTCGCCGTGCAATGCGATCTGCTGGTCAACGTCGAAAAGGTCCGCGCTGTCACCAAGAGAGTGCTCGATAGGCTACAGGAGTGGTACAAGCACGTATTGAGAGTGAAATATGGGGCTCCCTTTGAGGACAGGCCAGGAGCTCTGGCTGAGGACTGCGATGTCTCGCTGGAGAAGCTGGAGCAGGCACATGTACACTGCCCGTTGTCGACACTCAACCAAAGCGCTTGCAAGGGCAATATCTGTGCAATCCGTCCCAGACCCCCAACGTCTTGTTTATTCTCGCATCCGTCGACCCCCAGAGGTCTGGATCCCTTCCCTGGTGATTATTGGCTTTTCATCCTGAATCGTTGTTTGACAGCCCCGAGGCCCAGCAAAGGGCCCCCGGAGGCCGAAAACAGCGACAAATTTCCCGTCGTGTTCTTCTCTCGGGGAGACGTAAGACTCGGGTACGGGGGACTCGGGTTGGCCCGACGGGGCCATCATAAAAATGACGATGCCCAATCTGAAATTTGACGCGAGCTCCCGCTGCAGACATCCCACGAAAACTGGACCGTCAAAATCCGGGACGCCCTCGTCAAAGAAACGTCGGTAAACTCGAGTTCCGGCTTACTCGGGTCTTGCGTTCCCCCGATTCTCACCGCGCGAGGAGGTCGGGTGCAGACCACACAACTCGCCGCCGCCTTCTCCGCCGGGCCTTCGCCGGCGAGGCCGCCGCCGTTATGCTCCCGCCAACGTCCGCCGGCGGCGGGGGCGCGCCAGAGGCGAGGCCCCGCCTGGAACGCCCCAACAGCAATATCAAAAGCAAGGCACGAGACACACAAATAAATACACACAACTAAAAGAAATCCCCATATTTTCCTATATATTTTCTGGGTTTCTGTCTTCCCCCTAATTGTGTCTGTGTGTTTCTTTCCCTCCTGACAAAAGCAAGGCACGAGACAAATGTGAGCGGCGCACCTTGCGCTTCAAAGCCTGCCGGGTAGCCCCCAGCAGCAGCCCAGCCGCCTCCCCTCGGCCCAGGCCCCAAGCGTAGGCCGACCAGCGCCGCCCTGTGCAAGCTCCCTCGTCTGATCCTGGCCCTTCTTGCCGCTGGCATTGCCTCCTCGTTCTATTGCTTCGCCCCGTCCCGAAGTTTGGGGGCACCGTGACATGTGATGCATCATTCCGTGTCGTGATGGCGTTGGTGATGACGGCGGTGATGACGTCGGCGGAACAATAAAGATGACAAGGATGCCGAGGAACTTGGCGACGATGATGCCAACGGTTTTCGCACTTTTCGTGTCCCTCTCAGGCTGTTTGAAACGCTTAGATCGCCGGCTTGGCCTTAGGTCGGGCGTGTCCCCCTACAGGCCGATTCTGGACGACAAATTTAACACAGTCAAGAAATACACCAGACATGCTCAAACATACTCACAACATCGTCCCCAGACTATTTTTGACTATTTTTGAATACTCCTCCTGTAGAGGGACAGGCTCGACATAAGGCGAAAACCCACCCCCACCCCCAGTCCCGACGCCCATCCCCGAGCCCACGATTCGGGGAGTCGGGACTGGGGGTGGGGGTGGGTTTTCGGGGTCCAGGACTGGAGAACACCCCCCCCCACCCCCAGTCCCGACTCCCCGAGTCGCCGCCTCGGGGATGGGCGTCGGGACTGGGGGTGGGGGTGGGTTTTCGCCTTATGTCGAGCCTGTCCCTCTACAGGAGGAGTATTCAAAAATAGTCAAAAATAGTCTGGAGACGATGGATCGGCAAATAGTCAAAAATAGTCAAAACTAGTCAAAATAGTCAAAAATAGTCAAAAATAGTCTGGGGATGGGCGTCGGGACTGGGACTGGGGGTGGGGGTGGGGGTGGGTTTCGCCTTCTGGACCAGCTCAAGGGGGGAAGCTGCGAGCCGGCGTCGCCGACGCATCGCCGATGGATCGGCAGAGAGGCCCCCGAGGGCGAAGCCGCGCGCTCCTGGGGGGGGAGGGGCTATCGGGCCCCGATCGGCGATCCATGGGCGATCGGGTGTCTCCTCCTCCCCTCCTCCTCCTCCTCCTCCTCGTCCTCCTCCTCCTCCTCCTCCTCCTCCTCCTCCTCCACCATCCCCGTCCTCCATAAGTTCCCCCCTGAGCCCAGGCCCCCCCTGCCGTTGCCCCCTCCGGTTCTCGGGGCTCGGAAGGATCTCCCGGCACCCCTCTGAGAAAGCTCTCGGCGAGGCGCAGCTGCCGGAACGCACCCCGAGGCTGGGAAGGACCGCCGAGAACGGAAGGAAGCGTGAGAAAACCTGAACCTCGAACCCCACCCGAACCTATCCCCCACGGTCGGGAACGTTTGGACAGCGTGTCGCCGCGGCGGCCCCAGCGAGACGCCATGCCTTGCGTGCGGATAGCGTGTCGCTCCGCTCCGTGGGGCGGGAGGGCGCGAAAGGCTCGGGACGTTGACGCGCAGGAATGGTCACTGCACCCGCCTTGCAGACGTGCTGCTGCGGATTTTTTGCGTGGATATCTGCCAATGCAAAACCCAGAAGCGGCGAGTGAAAAACGAAGTGAATTTCGAATGTGTTTTTTTTGGTCTTCATTCCTGGCCAACAAAAATCCGCACGAAGTTCACCTCGACATCCGGAACGACATTCTCTCCAGGACACTCCAGGCACATCCTCTCGTTTTCAAAACGAAATCCGCTCTGCGATGTTGGCGCCATGAGGATGCTTGGATCGCCGCGGTGGTTGCTAAGGGGACGGGGGGGTTAGAAGTGGAAGCTAACGTGGTTTTATCTGACCTAAGCCACCGTATAAGTGGGTTACAAGTGCCCTATGTGGCTTAGAATGATGAGGTGACTCCGCGAAGTGGGCTCCGCCCACTTAGCCCAGATCTGTACGCCCTTAAGCCGCTTAGGGCACGTGCAAACCACTTCTGAGCTGGGTTAGGCTGGATCGAACCCACCTTGGCATCCACTTGTATTCCCCTATCCTCTTAGCAACCCCCGCGGC
>CAUYUJ010015186.1:228751-241931 GCA_963575745.1 Prorocentrum cordatum | reverse complement strand
GGAGGAGGAGGAGGCGGAGGAGGTGGAGGAGAAGGAGGAATAAGCGCAAGAGGAGGAGGATGAGGAAGAGGAGGAGGAGGAGGAGGAGGAGGAGGAGAAGGAGGAGGAGGAAGAGGAGGAGAGGAGGCGGAAGAAGAGGAGGAACACGAGGAGGAGGATGATGATGATGAGGGAAAAGAATGAGGAGGAGGAGGAGGTAGGAGGAGGAGGAAGAGGACACACAGCAGGAGGAATAGCAGTAGGAGGAGAAGGAGTCGGAGGAGGAGGAACCGGACGAGACGGAAGAGGAGATAAGGAGCAGAAGCAGAGGAGGAGGGGGATCAGGAGGAGGGGGAGGAGGAGGAGGATGGAAGGAGGGAGGAGCAGGGGAGGAGGAGGAGGAGAGGAGGAGAAGCCAGGAGTAGGAGGAGGAGGAGGAGGAGGTGAAGGAGGAGGACGAGCAGGAGGAGGAGGAGGAGGAGACAGGAGCAGGTGGAGAACATGAGGAGAAGGAGCAGGAGGAGGAGGAGGAGCAGGAGCAGGAGGAGGAGGAGAAGGAGGAGAGGAACAGGAGGAGGAGGAAAGGAAGGAGGAGGAAAGGAAGGAGGATGAGGATGAGGAGGAGGAGGAGGACAGGAGGAGGAGGAGGAGGAGGAGGATGAGAAGCAGGAGGAGGAGGAGGAGGCCCTTGAGCCAATGGCTATTCAAAGTTTCTTAATAAGCGTCAGGGGGGGGTGGGGGGGGGGCGTCCCACCCGCCGACAGCCCCACATCGACGCGCGTCGCGGGCAACCACCGCGCGCCGAAGGCGCTCCGACCCCCGACGCGGCGCGACGACGAGGCGAGGTTGACCCCCGTCGGGGAGGTACCCCCCCACGCTTTTTAAGAAACCCAGAATGCGGAACTCCACACCAACATCTTAGCGTCCCCCGATCACGTCCTCAGAATTCCCGCGGGGCCGTGGGACACGTAAAAATCCGCCGACCCTGTCGGCGTGTGGGAAAGGCTTTTCCGTCTTCCCCGCAGCGTCGTCGCCTCTTCTGCTTTCCGCGCTCCCTGCACAGGACCAGACAAACATTGAACAACGTCGTCCTTCAGTCGAACGGAGGCCCCTTCCTTTGATTCCTTCCCCGCCGGGAGGGGGGGTCCCGGGGCAACTCCTGGGGGGGCGGTCCCCCCTCGGATACGCAGCCCCTCGCCTCTCATCCTCCTGCGTCCTGGGGCTCCGTCGGCCCTCCGGGGCCGTCTGCGGGTCCTTTCGGCCTTTCTGAAGGCTCCTTGGAGACCTGTCGCCATTTTTAGGCTCTCTTGGCAACCTCTGGCGGCGCTCTTGACAGCTTCTGCGGGCGCTTTTGGACCTCGCTTGACGCCGTCTTGGAACCTCTCGGGCCACTTGAGGGCGCTCGTTGCCTATCTTGGCACTCTCTGGAGCTGTTCCCGAACCCTGGAGGAGGCCTCTTGAGCTGTCTTCGGACGACCTTGCAGGCATCTGGCGCCGTCTTCGAGCCATCTGAGGGCATCTTACGCTCCCTCTACCTCCATTGTCTTCGTCGTCGCTGCCTACAGGGTCGGCGGCATCGGCCGTAAGGCCTTCGCAATATACAGGAGACGCGCGCCTCCGAGGCCATACACTCCCTCGTACATCACGCCGTATGCTCGCGCTCCCGAGGCCACGATCCCTCGCAGCTTCTGCCACAGTCGCGTCCTGGAGGCCACGATCCCTTGCAACTTACGTCATAACTTCGCGTCCCCGAGGGCACGATCCCTCGAACAATGTGGTGCAGATCGGGGGCGGCCAAGAGGGGGGCATCCAAGAGGGGGGGGAGCGCAGATCATGACCAGCGGCATGTGCGCGGCCCAGGGGGCGGGGCCAGGGACGTAATGTAATGAGAAGAGGCGCCATGAAATCTTGGGAGATATCATGGCCCCCGCCATGACATCCGCCCCCCCTAGTCATCACCGCCCGCTCTCGGCTGGCAACTACCGTCGCTCTTCCCCTCCTCGTCCTTCCCCTCATCATTATCATCACCATCGTCACCTCCATCAAAGAAAATCATCCCCCCCCATCATCAGCGGTGGCCGCCGCGGGGGGATGATTGTTTGGGGTCACACTCTGTCAATAAACCCGCGCAGAAAATAACGATTGTCCTATTGTTGGGAGGAGGTTGACATACCCTTTGCGGTTTTGTTGTTTAGGCATACATGCGAGATGTTACTGGCTTGCTACGCTTCGCTCCTTTAATCTTGGTCGCATGGCGCAGAGCTGCGACCGTCATTACCGTCAGTGGGGAATATGGGAGGGAAGAGGGTGTGGGTGTCATGAGCCCCCGCAATCTCAACATTGGTAGGGTTCATAGGTGGTGCCAGGCTCATGTCATTGAGCCTCTGTGTCTCTCAGGGCGGGCTCACAGGGCTCAGTGGGCCCAGTGTTGACGAGGCGACGCGGCCCCGAAGACTTGTGGAGGTTGCGGGCGTCACGTGTCTCGCACTCTCCCGAAGGCTCGGAGGCTTGTGCTCTTCACGAGGGTCACAGGTATGATGGAGTGAGAGCGTCCTATGGGGCTCATCGGTTTGAAAAGGTCGGGAGCATGCAGTGCAAGGGTAGCAGAGGAGATGGGCGCCGTAGGGCTGCGAGGCCCGCGAGTCTCCTGGGGCAGATCTGCTCAGAGTGCTCATGGCGCCGGTATCGTGGGTGCTCATAGCGCGGGCGAAGCTTATGCGGCTCACACGGCTGGTGTGGGCCAACAGGGCTCATGTGCCCCATCGGCCGCATGGGCATGTGAAATGCAAGAGACTTATTGCTCCGATCGGTCTGATTTGGATCATCGAGCTCACGCGGCGCGTGCGGCTCATATGGCTCATAAGTCTCATGGGAGTCACAGCTCTCATGGGGTGCATGCGCTCTCTGGGCTCATGGGGTTCATGGGGGCTTCTTGGGGAACCCTGGGGTCGCCTTGGGAACCTTCAGGGCCGTCTTGGGGTGCTTTTGGACTTGTTTGGAACCCGTTCGGGTGCTATAGCCCCAACACGACCCTTGAGAAAAGTTTGCAGGCGCGCCCGGCACTCGCAGGTGCAGAGAGGGGCGCGGGCAGTCGGAGGACGGCAGGGAGTCAGAGGTTGGGGGGGGGAGGAGGATGCCATCGGGGGTGGCGAGGACGGGGAGGGCGAGCAACAATCATGATCGGCGAGCATATCTGTATCCGCAAGGGCTCCCAACTTCGCGCTTCGCGCTGCGCGAAGCGCGAAGTGCGAATAACTTCGCGCTCTCGCGCCGCCTCCCAGGGGAGACGAGGAGGATGAAGAGGAATTGGAGCCGAAGCGCGAAGCGCGAATGACTTCGCGCCCTCGAGGGCGCCCTCGTATCCGCGCCCTCTCGATCTGGAGCCTGGGGAGACATCCTGCGGATACGCGGTCGCAAAAGATACGTTCCGCGCGGGGCATCTGCCTGCGACAAAAACACGCCCCGCATCCGCGGAGGCGCGGCCCCAGGACTCAGCCCGCGAGGCCGCGAATGCGGATGTGCCCTCCGCCCACGAGGCAGAACCGGCAGAACCGACTGTGGAAGCGAGACGCGCACACGACACACACACAACACAACACAACACAACACAACACAACACAACACAACACAACACAACACAACACGACACGACACGACACGACACGACACGACACAACACAACACAACACAACACAACACAACACAACACACACACACACACTCACACACACACACAACACACACAGACGCACACACACACACACACCGCACACGAGCCCTAGCCCAGGGACGCACAGACACACGAGTACACACAAATCCTAGGATCCCCCACACGTTTCCATATTTTCTGGATTTTCGTCTTCCCCCCCAAAGAAGCTCCTCGAGATTTTCCGAGGGGGCGCCACCAAGACGCCCACGCGAGGTGGCCAAGCAGCGGCCTGCGCTGCCTGCCGGGCTCCTTTGGCCACCCTCAGACACTACTTTCAAGACTGCCCGCTCTTCCAGCAGGAGCGGGTGCAGATCGCGCGCGATCTTGGGCTTCCAACGACTTTCTGGCGCACCAAGCCTCGGGTCACGACAAAATCAGGTTGGATCACTTACAGAGCGGGCAGGACCGCATTCCAAGAGCTACGATGCAGGTGGCAGCTTGCCGCCTCGGTATCGCCATCGTGGAAGATCCCAACGTTGACTGCTTGGATTAGAAATTGCCTTTCCAGCACCACTCCGGGTTAGGGTGGTTTGCTGTCATGACTTTTCTCTTCATCTTCCCCCCCACTTCGCATCTTTTCCAATATTTTTCTCTGGGTGTCGCCGATGAATCGTGTCTGTGTCTTTTCCTTTTCCTGAGAAGAAGCGTCGACGCACGGGAAGACGATGATATGGGGGGAGGATCGGCGGGAGCATCTTGGGCCCATCCCGAAAGCGCTCTTGGGGCCATCGAAGAAGAAACAACTGCATAAACATTAAACTTTTGGCGCTCCACGCGGGTTTCTTGGATCTGCGCGGGACACCCCTCCCTACGGCGCCGGAGGCGCCGCTGGGGGGGCCTCCAGTGCTGATCCAAGAAATCCGCGCGGAGCGCCAAACAATTGTGTTTATGGCGTTTTCTTCTTCGCGATACGGTGATGGCATTGGATAAGGAAACCTTCGATAAGGAATACAGGGTCTGGAAGCCAGTGGAAAGCCAATCGTGGATTGGCCATGGATATCACCGCCGCCCTCATCAGGAACCCTCCAGGGTCTGAAGCCTCCTGGGCACGTTCCTTAACGAACTCCCCCACCGTAGGTGGGAGGATCCGCGGGAGCCTCTCGGGCCCGGCCCGAAGGCGCTCTTATGAGGCCCGCCTGGGCTCTCCTGGGCCCTCCTCCCAGAGGGGCCACTCCGGGCCTGCATGGGCCGAGGGGGCTCGGGGGTTGTCCTCCTCCTCCTCCTCCTCCTCCTCCTCCTCCTCGCCTCCTCCTCCTCTTCCTCCTCCTCCTCCTCTTCCTCCTCCTCCTCGCCTCCTCCTCCTCCTCCTCCTCCTCCTTCTCGTCTTTCCCTCTCCCTCCCTCCTCCTCCTCCTCCTCTTCCTCCTCCTCCTCCTCCTCCTCCTCCTGCTCTCCTGGGAAGTCCTGGGGGGCCCTCCGGGCCCATGCGGGGGCCGAGGGGCTGTCCCTGGGGGCCGCCTGGGGGGTGACCGCCTTGGGCCGTCGTGGAGCCGCCCCTTTGGCCTGCTCGCGGCCACGTCGGCGAGGGGCACAGCTCGGGGACCTTCGCGGCCGCCTCGGGTGCTCGGGAGAGCCCCACGGGGCCTTCTGGGCAGCCTCTGGAGCCCGTGTCCGAGCCATCTTGTGCTCGAAAGGTTGGAGCGCATTTTCTTATTCGCTATTCGCGGCCAGGACGGGCGTTATGGCGGGGGAAGGGGGGGGACGCGAACGGGCATAACGTGGCGTCCCTTCCCCCCTCCCCCAAAATGGTGCTGGACGCACTGCGGCAATACCGGGGAAACGCTGATGGGGAAACGTTACGTTATGAGGGGGGAGGGGGATGGAGGGTAAGGGGCATACCCCGCGTTATGGGCCCGAAAATAAAGAATGCCAATCGTGTATGGATACCGGCTGCATTCACACACACACACAATTCATCTATGAGGGGCGTTCCGTGAAAGATCTTTGAGCCTCTTGGGGAGGATGATAGGTAGCCGTCGAGGCTTTCTGCGCATCTGGAACGCCTCTGTACCTAGGCCGTCATTGAAGGCACGTTGAGTGCGGAGACTGGGAGGGGGAGAGTTCAAGGGGAGTTCGGAGGGGTTTCCCGCAAGGGGGGGGGAAAGGGACGGTTGGTCGGACGGTCGCGCGTTCGGTACTTCTGGCGCGCGGCTTCTTCATTCAATCAAGAGTAGTGCCACGGCGGGCGCATGGGACCCTGGATGGGGTGCTAAACAGTCCAAGGATAATACCTGACAAACCATGTAGGTGGGAATTTGGAGCGGCGTCCTGCGTCTCCCCCCTCTGCCCCAGAGGCGCCGCGCCCCAGTCTTCCACGTGCCTCTGCCAGGTGGGGACGGGGATCGTGCTGCAGCGTGGTGCGAGGAACGAGAAACTGCATAAGTCTAAACTTTCGGAGTCCGTGCGGATTTCTTGCCTCGGCGCTGAGCCCCCCTCCCTGGCGCGCGGAGCGCGCCAGCGGCGGGAGCTCGAGGCGCCGCCAGGGGGCCCAGCGCCGATCCGAGAAATCTGCGCGGAGCTCCGAAAGTTTACGTTTATGATCGGCGGCGAGCGAAGGGGGGAAACGAGAAGGAGAAGGTCTTCTCAGAAGGCGGCGGGACTTCTCAGAAGCCCTCGCGCCTTCTGAGAAGTCTTCTGTGCCTTCGGGGAAGGCTCAGAATTTTTTTCGGTCAGAAGGCAAGGGGAGTTCCGAACCTTCTGAAAAAGGCCTTCTCCTTCTCACTTCCCTCCCCGCTCGCCGCCGATATGAAGCTTATTGTTGTTCGAGTGGTGTCGGGCGCGCGAGGTGAGCGTTTTTTTTTGTTTCTGTTATTCGGCTTTTCGACATTGGGCGGAAGGAGGGGGGAGAGGGGGGTCTGGCTCTGCACCTCTGCTTAGTGCGGCTGTTTGGAACAGTGCGTCCATCATGGGGGAGGCTTCACATGCTCGAAGCGGGCGCCCAAAACAGCCAATATCTACTTCATGGGGGGTGGGGACGGGAGTGGGTGCGAGGACCCGCGCCGATCGGCAACACAATGGATACGAACCATACCACTATGAAGTCCCACCAGCCCTTTGGGCGTGAGTGGTTTAGCGAGCTCTCTCTGTTCTCAACCCCCCTTCTTCCCCTTCGGGGAGGGGTTTACCCCTCCCCCTACCCCCTCCCCCTGGGCCTGGAGAGGGCGCCCCGCGGGTCGTCGGAGGGGTCTTTTTCGACTCCTGGGAGGGCTAAAAAACGACGACCCTCACGAGGATTCTGGCCCCGACGGGGGGAGGGAGTTTGGCCCCTCTGCTCGTCTTTGAAGCCAACATCATTGATTATACTACGATTTTGGCACCATTTTGGCCTCCTGAGGGGGCAGCGCTCCTCTTCCTTCATAGCAGAATCATTGATTTTACGAAGGTTTTGGGTTCATTTTGTCCTTCTCAGGGGGCAGCGCTCACTTGCGCTTCTGAAGAGGTCGCAAGAGGCCCCAAGATGGCCCCCAGAGGCCCCCAGGAGCCTCCCAAGAGGCCTCCAAGAGGCCCCCAAGAGGCCCCCAAGAGGCACCAAGAGGCCCCCAAGAGGCCCCCAAGAGGCCCCCAAGAGGCCCCCAGAGGCCCCACGAGGCCCCCCCAAGAGGCCCCCAAGAGGCCCCCAAGAGGCCCCAAGAGGCTCCAAGAGGCCCCCACGAGGCCCCACGAGGAGCCCGAACGACTCACACCAGGACGAGGGGCCCGAACGACTCACACCACGAAGAGCCCGAACGACTCACACCACAAGGAGGGGCCCGAACGACTCACACCAGGACGAGGCGCCCGAACGACTCACACCACGAGGAGCCCGAACGACTCACACCACGACGCGGGCCCCGAACGACTCACACCACGAGGAGCCCGAACGAGTCACACCAGGAGGAGGGGCCCGAACGACTCACACCAGGATGAGGGGCCCGAACAACTCACACCACGAGAAGCCCGAACGACTCACACCAGGACGAAGAGCCCGAACGACTCACACCACGAAGAGCCCGAACGACTCACACCAGGAAGAAGGGCCCGAACGACTCACACCAGGACGAGAAACCCCAAACGACTCAAATCACGAGGAGCGCTTTCTCTCCCTCCTCCTCCGCCTCGTCCTTCTCCCGCTCCCCCCACAAGGAGGATGTACAAGGAGGCGGGAGGAAGGAGGAACAGGGGAGATATGCGGGGCCAAGCGGACACACGCCTGAAAAGCACGACTGTCGGCATGCTTCGCAAGAGTTGCTGCTGTGAGATGGGCTGGTGGGGATACGCGAAGCGTAAAGAATTTGTTGTTCGAGTGGTGCCAAGCGCGAGGCTCGAAGGCAAAGGCTGAGCACCGACTGCGCCGTGCACCTGGCCAAGCAGCGCCGCGAGACTCGTAATGAGCGTGCTGGGTGCAGCAAGAGCGCGGTGCAACCTGGACGAGGGACCTCCTCCTCCTTCCCCCACCTCCTCCTCCTCCTCCATCTTTCACCTGCTTCCTCCACCTCCTCCTTCTCCCCCTCCTCCTCCTCCTCCTGCTCCTCCACTCCTTACAAATAACTCCTCCCTGTCGCACCCCGACGCCAGGTTTTAGGGCGGTCCGAGCGTTTCGCCTGAGACTCCCTCACCATTTATGACTCTGAAGCTCAACAATTGGCAACCATTTCGCATATGGCGGGCGGGCCGTTTTCAACATGTGGCTCTCGCCTTAGTGCGGCCCACATTCGTTCTAAACATTTGCAAGAGTTTGACGGATTGAGGGCGATTCTGTTTCAAAATGTGGCTCTCGCCTGAGCGCTGCGCACATTCGTTTTAAACATTCGCAAGACATTCGAGGGTTGAGGGTGGTTCTTTTTCAAATTGTGGCTGTCGTCTTACCGCGTCGTGTATTAGTTTTTCACGTTTGCACGAGCTTATCGGATTGAAGGTGGTTCCTTTTTAAACTGTGGTTCTCGCCTTAGCGCAGCGCACATTCATTCTAAACATTTGCAAAAAGTTAACGGATTGAAGGTGGTTCCTTTTCAAACTGTGACTCTCGCCTGAGCCCGGTGCACATCCGTTTTCAAACGTTTGCAAGGGCTTCACGGATTGAAAACGGTTCCCTTTCAAAATGTGGCCCTCGCCTTCGCGCAGCGCACACTGGTTTGAAACAGTTGCCAGAGTGTCACGGATTCCCGTCAGAACTGTGCGAGACATGTTTTTTCCACCATAACCTAAGTGGGGTTCCTGTTATCTCTCCCCCCCGCACAGGGAAAGAACACAACCTCTCCTTTTCTCTGATCGCACACTCATTTTCTCAATCACCCACACACATCATCACTCACACTCACTCATTCACCCACTCACTCACCCACTCACACAGTCGCCCACGCATCCTCATCATCATCCACTCACGCACTCACCCACTCACTCACCCACCCACCCACCCGCCCACTCATTCACTCACACCCTCATTATCATCATCATCATCATCATCATCATCATCATCATCATCATCATCATCATCATCATCATCATCATCATCATCATCATCATCATCATCATCATCCGCAACATCACTACTGTCATCATCATTACCACCGTCATCATCATCACCGTCTTCACTCACTCACTCACCCACTCACCTGACTCATTCACGGACTCATTCACGCATCTCAAACGGAAGCCAGCAGCTCATGCTACTAATCAGACGGGGCCATCGGAAATCTATACCTGTCGCCACGTTTGGGTTCCTGACGCCTGACGCTTGCGTATGGAGGAAGTCTCAAGCGGGAGCCTCGTCAGCGAGTGAATTGCGACACAATCTCAGGCGGGAACCCCCTCCCTATGGGGCCCGCAGCTCACGTTTGTAGTCCGAGCGGGTTATCGGAAACCTCTTAACGTCGTCACTCGTGGGCCCCTGAGGCCTGAATATGGAGGAAGTGTGAGGCGGGAGCCTAGTCTGCAAGTGAATTGCGACGAAATCTCAGGTGGGAGCTCTTCCCCATGGGGCCCGCAGATCATGTATTAAATCCGAGGCAGGTCATCGGAATCTTGCAACGGTTGTCACTTTAGGGCCCCTGCGGCAAGAATGTGGAAGAAGTCGCAAGCGGGAGCCTCGTCTGTGCCTGAATTGCAAACGGATCTCAAGTGGGAACCCCCTCTCTACGGGGCCCGCAACTCATGTGTGTAATCCGAGGCGGGTTACCGGAATCCTGCAACTGTCGTCAATTTTGAGCCCCTGAATCCTGAATGTGGAGGAAATCTCAAGCGGGAGCCTCGTTTGTGAGTGACTCGCGAGGAAGTCTCAGGCGTGAGCCCCCTCCCTATGGGGCCCGCAGCTCATAAATTAAATCCGAACCGGGGCATCGGAATCATGTAGATGTCGTCGCTTTGGGCTCCTGAGGCATGCGTATGGAGGAAATCTCAGGCGGGAGCCTCGTCTGTTAGTGACTTGCGAGGAAGTCTCAAGCGGAAGCCCCCGTCCCACGGGGCCCGCAAATCATATCATAAATTCGAGCGGGTCACCAGAATCTGGTAAGTGTCGTCACTTTTAAGCTCCTGAGGCATGAACATGGAGGATGTCGCATGCGGGAGCATCGTTGGTGAGTGAATCGTGACGAGGTCTCAGGCGGGAGCCACCTGCCCATGGGGCCCGCAGCTCATGTGAGCAATCCGAGCGGGTCATCGGAATCCTGTATCTGTCGTCGCTTTTGGCTTCTTCAAGCTTGAGTGCGGCGGAAGTCTCAGGCGGAAACCTCAGGCAGTTGCCCCGACGGCCTGGCCCGCGGAGTTGTCCCGACGGCTGCGCGATGTGGCAATTAGAGAATGCGCCCGTGCTGGGCGAGGCGGCGACGGCGCCGAGGAAAACCGACGCGCGCGCTCCTGCCAGGAGGAAGGAAAGGTGCAGGAGGAGTGGCGGCCATGAGGAGGGGGAAAAGGAGGGGAGGTGAAGGAGGAGGAACAACACTACGACGAGGAGGAAGAATACGAGGAGGAGGGGGAGGGAGAGGAGGAGGCGGAGGACGAGGAGGAAAAGGAGGAAAAGGAGGCGGAAGAGCAAGAGGATAAGATATGCAACGCGCTGGACGAGAACGAACAGGAGGAGGGGAAGGATGAGAAGGAGGAGGAGGACGCAGAGGGCGGAAGGAAGGCCTCCGCCAGTCGAAGAAGAAAAGGGCGAGGGACAACCTGAATATATTATCATGTGGGGTCCTACCTTCTCATACGCGGGTGCAACAATTACGTTGGTTCTCTGTGTTGAAGTCCCAGGAATGGCGTTTTGGCACGATTCAAGATCGTCAAGGCGCAACAATCAAGTTGATCCGTGGCGTTGGAATCCCGAGAACAATGTTTTGGCATGCTTCAGTGACTTCAAACAGGTGTCTTCCAACGAGGCAGTTCCATCAATGGAAATGAACCGTTGTAGGGGCCTGTAAAGAGGGAGCTTGAAGGGAGGGTTTACTCCAACATCGTTGATGACTCTTGGGTTTACACTGGTCCTCCTCCTCCTCCTTCTCCTCCATCTTTCATCTGCCCTGTCCTCCTCCCTCCTCCTCCTCCTCCTACTCCTCCTACTCCTGCTCCTCATTCTCCCTCGCTCTCCTCCTTCTCCTCCTCCTCTTCCTCCTCTTTCGGAAACCTTAAGCCCGAAAACGTGTTCATCCCTTGGGGGCACATCTGTTACTTCCGCCGCCATCTGCCGTCCTTCCGCCGGCGGAGGCGGCCTCGTGTTACTTCAACCGCCCTTCCGCCGCCTTCCGCCGAGGAAGAGATGGCGACTCCTTCGATCCCCGAGGGCCAGGAAGGCCCTTTTTGGAACGCCTCACATGGCAATGCCCTTGCAGCTTCTCGTGTGAGTCGCATGGGCGAAGCCTGGACGATCTGTTGGACATGCGAGCTCGCTTCCGCTGTGTTGGCGGGGCTTGTACACAAAAAACGAGACAGCACATTCCCAGGTAGTCAAGCCACATGGAGATTTCGCTCCGAATCGCAGTGGGTTCGTGGCCACAGTACAGGGCAAGCATGAACGCACCTCAGTGACACTGCACCTTCACTTGCAACTGCCAAACATGACATTACAAAACCCATCACACCTGCTGGGGCACAAATTCAGCAGCTCTCGTCGACAATGCCTGCCCCACGCTTCAAGGAAACATACACAACTGTGCTTGTCATGCGGATTGCGTCGCCCTTGAAAGCGACAGCTGTAATTGCCAACGGTATAACTGGCGCAGCTCATGGTCCACTTTCATGACTAATGCATGGAAGCTGTGGCGGGCAACTCTACAACCCCAAACACCCGACGTCATGATTTTGTCATGTCGACCCCCAGAGATCTCGACCCATTCCCCGGGACCGGTTTCTCATCCTGAGTCGTTTTTTCACGGTCCCGAGGCCCGGCGAGGGCCCCCAAATACTAATACCGAAATTGGCAAAAAACACCTCCCGTCATGCTTTTTTTCGTTGCTCGAGGGGACCTGGGACTGAGGCCACCTCAGAGCGTCCAGCCGCAGGGCTCACAGTCTTACCATACCTCCCCAACGATGATTGTATCCGCCATCGTGCCTCGAGGTACGATTTGGGGTGCCCTCAGGCCTCTTGGCATATTGTCGATGCTCGTGAAGGGGCCCACCGCTCGGAGCTCTGGGGCCTCTGCTGGGCGCTCCCAGGGGGTCGGCCGCGCGACTTCCCCAGAGGCCAGGGGGCGCCAAGGCGGACGAAGAGGGTCTCGCGAGGCCGCCGAGACGGTCCAGGAGGGCTCCGAGAGGGCCCGAGAGCGCTGCAAGACGCCCAAGATGGCTTCAACACGGCTCAAGAGGCCTCGAGTATGGCGCCCAAGTGGGCTCCCGGAAGACATCCAACAATACCCCGCGAGGCACGAATCACTGATTTCCCTTGACCGCCCCAAGACCGTCCAAGAGGCCCCCAAGAGGCCCCCAAAACGGCCGGACCCCAAGTCTGCCCAGGATGCCCCCAACACGAGCCCAAGATGCCCCCAGGACGTCCACAAGAGGGGCCCAACGGGGGGATGATGAACTTACATTTCGAGCCCTCCACCCAAAGAGGGCCTCAAGATTCCCAAGAGGCCCCCAAGGCGCCCCCGAGGCGCCCCCAAGAGGCCTCCACTTGGATCGCCGAGGGGGTTGCTAAGAGGATAGGGGGATACATGTGGATTCGAAGGTGGTTCTATCCAGCCTAACCTAGCTTAGAAGTGGGTTGCACGTGCACCAGTGGCTTAAGGGCGTACAGATCTGGGCTAAGTGGGCGGAGCCCACTTAGCGAAGTTACCTCATCATCCGAAGCCACATAGAGCTCTTCTGACCCACTTACAAGGGTGGGTTAGGCCAGATCAAATCCACTTTATAGCGTCGACTTCTAGCCCCAATCCCCTCAGTGGCGATCCAAGCAGGAGGCCCCTCAGAGGCCCTCAAGAGGCCCCTAAGGAGCCCCCTGAGAGCGAAGGCCACTAGATCCGCCCCCTGCGGTCTTGCCACAGGGGTGCCTGGCGTACTAGATTTAGGTCGGGCATGTCCCCCTACAGGCG
>CAUYUJ010015186.1:201251-226251 GCA_963575745.1 Prorocentrum cordatum | reverse complement strand
ACTCGACGATCCGCGGTCGGACCAGCCCGATTACCTCGACGGTGACGAATCCGACCCGCTCGGGCTCGGCGCCGCCACGAACGACGGCGACGGCGACAATGAACGCAGCGGCCACGCTGACCCACGCGGGGTGCGCCAATCTTACCCCTCCAACAGGCAGGGCCAAGCGGCTCGCGATCCCCACGTCCAGACCACCGTCACCAGCCCCACCGCCACCAGGCCAGCTCCTCCTCCCACCGGGGTGCGGAGAACAGTGAACGACCACCAAATGCCACCACCAATACTGGGCACCGCGCTTCGGGTATCAAACGGTCCGAAGTAGGCAATCCCTCACGCAACACCATCCGGCGGCTACACGGGAGCCTGGCGGTGACCGTGACTCGGGCCTCGCCGCCAGCATCAACGCGCTGCACTGGCGAGCCAACCACCTCGCCCATTCTCTCCAGCACATCCACGAACAGTCAGCTCCACTGTTTGGCGGGCTCCACCGAACACAAGTGGCCTGGAACGGCTTGCAGCAGGCTTTCCAGCTTGCCGTCTCCCTGGGGGCGCCCCTCCGAGACAGTCTCCAGGCCTTCCTTCCTGCTCAACGCGCGGCACGCCAATGCTAATGCCCTTTCCTCCCACTGGGCTTCGTGAACTGTTGGCCCCGGTTCCGCTGCCCGCTTGTTTAGAGGCCTCCTAGATGGGGTCCGAGTAGATGGGGTCGACGGATCGCGCTGCATCGGCGATACATCGGCGATGCATCGCCGATGCATCGGCGATGCACTGGCGACGTCGGCGGTACATCGGCGACGTCGGCGTGAAGAAAATCGGACTCCGCATCGAGCCGCGTCGCCGATGCATCGCCGATGCATCGGCGATGCGGTGCGATCCTTCGACCCCATCTACTCCGACCCCATCCAGGAGGCCTAGATTGTTGCGCCGCTGCGGGAACTTCCCCAAAGCCCAAAGCGGCGCCGTTAGTCGAGGCGCCGTATCACGAATGCCAAAGCGCGTGCGCATGCGGGCGTCTCTGTGTCTGCGGGTGTGCTGAATGGGGCGAACGTCGCCCTTCTCGCCACGTCCCGCTCCTGCTTTCTGGTCGGGGCCCCCACAAGCAACGCCAGGGGGGAGGGTAGTCTCCCCACCCCTGTTCTCACAGCGGTAACCCTATGCCCCTGGGATTATCACCAGGGGGATAATCAATTTCGGGGCCCCGAAAGGATTATACATGATTGGTCCCGGCAAGTCGCACGTGGGATGTATGACGAAGAAAAAGGAAGTCGTCGTCGTCGTCGTCGTCGCAAGAAAACGATGACGACGTCGTCGATGACGACTACGATGACGACGAACATGTTTTCTGCAATCTTTCTCGCGAGAGGCCCAAAACTCACCCGCGCTCGTCAGATCCTCGGCGCTCCTCATCAAGACATCTCGCTTGCGAGTGAGATTGAAGCCCATAGCCCATAGCCCTCCCACACGTTCGTGGCTTGAGAAAACTGAAATGGTGATAACTCCACAGCCCTTCCACACGTTCGTGACTTGCGAAAACTGAAATGGTGAGAGCCCCGTTGCAATGTCACACGTTTGTTTGATGATGCTGCTACTCAACATAACCAGATCGCAACATCGATTTACAATTTCTTCAGCGATAATAATGATCGGCCTTGCCGCTCGTCTCCCCCGACCAACTCTGTCTTGGCCGGAGATAATCAACTTTCAATCGTGAAGGGGAGAGATTTATTATCCGGCACAGGGTTAGATTGGCCTGGAGGGCGATTGTAGCCCCCACGCCTGACAGGCAACGGCTCGTCAAACTGTTGCGATCTCTTCCCGCCACCTCTCTCTCTCTCTCTATCTTCCTCCTCCCCGTGTTCCCCAAAAGGTTTCCACAACGGCTGGGGGACGACATAGTCCAATAGGTTGGCCAGACCTTGGCCCAACGTTTGGCCGCATGTGTGCTTCCAAAAGGCAAGGGGCGGCGGTGGTTCACCGTAAGCGTCTTCGATACGTTTCGTATTTGCGCTTTGCTCCACGCCACGCCCACCGTGCTTCTCAGTTGGACGTGTAATCATTCAATCAACAAATATCACTCGCGGACAGACCATCTACCTGAAACGATACAGACGGTGCCCATGTCTAGGTGTAACCGGAAAGTCCCTTCAAGTCACATGGTTGCTGAACGGGTTTGAAGCCAACGATCGTGCAACACCCCCCTGTAGAAACGCAACGCGCACCTCTTAACCTTTTCTCCAACGCTTGAGAGATCCCAGGACGGATCCCTGTCCCGATCCATCTCCCACGGATGCCGAAACGTAGCACCTCATGTGGCGTTGTCTGAAGCCTGTCCACGCCGGCTTCCATGAATGCAGCCCGTGCAGACGAGGACGCTTGGCGTCGCTCTCGTAGAGGCCACCCACCGAGGCAAACCTCCACGCGCCCCAGGCCGCCTCCGAGTGGCCAAGGTCGACGTCTGACGCGCTCCGAGACCAAAAGAACCACACAACCTGCATGAACATAAACTCTCGCATCTCCGCGCGACCTTCTTGGACCTCGCATGGACCCCCCCTCCCTGGAGCGCGGAGCGCGCCAGGGGCGGCGCCAGAGGCGCCGCCAGGGGGGTCTACCGCCGATCCCAAGGGATCCGCGCGGAGATCTGACAATTTATGCTCGGGCCCCTGGTTTTGTTGCTGCTTAGTGGGTCCTGTCGTTTCCAGGGCCCACTAAGCTCGGGGGTCGGCCCCAAGATGGGGCCCGTCGTGCCAAGGGCCGCGGGCTCCGGGCAGGGCATGGGAGGCAGAAGGTGCAGCAGCAGCTCCCTGAGGCCTCCGAGCAGTCATCTGCCTGCTCGCCCGCCAACCGCCCCAAGCCAACCCGAAGGCCCTGCTTTCAAGAGTAGAGCTGGAGGAACAGCCATGGAAGGACCTACGGAACGTCAAGCCCCTTCCGTACCCACACGGTTCCTTCTGTCAGCGTCTACAGCCAACTCCAAACGAGGAGGCAACGACGCGCCGAGGGCCCAACTTTCGGGTGGGGGGGGTGCGAATCCCACTGTGTCTTTTCAATGCTCCCAGACGCCCCCCACTGGGAATGGAGGGCACATTGGGGCCTTCGGGCTGGGCTGGGTTGAATCCCAGTGTGTTTTTTCAATGTTTCCGGACGCCCCCCACTGGGAATGGAGGGCAAGTGGGGGCATTCGGGTTGGGTTGGGGTGGTTTTGGTGGGTGGTGACTGCCAGCCTCGCCTCCTCCGAGCGTTAGGCTGGGCATGTCCCCCTACAGGCTGGTTTTGGACGTAAAATTAAAATGCTTGAAAATAATTCCCCAAAACACTCGAACACTCGTCCCAATACTGTTTTTGAAGATTCTAGCACATTCCTCCTGTTGAGGGGCATGCCCAGCTTAAACTTCCTCTCGTGGGACCAGCACGAAGATCCAGCTTGTCCAAGACGGCTCCCAAGCTGCGCCAGACGGCCCAAGGCGGCCTCTGCCGCGCCGCTCCAAAACGGCCCCGCGCCGCTTCCGAGACGGACCGAAGACCCCCAACGGGCTGCCACGAGGCCCCGCATGTGCCCCACAACTAGTGCAAGAGCCCCGATCGGAGACAAAAGTCAGTCGAAAGCGTTCGGCCTTTGAACGTGTGAGGCCTTGTCGGCCTTGAACCCGCATAATCGCGCCGAGCAACATCAAGACAGCCCCCAAGCCGCGCCAAGCAGCATCCAAGCCCCACAACGGCCCAAGCCTTGTCCAGTACAGCTCCAAGGCAATCCAAGACAGCGCCAATACGGTCAGACGACCAACACTCACATGCAACCGCACGATTCCACAAAACGGCCCCAAACTTGCAAGAGGATCCAGCATGCCCCCAGGGTGCCTCAAGGGTCTCCAAAGAGGCTTCCGACAGTTCTTCCAGAAGTATTAGCCATCGACAAACCTTAGGCTCAATGCGACAGAAAGTGTAATTGGAACACGGGGTCAGAATGCGGTGACACGTAGGACGCCTAGAATGCGAACACAAGGGAGGACATACAACACGCACGCGCACATACACACGCACCCGGTCCCAATGCGCCGTGGATGGCACGAACTCGGCGGCACCGGCAGAGAAGCTCGACCCCACGCCCGGCTTGAAGTCCTTGGCCCGAGGTGTCAGAAACAAGAGGAGGTTTAACATAAAGGAGAAGAGCTCTCATGTACTGCATGGCGAACGGCACGCAAGCTAATGCGAGTGCAATCCGCAGTTGTCGGCAGGCAGTGATGAACAGTACTATTCAACAGTGAAGGCTCGCGCCACAGGCTGATGTACTGCGTGGGATGAGTTCATGATGGTCTTTTTACGAGTGGTATCTCCGACGTTAACACTAACAGCTAACTGCCCAGACCAGCGCCGTTTCAAAGACCCAAAACATCAAACTCATTCGACGTGCCCCCACTTCGCGCATATGTGTTTTTGTACGCTACTTACACTTTGCTAAATCACTTATACGTAGCACCCCGCAGTTGCGGATAAGAGTGAGGAGGCGGCGGGGACGTCTGCAGTCTGAGAGTTTCTGAAGAAGCCCCCCGCAGGCGCCCGATCTTACAAATTATTCCATGGGCCCGCGGCAGGCGCTAAAGCAATGTGGGTGGGTCGCGGGTTGGGTTGCGGGTGGGTCGCGGGTCCGTCGCGGGTGGGTCGCGGGTGGGTCGAGGGCGGGGTCGCGGGTGGGTCGCGGCGGGTGGGTCGCGGCGGGTGGGTCGCGGGTGGGTCGCGGGTGGGTCGCGGGTGGGTCGCGGGCGGGTCGCGGGCGAGTCGCGGGCGGGAGTCGCGGGTAGATAAGGGGTTACTGCGGCTCGTTGGTTGTTAGTGTGGCCCGGTGGGTGTTAGTATGGCCAGGTCTCCTCCAGAGGGTATTAATCAACGAATGCGGTGAAGGGGGGGGTCTCAAAGGAGGCGCCTCCCCCCCCTTCACCGAAGAGCCTCTCGGAAGAGCCTCTGGGGCTTTCCGAAGTCACCGAAGAGCCTCTCGGAAGAGCCTCTGGGGCTTTCCGAAGTCACCGAAGAGCCTCTCGGAAGAGCCCCTGGGGCTCTCCGAAGTCGCCGAAGAGCCTCTCGGAAGAGCCTCTGGGGCTCTTCGAAGTCACCGAAGCGCCTCTCGGAAGAGCCTCTGGGGCTCTCCGAAAGAGCCTCTTGGGCTCTCTGAAGAGCCGCGTCGAGCCGCTGAAGAGCCTCATCGAGCCGCCGAATAGCCTCTTGGAGACGCCGAAGAGCCTCTTGGAGCCGCCCCCCTCTTCCCCTCCTCATTTCCTCCTTCTCACTCCCTCATTCCCTCTCTTTCCCTCCCTACTACTACTACTACTACTACTACTACTACTACTACTACTACTACTACTACTACTACTACTACTACTACTACTACTACTACTACTACTACTACTACTACTACTACTTACTACTACTACTACTACTACTACTACTACTACTACTACTACTACTACTACTACTACTACTACTTACTACTACTACTACTACTACTACTACTACTACTACTACTACTACTACTACTACTACTACTACTACTACTACTACTACTACTACTACTACTACTACTACTACTACTACTACTACTACTACTACTATACTACTACTACTACTACTACTACTACTACTACTACTACTGCTACTACTACTACTACGTCTACTACTACTACTACTACTACTACTACTACTGCTGCTACTACTACGGCGACGACTATCAGTACGAGTACTGATTCTAGCTGCTGCTACTGCTAGTACAACTAGTACAGCTGCTACAACAACTACTACGACTACTCCTACTACTACTACTACTACTACTACTACCACTACGGCTACCACTAAAAATACTACAACCCCTACTACGACGACTTTTACTACTACTGCCAACACAACAGAAACAACTTTTACTACTACTACTACTACTACTACTCGTACTACTACTCCTTGTTCGACGAATACTACTACTACTACTACTACTACTACTACTACTACTACTACGACTACTGCTACTACTACTACTACTACTACTACTACAGCTACTACTACTACTACTACTACTACTACGACGACTACTACTACTACTACTACTACTACGGTTACTACCACTAGTGCTGCTATTACGGGTACTGCTACTACTACGACGACCACTACTACTACTACTACGACTGCTACTACGACTACGACTTGACTACTACTATTACTACTACTACTACTACTCCTCCTCCTCCTACTACTACTACTACTACTGCTACTACAGCTACTACTACTACTACTACTACTACTACTGCTAGTGCTACTACTACGACCTACTACTACTACTACCACTACTACTATGACTACTACTACTACTACTACTACGACGACGACGACTACTACTACTACTACGACTACTACTACTACAACTACTACTACTACTACGACTACTACTACTACTACTACTACTACTGATCCTACTACTACTACAAACACTACTACTACCACTACTACTACTAATACTGCTACTACTACTACTACTGCTACTACTACTACTACTGCTACTACTACTACTACTCCTACTACTACTACTACTTTACTACTTTACTACTACTACTACTACTACTACTACTACGACTACTACTACTACTACTACTACTACTACTACTACGACTACTACTACGACCACTACTACGACCTACTACTACTACTACTACTACTACTACGACTACTACTACTACTACTACTACTACTACTACTACTACTATTACTACTACTACTACGATGATTCCAGGTGGAAGAACTGTGGCCTCTCTTGCCTGAGCGGGATTGCATTCTCTTAAGGGTTGCGAATCTCTCCAGATCTAACACGAGATACCCTCACATATCACGTTTCGTTGAACGGCCAGCGCGAGCCACAGTAACTCCCATCCGGCCGCACGACGGGCCACACTGACACCCAGCGGGCCACACTAACACCCAACGGGCCACACTAACAGCCGATCGCGGGTCGCGGGTGGGTCGCGGGTGGGTCGCGGGCTCGGTCGCGGTTGGGTCGCGGGGGGGTCGCGGGCGGGTCGCGGGCCGGGTCGCAGGTGGGTCGCGGGTGGGTCGCGGGGGGTACGACGCCAAACAACAACAAAAGAAACAACAACACCACCAACAACACCACCAACAACACCACCAACAACACCACCAATCACACCAACAACCAACAACAACAGCACCAACAACACTATCAACAACAACAACAACAACAACGACAATCACAATCATACCAACAACAACAATAATTGGCATCGCGGAATCCCTCTTCAGCCACGCACCCAGGGACAGTCAATGACTGTTTGGCCCCCTCACTCTGATCATAGGCCCATGTGGTTCGATCAAGAAGCATTCGCATACATATCCGCCACAATGCCTTGTTCATGCTGGGGCGTCTTAGAATGCTCCTTCTGGAAAAGTCTCTTTACTATTGTCCAAGGTCGATCCCGCGCGCGCCCTTGAAAACTCGCCCTCCAAGGGGTGCGTTTCGGCGCTGTCGGGTCGCCAGACGGCGCCATGGCAACGCCTCCAAGGTGGTCCCAGACTCCTCGAACACAGCCCTGGATTGCCCCAGGACGGCTTACGAGGCATCCGAGACAGGCCAAGAGGGCCAAGGGGCCTTGGAGGCGGACCCGAAACACCCAAAGCATGATTCCCCATGAGGTACTCCATGTGTTTCGCGCTCCCGCCTTGAGGGCTTCTAACAGCCCAAGACGGTTCCAGAGGCTTCCAAAGCGGCTCAAGGGGCCCCCAAAACGGCTCAAGAGGCCTTCGAAAAATCCCCAACAGGGCCCCGAAATGGCCTAAGGTACATCAAGGATGTTTCAGCCAAGAGAGGCCCCAAAGAGGTGCCTCCGCAGGCGTCGGACGGGCCACGGGAGCTCCAAGATGGCCCAGGATGCTCCCAAGATGCCCCAGCAGGAGCCAATGGGGCACTCGAGGAGGCAACCCGGAGAGGCCCCTCAGAGGCTTCTGAGAGACGATGGAATGAGGTTGAGTTTATCGCCCAACTGAATTCAGAACGCGAGCTGACTTCCAGTAGTAATTCAATCCAGACGCCTTCGCACTGCTGGCATGGTGGCGGGATGTGCCACAGGCAGCTGGACACACAGGCGCACGCACGCACACACAAACAAACACACGCCACACACAAACACAGTTCAGACAAACGCATACCCAAACAGAAACGCACAACATAACAACAACTCACAAACACACAAACACACAAACACACACAACACAACACACACAATCACACAGACACGGAACCACTCCACCACACAATTACACAAACACATACGCATACACGCACACACATTCACTCACACACACACTCACACACACATACTCACACGCGCACATGCACGCACGCACCCACACACACACACCCACACGCAAACGCACAAACACCCACACGCACACGCACGCACACAAGCACACTCACACACACACACTCTCTCCCACACACCCGCACGCACGCACACACCCACGCACACAAGCACACACAAATGCACGCACCCACACACATACACACGCATACACGCACAAACGCACAGATGCACACGTGCACACACGCGCACTCACGCGCACGCGCACACGCGAACACACGCACATACGCACACACGCACAGACGTACTCTCGCACACACGCACACACAAACACATACACACCGACGCACGCACACGAGCACACACAAGCACACGCACACACACGCACACACACACGCGCGCACGCGCACACACACACACACGAACACGCACATGCGCACGTGCACGCAAGCACGCACGCACGCACGCACGCACGCGGGCGCACACACGCACACACGAACACACACACACACACGCACGCACACACGCACACACTCGTACACACACACACACGCACACGCACGCACACACGCAAACACGCACACACGCACACATTCATACACATACGCACACACACGCACACACGAATTTACATACACACACACTCACCGCACATACCACAACGACACACCATATACAAAACACGCGCACCCCCACACCCCCACACCATAACATCATACACAAACCCACACACCCACACTCACACGCAAGCGCGCACGCACAGACGCACAGTCGCACACACATGCAGACACGCAGCGCACACATGCACGCAGGCACGTAGGCACGCTCAGACGCACAGACGTACAGACATACAAGCACACATACGCACCCTCAAAGGCACACGTCCACAAGGACACACAGACACTCGCACAAACACACACAGGCACAGGCACACACATACAAACTCACGCGCACACGCGCTCAGAAGCACATGAGCACGCATGCGCACACGCACACACGCACAGACGAACTGTCGCACAGACGCACAGGCACACAGAATTGACACACAGAGACACACAGACACACACAGACACACACAGACAAACGTAGACACACACACAGTCACACGCAGACGCACACACAGACACACACCGACACAAACACAGACACCGATGAACACGGAAACACACAGACACACACAGACACAAACAGACAAATAGAGACATACACACAAAGACACACACAGACGCAACCAGAGACACACAGACACGCGCAAACACACACCTACACACAGATACACACAGGCACCCACACAGGCATCTACACAGACACACACACAGACATACGCAGACACAGACACAGACACAGACAAGCACACACACAAACACACACAGACACACACACATGGACACATACACAGACACCCACGCAGGCACACACATAGGCACACACACATAGGCACACACCGGCACACACAAAGACACACACACAGGCGCACACACAAACAAATATGGACAAATACACACAGACACACAAACACACACGCAAACACACTGACACACACACATATACACATACAGGCATTCACACCACACACCCGGACACACCCAGACAGACACAGACCCACGCAGACAGATACACACAGACACACAAAGAAACACACACACACAGGCACGCACAGACAGACACGCACACACAGACACAGAGACACACACAGACACACACAGACACACAGAGACGCACAGAGACATGCAGAGACACGCACAAACACACACACACAGAAAAACACAGACAAACACACAGAAGCACACACACGCACGCACACTCGCGCACCCACGCACGCACATGCGCACAGACACACACAGACACACACACATACACACAACCACACAACCACATACACACACACACACACACTTTTTTCTTCGGCTGCTAGACAGAGTCACTGCGCTGGCGAAAGAAGCGTGTGACCCACACATACACACAACCACACAGCCACCCACACAGCCACAAACCCGCACACAGAACGCGCGCAACGGGCCCACCCAGCAGCCAAGTACAAGGATCCACCCGCGCAAACACACGCACGCGCACACACACACGGACAGAGACGCGTCCACTGCCCTACACGGGTGCCGCAACTGGAGGGCCCGTGCAGCCGCCCCGGGCGCCCCCCCTGGGCGAGGCGCCTGCTATAGCAGGCGGTGGGTGTGAATTCGCGGGATGACTCAGAGCGAACTCGTGGATTTCAGGGACCGGCCACCACGATGTTTAAAACGAAATGGCGTTTACAACGAACAACGAAACGAAGCCCAACGTTTAAAACGAACGTTTCAAACGAAGCCGGTGCCGATCAACAACGAAAACCAACACGAGTCAACAACGAGCAACGACACGACTAACAAAGGTCGGCCCTCGAGGAGATCACGTGTGCGGGTGTGAGTGGATGGAACGCTGGCAGGGTCGAGCGCGTCAGCGGGTCTGGCAGGGCCACAGCTGGATAATCGGGACTGGGACGCGCTCCCACCCTGGCGAAGAGAAGGCACTCGCGCGCGCTTCAGCTTCCGACGGCTTGGCGAAGGGACACGCCCGTGGGCGGCGCAAACAGCGGGAGCGGAACTTCATGGAACCCTTGCGCTCTGCCTAGACAGAAGCGCATATTATGTCCCCCTCGGCCTGCCAAGTGACCGATGAACGCGCCGAGGACAAGACATGCGCCGCGCCGAAACAGCACTGTGCAGCTTCAACGCGAACCTGCGAGGCGCGTAGGCGAGGACCTACGTCAGGGGGATGTTGAGGCCCTCAGCGCGACGGCTTCGACATGGTTTCAACATGGGCCAGGACTTCTGGAGGACTTCGCGGGACCTTCGTATGGAGGATGTTGAGGCCCTGACATGGACCCAGGCATGCGACGTCCTGATTTTTTCAGGACGGCGTCCCTGGAAGTCCTGACCCTTTCCCCCGGACCGGTTTCTCATCCTGAGTCGTTGTTTGACGCTCCCAGGGCCCGGCGAGGGCCCCCCCAGGCCGAAACCTGGCCAAAACCTCCCGTCTGGATTCTTTTACGACGCGATCATGTCTGGGGACGCTCCAGCGTGATTTCAAGACGGCCTCAACGATGGCCAGGCTCCTCAACGACTTTGTGCGCGACGCACGCCTCGGAGGGAGGAGGAGGGAGGAGGGAGGGAGGATATATCTTGATGCCCTGGATTGAGGGCCTCAGCGTGGCCTCAACATGGCTTCGGCGTGGGCCATGGCTCCAAGAGGACTTCGCGGGACTCACGCCAGGGAGTTGATGAGGCCCTGACTGCGATGGCCTCAACGTGCTCAATGTGGCTTCACAATGGTCTCGAAGTGGACTCGGCACGGATTCGACGCGGACCAGGATTCCTCGGGTGATGTCGATGCCCCCGGCCGCAAGGACAGTGACGCGCCTTCAGAGCGGCCTTGACGCGGTGCCAAGTCGGGCCAAGGACCGCTCTATCAGCGGCAGAGCCGGCCTGACAGCGTGAAGCTGGGGCAGAAGAAGCGGCTGTGGTGGAATCGCAACGCCCTCGAAAAGGACGACTCCCCAGGACAGCTGAAGCCCCCTCGAAGCTCCTCAAAACGCCCGGCCACCTCGGAGCTCAGTGCTTGAGCAACGTAGTATGCCCCCTGCTGGCGCTAGCGAGAAGCCAGGGTTGTTGCGCAACCAATCGCAGGGGACTTTGGCAGATATGCGTAAGACACCAGCGTAGGTGTTTGACGCTGCGCCCCCTTAGGCGGATGTCCTGTTATGTTTGATCGTCCTGTCCTGTCCTCGACCCTTGACCCTCAGAAGGCGCCGGCGATCCCCTTCGTGGCGACCCTCTCGAGTGCAGTCGGGCAGCCTCCTACCCCCCCGGGAGAAGAGGCGGTGGACGTCTGCAGGGTCGTGCGCATGGCGAGGCACCAGCTCTCCAGGCCGTGCGTCGCCTCGATTGCACCCTGGCTGGGGCAGGCGACTCCCTCTAGCGCCTTCAGCTTGCCCAAAACCATGCTGTGCTCGTCGAAGCAAGGAGGAGGGAATAAGGAAATGGTGAGAAAGGAAAGGGGAGGAGGAGGAGGAGGAGGAGGAGGAGGAGGAGGAGGAGGAGGAGGAGGAGGAGGAGGAGGAGAGGAGGAGGAGGAGGAGGAGGAGGAGGAGGAGGAGGAGAGGAGGGAGGAGGAGGAGGAGGAGGAGGAGGAGGAGGAGGAGGAGGAGGAGGAGGGGGGGAGCAAGAGAAAAGCAGAAGGTGAACGAGTAGGCAGATGAAAGATGGAAGAAAAGGCAGGAAAGGAGAAGGAGGGAGCGAAGGAGCCAGACAAGGAGGAGGAGGAGGAGGAGGAGGAGGAGGAGGAGGAAAGAGCAAGAGAGGCGGAGGAGGAGCAAGGGGAGGACGAGGAGGAGAAGGCGGAGGAGGAAGATAAGGAGGATGATCAGGATGATGCTGATGATGCTGCTGATGATGATGGGGAGGAGGATGAGGTGGAAGAGGCGGATGAAAGACGGAGGAGTAGGAAGAGGATCATTTTCCACTTGGCGCTGCCCAACAGGTAACCTGAGGGAAAAAGGAGGAAAGTGCTTACTCACTCATCCACCTCGGGCATGGGCTCCGCACTAATCCCTTTGAGCTTAGGGTGGGGACCACGCGTCATGAACCACCATCGATCGAGGTTGTCGTTTCGGCCAGTGCATTTCGGATCGCACTGGCGGCTCAATCTAATTACTTTCCCGAGACAGGTGTAGGCTTTACATCTGACGCAGGCGAAGAGCGGAGACTGGTCACTCTACTGAAAGGCAAGCGTGCAGCACATGCAACGCCACACGCTGCGATGCCATTCCCATTGGTGGCCAGAGGAGGACTCAGAGGAAGACGCAGGAGGCATGGGAATGGCTCGCGCGACATCACTGAGATCGAGCTTCGCAGCTCGGGAGCGCTGCTGCGGCTACTCGGCAAACGGCACGAGCAGCTGAGACGACTCTGTCCACCTGCGCCATCTCATCCGCGCTGGCCTGCGGGTGTAGAACCACCCCATACTTCGCAGCTCTGTCAACTGCATCGCTGCCTAGCATTAAACACCGATCTGTGGCAGAGAGGTCAGCGGAGTCAGCCACGTGCGCTCTGACCTTACGCACCTCGTTCCCGTGAGCACTGGATGAGAAAACCGCACTGCCTGACAACTTCTTCCCATGAGAAAAACGCGCAGCTTTGGGAGAAACATGGGCCAAAACGACCCCCATGCAATCCGCATAGTTTCTGGTGGGCCCATTCAGGCATTGGGCAGTGGCCGCGTAGTCGCTGTACTCGCCCGCTTGAGAGGTCTGGGGGAACGGCCTTCCGACGGCACCCGAAACAGAAGCGATGACCTCCCCTTGAGGGTCCACAGAGACAAATCCCCAGCCCGCCCTAGACAGCTCCTTGATGACATGCTTAAAGGACGAACCGTCCCAGAAAACATCTCCACAAACATCAATGGCACCAGGGCTCGGACCTGGGGCTCCAGACAAACAAATGGACGATGCGACCCTGCTCACAGGGCCCCGGCAACACGTCCCCTGGGTGAGGGAAAGTACCCATGGCAAACAGCACTTTTCAATGTCACTACCAGCTGCCAACACACGACGGGACTCCAAAATAATTTCCGCTTCACAAGCCTCCAGGAAGAGCTCGTCGACACCCGGACACTGCCAGAGTCGGTGCATTAAATTGTCGGGGGCAGCTTGGCAAAATTGGCAAAGATTGTCTGGAAGTTGATAGCCGCGCTCGATGGCGCGCTCCTTAGTCCAAGTGCCGTCACTCGCGAGCAATCGGATGCATCCCCGACCGAGCGGAGATTGGGCAGAGCGTCGCATCTCTGAGGCCACGACATGGAAGCACATCCCCCCCACCCCCAACTTGTCTCCCACCGCACTCTGGCGCGCCCTGATCACACCATCGAGCAGAAGGTCAGCCGCGAGCGCAGGTGAACACGAGTTGAGCTGGAAATGGTCACCAAAGTCGTTGACTAAGGTGTGCCAGGCAGGCATGTGGCAGCCGATCCCATGAAGAGAATGTCTCATAGCTTGGATGGGGCCCCTCAATTGACGCCGCGTGGGAAGGGGGGTGTCGCGCAAAAACCGTTTTCCAAGCTCGGCTCAGGACCTCAAACAACAAAACATGGCCAGACAACCTCAACTGAAAACCCCCAAATTCTTCAGATAACAGAAGAATGGGAGCCACCGCAGCCCTCCAAGTCGGGCCACCGTAGGGGGTGAGGAGAGAGATGAGGGACCCCTGGCCAGAGGAGGGTTTGAGGGTGGAGGCAAGGGCACGACGAGAGGAGGCGAGTTCGTAATCTGAAATTCCGTGGGTATCGGCATCGTGGTTCAGAATAGCGAGGGGACCCGCAGTAAAAATTCGACGCGCGTGTCGTCCCAGCGTTGCCTTACACCGCTGGAATCTAGCAAACCGCTGTTTAAATATTCTTCGCCTGTGAGCATGCTTTTCCCCAATCTTCCCCCTCTCCTTCCCGCGCCGGCAGTCTCGCCCACTCCTAGATTGGCAGCGGAGCCCTTCGGCGTACCCGCCCGAGGCCCCAACGGCTTCTTGATGCGAAACCCGTGGGGGGAAGAGGAACGCAGGAAAGCAGCTTTGTCGAGCGAAAGAGTACAACCCATATCTTCTGCGATGATATGTCGCAACTCTGTGGCGGCTTCAACCACCGGACTGACAATGGAACGCTGGCGAGCCGGAGCCGAATAACCATAGTCATCAATGTAAACATCCAAACCCTTTCTGAAGCCTGGCAGAGGGGGGGTCAAGCGAGGGGACGATGTAGGCGCGCGCAAAACTAGTTGCGGCCGAGCATCCTGCAAGGACTCCTCTTAAAGCGTAGAGAGGGCTTTGGACCATGGCTCCGAAGGTTCAAAACCGCGGCCCTCGGTGCAAATCCAGGCAGACCGTGGCGATCTGCGCTGGGAGGTCCAGGAGATTGCCGCGATCTCTGAGCTTGGTAAGGCGCATGGTCTCGAAGAACTTGGCTAAGTCTTAGAAAAGGATGCATATGATCTGCGAATTTGAGACGGCGGACTCGGAGCGGAGCGCCTGGCGCCAAACGACGTCACCAGCAACTGCGAAGGCTGATGCTGCGGGGTGGGGCCTGTGAACTCTGGTCTCCCAATCTTGAAGAATGGGTCTTCTCAAAGACCCCGTATCCTGCGAAACGCCACAACAATTCCAATGGGTCTCCCCCCCCCGGTCGGATTTTCAAGCTACGCAACACTCGAAACTCGGATCTGCTTGGGAATGAGACCAATACTCTCCATAACATAATATACGGTCATAAAGAACGTGCAGGAGGGGGTCGGTAAAAACGTTAAAACGTATCATATGAAGTCCGGCGACGCCCGCCGCCGACGATGAGTTGTGCGATCGGGGAGCCTGACGAATACTGGAGGGGTCGATCCAGGGGCGGGGGCCCAACTACTGCCCATGCCCTTTGCGTCCTAAGGTGGGGGCATCCCGGGCCCGCCATAGCCCCGAAAACGAACGGACTCAGTTTGCAGGAGGCCTTTTTAGGTCGGCCAACAATTTACCTTTGGAGGAAAAGGTGTGAGTGGGGGTCCACGCGGCAGGGGGGCGGGTCCACGCGCGGGCGCGCGGCCCCCCTCCCTCGAGTCCATCGCGCAACCACTCCTTCCAACTGGCAGCAGCTTCAGCACGGGCAGTGGCCGCATACGTGCCAAAAGCCTCGCCCGAGGCTTCGAGAATGTCCTTGCCCGCTTCCTGCCACTGGCGGCCCTTGCCAGTGAAAGTGGGGCAACCAACGATCGGGCGCGCGCGATCCATGACGCGCTGAGCCAGCTCCTGAAACAGGGGGAGGTGGTCGAGGAAATCCTTGGGAAGGGCGTGTACAAGCTAGGAGATTTCCATGGCCTGGCTCCAGCGGTCGGCGCTATTGTAAACGAGCAAGAGCCTCGAACTACCCTCGAGCCAGCGGCGCGCGCACAGAGTGGGCTGACGTGGTTTGCGGCAGCGATCCTGCGCGAAGACGGGCCTCCAGGCGAGCTTGGGCACCTTGCCCCGGGTGCCTCGGATAGGGGGCTGGCGTTGAACGGCCCCCCCAAGTTCTCTCCCCGAAACATTGGCCCAACACTGGTACAGAAGATTGACGTGGCGCTGGATCGAGGACCTCGGGGAACCATATTGAATTACACACAGCGCGTTCTCAGCGCAACTCAGGGTTTCCTCCCATCTTTCGGTTTGGGGAAAACGGCGAATAGGGAGGATAGAGTAAGCGGGGGGGGGGGGTCGCGCAAACGCCAGCATCTGGAAGTCACGGACGGGGCGGTTCGGACGAGGTGTCCGCAGTCAGCGCGACCGAGGTCCCAGCAGTCGCTTCCCCGAGACCAGGGCTACAAGCGAAATAACCGAGAAGCGATCCACCCCCAGCCACGACGCCGGCGCAGGTGATCGCACCTTGCGGGAAAACAGCGTGGGCCGAGAGGCCAGCAGCGAAGTCGCACGCGGCGAGCTCTAGGGGTGACGCGTTGAAGTCCCTCCCGCGATGTAGGGGGCGGGGCACGATTTGCAGAAAGAACCTATCGTATCTAGAATGCGTAGATTGAAGTCCGAAGGTCCTCCAGTGTCCGTGAGATAGAGAGAGCAACAAAGTATCATGATATCGCCTGGTACTTGTGCCCAGCATGCGGTAGCGCGACCTGATATGGCGTCGGGCCCCTCAGTGCTGTCGCAACAGCCGAGCCAGTCTCGAACCAAAATCGCCGCCCCACCCGACACGCCCACCGCTGGCGAGATGGTGGCAGGGGTACTTCGAACGAGCCAGCCATGGCGACGAGACCAGGCGGACGCTTCATCAATCGCAACCTTGTTTGCTAAGTGATGCTCCTGAACTAAAATTATATGTGTTGGTTTTTTTACCCAAGGTTTCGTCGACATCCAACTAGAGCCGTTCATGGTTTCAAACGGTAACTCACACTCTTCTGGGCCTGGGTGTGCTGGGGCTCTGAGAACACCATCACAGGCTCGGGTGTTTAAATCGTCGGGCGGCAAATCGTAAAAAATTGGTCCCTTGGCTGGCTGTAAAAAAATACTCAGATGTAAATCCCCCCTAAGATCAGGCTGTTGCCCATCAAGGGGGGGGGGTCTGTGACTGTGGGGGCGCCTCAGGTGCAGCAGAGATAACTCGTTGGGCGCGCTCCCGTAGTGACTCGCCACCTGATGCCGGCCGTGCCGCCTCAGGAGCCAGCGACGAAGGAGCGCTCCCAGACCCCGATCTGGTCGCTGTAGCCGAGCTACTATCACCTCCAGGCGCAGCTCCGTCTTGAACTTTAAGTTTCGTGTGTGATCGCCGAGCCAATCCTTCTCGATGGTCGCGCTTGGGGTCGTCGAGGGTCTTGACCGGGTCCGTGTAGAGTGTCGCCGCCAACTGCTGGACCCCTGAGAGAAGATCCTTCTGCTTGGCATGGAAGAGCTGGATGTCTTCCGTGGATACGTCGTACTCCTCCGAGGGGACACCGGGCAGTTCGTCACCACCAACGATGCGGATCTCAGAGAGCTTCCCGTCCAGCAGATCGCGCACGTTGATCTGCGTAGCTGCTGTGGAATTGGAGACGGGCGGAGCCTTGCACACCGAGCTGTGGAGCTGGCCCACCAAGTCGGTGTGGATGTGGTCCTGTTCTTCCAACTCCTTCTGTAGTGCGGTAGCGTCTGAATGATTCTTCGCCAGCCATGTGCGCGCCTGCTCCAGTTTGTCCAGCGCCTTCTCGAGCCTGCGCTCAGTGATTTTGAGCGCCTGGTGGGCATCGTTGGCTTGTCGCTGAAGAGGCTTCGGTGGCGCTGGGCGATGTCTGGCATTGACGCGCTCGAGGGCAGACGTGTGGAAGCTGACGTTGGCCTCGTCGTTGTGTTTGTTCGCGATGTCAATGGGCTGCTGGAGCTCATCGGCCGAATAGTCATCGAACTTCTGTGGCGGTGGCCCAGCAGGGTGGAGTGGTCCAGGCGCCACTGGGTGCTGAAATCCTGACTGACGCTGGTGATCCGTCCGAACCCCAGGGGCTTGCGAACCAGGATGAGCACCTCGGGGCCGCTTACAGTGCTTGCAGGCGGAGGGGCGGATGTCGTTCTTCTTGCACCGACCGTCAAAGAAATTGCATGTCCAGCGACCGTACCGTCAGCAGCACTATTATCACCATAGCCAGGAACACTGAACTTCCAGGATACAGCGGCGGCATGCTGCCCCATGACGGCCACTGCTGCGCATATGCCCCGCCTGTGCCATGGAATCCCCAGGCTGGGGCAGGTCCCCACATGGGCGGCTTGGACGGGGCCAGCGGAGGAGGAGGCGGAGGAGCAAGAGGAGGAGCAAACGGATGAGGAAAGGGGGAGGGGGGGACGGAGGGAGGAGCAAGAGGAGGAGGAGGAGGACGAGGAGGAAGAGGAGGAGGGGGTGGAGGAGGGGTGGAGGAGGCAGATGAAGGATGAAGGAAGACGGGGAGCATAAAGAGCAGGAGGAGGAGCACGAGGAGGAGGAGGAAGGCGGAGGAGGAGGAGGAGGACGAGGAGCAGGAGGGAGAGAGAAGGAGGAGGGGGGAGGGAGCAGGAGGAAGAGGAGGAGGAGGAGGAGGAGGAGGAGGAGGAGGAGGAGGAGGAGGAAAAACACGATCGCGCGCCGCAGGGAGCAAGCCGAGTCGAGCCCTCGGTGCGCCCGCGGCGGGGCGCGGCCGCGCAGCAGCGCAGGCCGAAGCGTCAGACGACGAAGGTGGAGGAGGAGGAGGAGGAGGAGGAGGAGGAGGAGGAGGAGGATAGGAGGGGATGAGGAAAAAGGAGGAGGAGTGTCGACGCGGAGGGAGGAGAGGAGGAGGTAGGAGGGAGGAGGAGGAGGAGGAGGAGCAAATGAGGAGCCAAACGAGAGGGAGGGAAGGAGGATGAGAAGGCGGAGGAGGGAGGAGGAAGGGAGGGACGGAAGGAGGAGGAGCAAGAGGAGGAGGAGGAGGAGGTAGGAGGAGGAGGAGGAGGAGGAGGAGGAGGGAGGAGGAGGAGGAGGAGGAGAGATGTAGGAGGAGGAGGAGGAGGAGGAGGAGGAGAGGAGGAGAGGAGGAGGAGGAGTAGGAGGAGGAGGAGGAGGAGGAGGAGGAGGAGAGGAGGGGAGGGGAGGAGGAGGAGGAGGAGGAGGCAGGAGGAGGAAAGGAGGACGGAGGAGGAGGAGAGAAGGAGGATGATGAGGGGAGGGAGGAGGTGGAGGAGGGAGGTGGAGGAGGCACATGAAAATGATGGATGATGATGATGATGCTGATGATGATGGAGGAGGAGGATGAGGAGGAGGAAAAAAAGGAGGAGGGGGAGGGGTGGGGAAGGAGCAGGAGGGGGGAGGAGGAGGTGGAGGAGGATCAGGGAAGGAGGAGGTGGAGGGGGAGGTGGAGTAGGCAGATGAAAGATGGAGGATGAGGACGAGGAGGAGGAGGAGGTGAAGAGAAGGAGGAGGGGTGGGAGGGAGCAGGAGGATGAGGAGAAGGAGGAGGAGGAGGTGGAGGAAGGAGGCGGAGAGAGGAGGGGAGGAGGAGGAGAGAGGAGGAGGATGAGATGGGGGGGGCTTTGCACGCAAGAGGAGAGGAGGAGGAGGAGGAAGGAGAGGAAGAGGATGGAAAGAGGGAGAGGGAGGGAGGAGGGGGAGGAGGAGGAGGAGGAGCAAAGAGAAGGAGGAGGAGGAGGAGAAGGAGGAGGAGCAGGCGGAGGAGGAGGAGGTAGGGCAGGCGGATGAGAGACGGAGGAGCAGAAGGAGGATGAGGAGGAGGTAACAACAAGATGAAACGTGGTGGCCTCGAGGCCTAAGCCGGCACCGTCACCCGATTTCGCGCGCTCCAATCCTAATACGAATTGCTCTTAACTAGAACGGCATTAGTTTGATCACCCCCCCTCAGGGCCGACCGGCCCTGTGGTGGGGGGGGTCAGGTGTCAGCCACCCGGTGCCAGGTGTTAGTCACCAGGAGTCGGGTTCTGATGAACTTCCCAGCCACCAGGTGTCAGGTATCAAACGTCAGGAGGAGGAGGAGGAGGAGGGGGAGGAGGAGGAGGAGGAGGAGGATAGGGAGGAGGAGGAGGAGGAGGAGGAGGAGGAGGAGGAGGAGGAGGAGGAGGAGGGGGGAGCAAGAGAAAAGCAGAAGGTGAACGAGTAGGCAGATGAAAGATTGAAGAAAAGGAGGGAAAGGAGAAGGAGGGAGCGGAGGAGCCAGACAAGGAGGAGGGTGCTGAGGGTGCTGACTAAATCGAACGGGTCGGGGCCCGAACGCTCGGCGCTACGGCCGCGGACGCCGCCCGCGCCCCAGGGGGATAGCTGCGCCCTAGGGCCTTTCAGCGGAGCGGACGGGCGGGCCCGCGGGGCCCCAGACACCCAGGAGGGGCCGAGAGGAGGCCCGCTGAAAGAACGACCCCCCCGAGCACAGCCCCCCCCCCGAGGCCTATACGTGACAGGTCGGACCAGGAGGCCAGTCCGACCCGCAACACCTCGAGGAATTCCCCGACCTTGCAGCCGAAGATGTTCACAACCACATTCATGAAGAACGCTGGCGCGAAGAATTGGTGGCCGACGCCGACGAAAAGCCAGCGCTGCCAGAAGATGCACGGCGCCTGGGCGAACTTCAGGAGCCCGCTAAAAGCAGCGCCAATTCAAGAGTGTTCAACTCTGAGCCTGGTCCAGACCCTTCAGGACGGTGTCAAAGCACTCGCGGTCGAGAATGCCCTGCTCACCAGCTGGACCGCCATGCACTTGATCTCGTCCAGGGTCGTTGGGGGCGAGGTCGCGCCTGGTGGCGAAGCCGCCGACGAACTGCCGGCAGGCCCGCCAGGAGCTGTCACCTCCTTCGGATCCTTCTTGTTATGTTTCTTCTTCTTGGTCTTGACCTGCCGGAAACTTGCGCCAGAAGCCACGCCAGCCTCCACCTCCGAGTCGCTGATCGCAGGCGTGCCAATGTAGAACTTCTCGCTCTTGTCCAGCTTGCCGGAGCTGCCGCAGTCGCCATCGGAACCGTCGCCCCCGCCCTTCACGGGCCCCCCTCCAAGGTCAGCGCACCCTTGGGCTGCTCGAGGCTCTGGGGGAGAGACGTCCGCGACCAGCGATTCTTGCGCTTCCAGCGCAGGATGTCCCAAGAGTTGGAGCTCTCCGACGACGGGCTGGGAGAGACGGCCTTGCGCTTGCGGTCCTTGCTCACCTTCTGGTCCGAGACGGCCTTGCGGTCCTTCTCGGTCTTCTCCTTCACGACCTGCTTGGTCTTCCCCTTCACGTCCGAGGCGCCCTCGCGCACGTGGCCCTTCTCTGTCTGGGACACTTTCAGGTCCGAGACGGCTTTGCGCATGAGGTCCTTCTCGGTCTTCCACTTCGCGTCCTGCTGCGCGGGCTCCTGGGTCACCTCGCGCTCTGCCTCCAGGAACGGGTTGGCAATCCAGAGGCCATCCTGCCGCCTTGTCCGTCGTGGAGGTGTCAATCCCCTGGGAGGCGAGGAAGCCCCCCTCAAGAACTCCTTCTCCTTGACGGCCTGGTTCCGCTTCCTGACCTCGATCTTCTTCCGCGCGGCGATCTGCTCCGCCGAGTGCATCGGCGGCTGGATCCCCTTGGGCTGCGAAGGTCTCCTCTTGGGTAGCGGACCGTGCCCAAGGCCGAGCTCCGCTGTCGAGCGTGAGGCCATACTCCTTGCAGGCGACAACGTCCACCTGCACCTTGTCCTGCCACAGGCCGGCCTTCTCCAGGAAGCCGCGTGCGAGGTGGCCGGTCTCGGGAAGCGACACCTCCGCAATGTAGAAGCAGAAGTGCGGCGGCATCAAGCAGCGGCCATGGCTCGGGGCGGCTGCGCCCCTTTCAAGTGCGCCGCCCTCAAGGGCCCCCTCCTGGCCCGAAAGGGGCTCAGACAAGGAGGAGGAGGAGGAGGAGGAGGAGGAGGAGGAGGAGGAGGAGGAGGAGCAGGAGGAGGAAGAGGAAAAGGAGGAGGAGGGGGATGATGATGATGACACGCCCGCGGACGCGGGTCGCCCCCTCGGGGGCCGCCGCGCACGAGCGCCCGCGGCCGCGGGCACTCAGCGCGGCACTCAGCGCCTGCGACTCGTCGGGCGCTGCCAGAGCCGCTGCGGCCTAACCCCTCGCCGCGCAGGGGGTAGTGCGGCTGGGGCGGCTCGCCCCAGCCGCCTCCGCGCCGCCCCTGGGAGGCACCTCCAGGGCCACAGGCGCCGTGCAGGAGGTACTCCACGTAGTACCCCTCGTATGAGCGTCAGCTGCTTCCTGCGTCTCGACAGGTGCTGCCCACATCCGCTGCGGCCTAACCCCTCGCCGCGCAGGGGAAAGGCGGCTAGGGCAGGTCGCCCCAGCCGCCTCCGCGCCGCCCCTGGGTGACACGTCCAGGGCCACTGGCGCTGCACAGGGAGTGCTCCGCGTAGTGTCCCGCGTCGCGACGCCAGCATCTCCCTGTGACTCGTGGGGCGCTGCCATGCGCCACCGCGGCCTAACCCCTCGCCGCGCAGGGGACATGCGGTGTGGGCAGAGCGCCCCAGCAGTCTCCGCGCCGCCCCTGGGGGAAACATCCAGGGCCACAGGCGCTGTGCAGGCCGCGCTCCGCGTAGTACCCCGCACGCCGCCCCTGGGAGACACATCCAGGGCCACAGGCTCTGTGCAGGGAGTACTCCTCATGGCGCCCCTCGTCGTAGCATCGGCAACGCCCTGTAACGTGTCGGGCGCTGCCGCCATCCGCTGCGGCCTAACCCCTCGCCGCGCAGGGGACAGGCGGCTAGGGTGGATCACCCCAGCCGCCTCCGCGCCGCCCCTGGGAGACACATCCAGGGCCACAGGCGCTGTGCAGGCTGTACTCCACGTAGTACCCCACCTCGTAGCGCCATTAGCTCCCTGGAGTGCGCCCTCAGACGCAGCTCTCCGACCACGTTGCCCCTGGCTGGGCGCCTCCATGCCTATTGGCTCGGCTCTTCTTCTCGAAGAAATCCTCGTAGTGCTTGCCACCGCAGCCGCTTCCTGGCCTCGGAGGCTGCCCGTGTTCTCTGCGCGGTCTCGAGCAGCATGTTTCCCGCTGTGGTTGCCGCTGAGCGCCTGGGCGCCCATGATTGCCTTCAACGTCTGCTTCTCGAGATCCCCGCTTGCCCTTCCCATGGGATTCGGCCCATGGTCCTTCTGCCCGCTCTCAGTTCGTCGTCCCGATGCCGCCTGAAAAAGTGCCCAGAGACTTGGCTGCCTTGCTCGTCCTCTCTGCTGCGCACCTCCATCATGCGGTTGAGGCCCTGCTCCTGCCTCCTTTCCGCCGCGACCGCTCGGCTGGGGCCCTGCTCCTGCCCCCTTTCCGACGCGGTCCCTGGCGAGAACGACGTCTCCGTCATGTGGTTGAGGCCCTGCTCCTGCCTCCTTTCCACCTTCGCTGCTCGGATGAGGCCCTGCTCCTGCCTCCTTTCCGTCTCGGCTGCAGCGTGCACCGTCATCATCACCGACTCCGTCTTCAGCGGCTGCGGGTAGGTGATCGCCATGCTTTTGTACCACGGGGGGCACTCCATTGACGTGGCGACACTGATGTGCCTCAGGCGCGCTGGCCGCCAAGGACTCAGTGGGCGCCCCCGTTCCCGTGCATACACTACCCCCCTGTTGAGGATCTCCATGTCGCGTGCGTCCGAGTATCGTGTTGTTGTCATCGTCCTGCTCGCGCTTTGCCTTTTCCTTTGCCTTTATCCTTTCCATCATTGCTGCCATCTTGTGCTCGTACCCCGTGACCTCCGCCAACGCCACAGGTCGGCTGACACAGGTGGAGGAGGAGGGGGAGGAAGAGGAGGAGGAGGAGGAGGAGGAGGAGGAGGAGGGGGAAGAACGATGCTGCCATGAGATCGAGTTCGTCACCCTCTGATCGCCTGGGCGGCGGCTGGGAAGGGAGGAAGAGCAGGAGGAGGAGGAGGAGGAGGAGGAGGAGGAGGAGGAGGAACATCGGTAGAGCTGTATTTTTTTGGGGGGGGGGGCAGGAGGAGGAGGAGGAGGAGGAGGAGGAGGAGGAGGAGGAGGAGGAGGAGGAGGAGGAAGAGGAGGACTAGGAGGATGGGCAGGAGGAGCCAAAGGATCATCCGAGCCACCGCTCGGGGCGGGGCGGAGGAGGCCGCCGGCCGGGGGCGGTCCACGGCGCCCGCCGACAGGCCGCCGCCCAGGCCCCCGCGGGGCACGAACTCCGCGGCGGCCGTGGACAGCACCTGCGCGGCCGCCGCGAGGCCGTGGGCAGCACGCGAGCGGCGATGCGGGGCGCAATGGTCCAAGGCCCCCTCGCGCTGCGAGGGAGCGTTTCGCGATTTTCGGCCTCCAGGGGCCCCTGCCGGGCCTCGCGGGACCGTCAGAAACGACTCAGGATGCAAAGCGGGTCCCGGGGAAGGGGTCCAGACCTCTGGGGGTCGGCGCTGTGAAAAAATCACGACGTCGGGGGTCTGGGAACTGGCACAACGGGGGGGGGTGCATCGGCGATGCGTCGCCGATAGATCCGCGATAGGCCCCCGATAGCGACTCCGCACCTTCCTGGGGGTGGTGGGGCTATCGGACCTCAATCGGCGATGAATGGACGATTGGGGGTCGATCTTTGTGGGCCCCGGAAACGGCAGGGCCGTTTTTTCACCGTTTCCGAAAGAATGTCCCTTGAAAGTGGAAACGGCAAGAACACG
>CAUYUJ010015186.1:156251-198751 GCA_963575745.1 Prorocentrum cordatum | reverse complement strand
AGGAGGAGGGAGCACCGCAGGGGACGGAAAGCGATGGGGCCCCGGTGACGCTCCGGCGGGTGCGGAAGGGCGGGGCCGGCTTGCACGCCCGCCGCGGCCAGGGACTGCAGACGCCCGGGCCCGGCGCGCCCCACACGAACTTTGTGTTTCCGCCGTGGCGCGGCAGGCCCAAACCCCCTCGCGCTGTAACGCAAATCGCGACGGGAGGCTCTTCGCTGTGTACTAGGGGGACAACAAACCTACCTCGTTTTTGACCACCCTCGCTTCCAAGAGATACCAAACGACGCCAAATTGCCGCCTGTACTGGTCAGGCCGCTTGACGAGGAGGCGCGTGGTATGGCTTGGTTTTGCCTGGAGCGAAAGCGGGGTAGGTAATTCACGCTCTGAGTAACAAAAATCGCGACGGGAGGCTCGTCGCTGTGTACGGCCTTCCAGGGCCCCCTGCCGGGCCTCGGGACCGTCCCAGAACGGCTCGGGCTGAAACGCCGGTCCCCGGGAAGCGGAGCAGGGGCCGACCGTCCCGGCATTCCCCTAGGCCTACCGCGAAATCTTCTTCGGACCCCAAAATGTTCTGAGAGCAGAAGCAACGTTCTTATGACGTACGCACGATGTGTTAAAACAAGGCCCCTCTCTGTGCTCGCTATCCCCTTCTCGGGGATTCTTCGGTGCAGGCAATATCCCCCAAGTGAGGGGTAGCGTGCAATAACCTTGTTGAAGCCGTGGCAGTGAACACTCTAATCGCTGTACCATTGAATTGAAGCATGTCTTCAACATGTATTCTACATCTTTTGGACATGTCCGAAGCATGTTTCAACCATGCTTTGGCAGTGTAGAAACATATCTCAAACATGTTTTAGACACCTGGAAACTGTTTGGCAATATGCCTCCTTTCCATTGATCTCTGGACGCCCGAAATGGGTACGGAAAGAATGGGTACAATGCCCAACAACAAATGTTGTCCCAAACCAACAGCGGCCGCTGATGGGCAGGCGGCCTTCTGTCTCGAATGGACACAGGCCGCGGCGGCGTGGACAGCGAGCCCTGTCCAGAATGAATCAGATCCCATTTCGCCCGTGCAAATGACCGTCTCCCACGACGACAGGCGGGCCGGCGTCGCCACACCGCACGCTGCCCTTCCGGAGCCAGCCGCGAGGCCCCTGATGCGCTCCGCGCAAGGCATCCGCGCCAGAGCCGCTCCGTATAGCCGTGGGGCCGCGGCCGGCGAGCCCGGGCCGCGGGGCCGCGCACGCGGACGTGCTGTCCGCCCCGCCGGGGCCGTCGAAAACCAGGACGCTGCCAGCCAGGACTCTGCTTGGGGGGCCACATGCGAACCCTACCCCTACCCCCTAGAAATTTCGTAATGGGGGTGGGGGGGTGGGGTTCGCTTTGTTCGGGAGCTCCCGAGCGAAGTGAACCCCGCCCTCCCCCTCAGAGATCGTGGGGGGTAGGGGTCGGGTTCGCATGTGGCCCCCTACTGAAAATTCCATCGGGACAGAGCGAGCCATTGAGAATGTGTGTTGGACCCGCGGTGGCAGTTTCCACGGGCGCGCCAGCATCCTGGTGCACCATGACAAGTCGAGAACGAAGGATTGTGGAGTCGCACGACATTCGGAGGGTGTTTGCCCTTTCTCATGTCCCCCCTCCTCTGTCTTCCCCTTCTCCTGTACCTCCCCTTCCTCCTCCTCCTCCTCCTTCTCTTCCTCCTCCTCTTCCTCCTTCTCCTCCTCCTTCTTCCCCCAGAATCGAGCTTGTTGCTGCTCCTGCCCCCCAAGACAAAACGGAGCGGCATCCCGTTTTTTTTTGGGGGGGGGGGAAGGACTCCCCACTCTCCTCCGCGTTGCCCCGCTCTCCTCATTCCTCTCTCCCCGGCCCTCCTCCTCCTCCCCTCCCCAAAGATGGCGCTTTGTGTTTATTCCTGCGCCCACCCCCCCCCAAAGAAAAACGGCGCGGCCTCCTGTTTTGTTTGATTGTTCTCTTTGTTTGTTTTGGGGGAGGGGGGGAGGGGTGTTCCTCCTCCTCCACCGCGCTGCTCCGCTCCCTCCTTCCTCTCCCCCCCGCCCACCTCCTCCCCGTCCTCCTCCTCTTTCTCCTCCTTCCCCTGGAATACAGCTTTTTGCGATTGAGATGCTTCGAAAGAAATGAACACCCCGCTGGCATTGCATTGGAATTGGTTTGGTCAATTTAGCATCGCATGGGCATAGCGCTTGGCATAGCGCTTGGCAGTGCATTGGGATTGCGCTTGCATGTCGCAAGAATTGCGCTGGCGGGTCTTAGTGGAACCCTCCACAGAAGGACTCATATTGAAACTCTCTACCAGAAAGACTCCTATTGAAACCCTCCACAGAAAAGGGTTCATTCATATTGAATCCCTACACAGAAGGATTCGATGCGACGCCCTCCGCATATGGATTCCTACTGTAATGTGTCACACATGGTTTCCCCAAGTGGCATTGCATTGACATTGGGTTGGAATCGCCTTGGCATTCGGTTGGCATTGCGTTTGCACTGCTTTGGCATTGCGCTGGCGAATTCCAATAGCTCCCTTCGCACAACGATTCCGATAGAACCCCGCACAAGAAGGATTCCGATTGAAGCATTCTACAAGGAAGATTCAGATTGAACCCATGCGGAACCATCCATATAAGGCATCCTATTGAAACCGACCACAAGCGATTCCCCCCATGCATTTCATTGGGGTTGGATTGGGATTGCCTTGGCATTGGTTTGGCATTGCGTTGGCACTGCTTTGGCGTTACGCTGGCGAGGTCTAATGGCCCCCACCATTGAAAAAAGGATTCCTATAGAAAACTTCCACACGGAAGGTTCCTTTTGATATTCCCCCGCATGAAGGGTTCATGGTCAAACCCTCTCCACAATCAGATTCCTGCCGAAACCCTCCACAAGAAGATTCCGATCGACATCCTCCGAAGAAGGATCCGTAACCAAATCATCCACATAAAGATTTCGGTTGAATCTGTTGAAAGACTGGAATCATGCCATCGGCATTACATTGGCATTGGTTTGGTAACGGTTTGGCATCGCATTGGTTTTGCGTTGGCATTGCGATGGCAGTGCGATGATATTGCGCTGGCGAGTCCCAACCAAACGCTCCACATAAGGATCCCGACCGAAAGCGTCCACAAGAATGATGCCTACGGACCCCCCCCAGCATAAGGATTCACATTGCAATCCTCCACAAAAGGGTTCCATGCGAATCCATCCACAAACGGATGCTGATTGAACTCCTCTGAAGAAGGGTCCTTCGCAGGATCCGTTGTGGATAGCATCATCCACAGTAGGGTTCTTAGAAGGATTGCTATTGAACGCTACCACAAGCAACCCCATTGGCGTTGCATTGGCGTTAAATTGGGATCGCCTTGGCGTTGGTTTGGCATTCCGTTGGCACTGCGTTGGCATTGCGTTGGCGAGTCCTCATGCCCCCCTTCGCAAAATGATTCTGGTTGACACCCTCCACAAGCAAGATTCCGTTTGGAATGTATAACAAAGCGTTCCCCCCCATTGGCATTGCATTGGCATTGGATTGGGATCGCCTTGGCATTGGTTTAGCATTACGATGGCACTGCTTAGGCATTGCGTTGGCATTGCGTTGGCGAGTCCTAATGGGTCCCTCGGCAGAAGGACTCCTACTCAGCCCCCCGCAAGAAGGATTCCTAGTGAAACCCTCCACAGGAAGATCCCTATCGAAACCATCCACAGAGTCATCCCGATTGAAATCCTCCGGAGAAGGATTCGTAACGACACCGTCCACAAAGGATTCTGACTGAAATCCACCAAGCGAAAGGATTCCCCCATTGGCATTGGATTGGGCACTGCTTTTGCATTGCGCTGGCATTGTGCTAGCGAGTCCTCGTGACTCCCTTCGCACAACGATTCCTCCTGAAATCCTCCAGAAATAAAATTCCTTTTAACATCTACCACAAAGGCTCCCCACTATTGGCATTGCATTGGCATTGGATTGGGATCGCCTTGGCATTGGTTTAGCATTACGGTGGCACTGTTTAGGCATTGCGTTGGCATTGCGCTGGCGAGTCCTATGGCTCCCTCGGCAGAAGGACTCCTACTCAGCCCCCCGCAAGAAGGATTCCTAGTGAAACCCTCCACAGGAGGATCCCTATCGAAACCCTCCACAGAGGCATTCCGATTTAAATCCTCCGAAGAAGGATTCGTAATGACACCGTTAAAAAAGGATTCTTATTCAAATCCACCGAGCGAAAGGATTCCCCCATTCACATTGCATTGGCATTGGCATTGGTTGGCAATGGATTGGTATTGCATCGGCATGCGTTGGCCTGGTGCAGGAGATAGAGAGAGAGAGAGAGAGACAACGAGAGAGAGAGAGAGAACACGAGATAACGATGTAACGAGAGAAGCATATCATGAGGGGATCACGGCGAACATAAAAAAACAAAAATAACATCAACCTTTAGAAAGATGAAGGAGCGCTCCACTCGATAAAACCATATCAAAACGACGTGCGAGTCCACAATCCCCCGGCCTCGACAAGTCTCCGTTTGGCGGGCCCCGACCCTGGGCGACGGCAGGAAATCCGGATGGGGGCAGGTCGGGGATCTCTCTATGAGAGCCTGCGGCGTCTCGCGGATGTCATTGCCGGGCCGGCACGCTCTGAGAGCTCTCTGGAACGCTCGGGAGCGGCTTGTCATCCCTGGCCTGCCCGACACATCGAACCAAAGCGAGCACCGGCCGAGAAGTTCGAGAGCCCACTACGTACAATCTCGGTAAGGAGCATTTTCAGCATCTAGAAGCCTCCTAAATGGGGTTGGAGTAGATGGGGTCGGAGGATCGCGCCGCATCGGCGATACATCGGCGATGCATCGGCGATGCATCGGCGATGCACTGGCGATGCACTGGCGACGCATTGTCGACGAGGGCGATGCATCGGCGACGTCGGCGTGAAGCAAATCAGGCCCCCCATCGAGCCACATCGGCGATGCATCGGCGATGCGACGCGGTCCTCCGACCCCATCTACTCCGACCACATCTGGGAGGCCTGGAGCATCAAGGTGGCACAATGCCCCGACTGAGCAATCCTGAGGGCTGCCTCGGCCACTCAACGCAGCCGCTCCCGAGGCCACCCACCGCGGCTCCTCGCGACCTGCGCCTGGCCTCCTCCTCCTCCTCCTCCTCCACCTCCTCCCCTCCCCCTCCTCCCCCTCCTCCTCCTCGTCCTCCTCCTCCTCGTCCTCCACCCCTCCTCCCCTCCTCCTCCTCCTCCTCCTCCGCCTCCTCCCTCTCCTCCTCCTCCTCCTCCTCCTCCTCCTCCTCCTCCTCCTCCTCCTCCTTCTCCTCATCCTGGGCGCGGGTGCGCCGGAGCATCCCTTCGCACCCTCGCCGGGCCCACGCGGAAGGCGTTGAGGAACATCACCAGACAGCGCCACCGTGGGGCCGTCTTGGAGTCTTCTGAAGCGCTCCCAACGCAAAATAGAAAAAGACAAAACACATAAGCATAAACTTTTGGCGCTCCACGCGAATTTCTTGGATCGGAAGGGCTCCCAGCGCGGATCCGAGAAATCCGCGCGAAGCGACAAACATTTATGTTCATGTGCTTTTTCCCTCTTCGACCAAACAAGAACCGCATGACAGCACACAAGCACTACACACCCGAGAGCGACTTACGCTGTCCTGCGAACAGCGGTCGTGAGAACAGCCCACCTTGCCATACGAACGACCCTCTCCCATCGCAAGAAAAACTCATCCTTGTCATGCGAATGACTCACGGGATCGGAAGAGCATACGTCTGTCCCGCATGCGACTCACCCGTCGCACCTCTCACGCGTTTCGTGGTCCCACAGGGAGCCACACCGAAGTCGCCAGGGCGAGGGTCCTCATGCGTCTCTCTCGCCTTTCACGCGCTTCGTGGCCCCACAGGGAGCTCCGCCGAAGGCCCAAACGGAAGGGCCCACATGCAACTCCCCCACCCCAGTTCAGGGAGGAGGGAGGAGGAGGAGGAGGAGGAGGAGGAGGAGGAGGAGGAGGAGGAGGAGGATAATTGGAGCTCCACTTCCGGCCCCAGTTGCCGCGGCCGCATATGCGTCTCCCCCATTCAGAGACAGCGCCTCGTGGCCCCATCCTCGGAAGCTCCACCGAAGAAGCCCCGGTGGCCGCGGCCGCACGTTCCTCCAGCACAGCGCTTCGTGGCCCCATGAGGAGCTCCACTGAAGGCTCCAGTGGCCGCGGCCGCGCAAAAGAAGGCTTCACTGCCAACGTTCGCGTGTGGACCCCGGGTTGGTTTTTTTGGCCGGTCGAGACGTGGCCAGGTCGGTTGTGATTGGTACCCGTCGGTTGGGATGGTCCGACATGCGGTTTGACCCCCCCCCTCCCCTTTTGATTCGGAAGTCGGACCCTCCCCCCCTCCCCCCTTTCAAAGGGGGGGGGGTCGAACACCTCCCCCTCCTTGACTCCGGATATGCTAGCTCCGGAACTGTACTCACGACGAAGACGACGACGACGTCGACGACGACGACGCCGACGACGACTAGGACGACAAACGACGACAACGGCGACGACGACGCTAACCCTCCCGGAACCACTAACCCTAACCCTAACCCTTCACCCCTGACTCAAAACCTCTAAGCTATAATCCCTAACCGCATAACCCCTAACCCTGACCCCCTAACCTTACCCCGAACCCCTGTCACTAACCCTCACCCTACCCCTCATCATCATCATCATCATCATCATCATCATCATCATCATCATCATCATCATCATCATCATCATCATCATCATCATCACCCTCACCCTACCCCTATCACTGCTCCCTATTAGTAAGCACCCCCTCCCCCAGGCGACCGGCAGCCAGACAGGACCAGCGAGACTCCCCCCACCATCCCATCCTAGTCAGAAAACCATGTGAAATCTACTTTGGGGCAAAATCTTAAATCATGATCGGGAGGGGCGCGAGCAATTTTTATTCGTTTTTTGACTGGGATGGCGGGGGTGCACGCATATTGCCTGCTGCGCGCAGGGCTAGCATCCCTTTCTGAACACCATGCACATGCATGATACCGGAGAAACAAATCAGTCATAACATTTTCAAGGCTATAGGGCTATGGGGCTATAGAGCTACAGGGCTATAGGGCCATAAGGTCATAGGGCTATAGGGCTATAGGGCTATAAGGCTATAGGGCTATAGGGCTACAGGGCTATAGGGCTATAAGGCTATAGGGCTATAAAAGTATAGGGCTATAGGGCCTTTGGGTGCCCAGGCACCTGGGCGTGCCGCCGAAATCGGCGCCAAACCTCACCTAACCATATGAATCCGCTAGCACCCCTACAGAGGCAAGCTCTGATTGGGGAACTTCGAGGTAAAATCTGGATAATGCGCGGGCACCCCGCGATCACTGTGCATTGATTTTTGACTGGGACGGCTGGGGTGCTGGCATTTTGCCTGCTATGTGCAGACCAACCAGCGCTATGATGGCCACCACGCCGCGATTGCGCACTGGTTTTCGACAAGGGTGGTGGGCGCCGACACCTTTCCCGACGTGTACTGCCACGTGCGCAGGCGCACCTGGCACGCTCCGCGCATGCCCCGAACGTTGCGCACCTGGCGCGGATGGAGCATGCGGCACACATGGCGCACGTGGATCACGTGGCGCATCTGGCGCACGAGGCGTGCCGGCACGCTTGGGCCACAGGGGTGCCTAGCGCCCCTGGCGCGCGTGGCGCGCCTGCATGTCGCACCTCGCCCCCGCGTTGCGCACGTAGGGTCTGCTTTGGTTCCCATTAGCTGCCCATCTAACGACTACCGCTGAACACGCCGCGGCTCTGATGCTACTAATGTGTTGGGAGGGCGAGTGGAAGTGAGAGAGACGGCTTGCAAGCAGGGATGATGTCTTGACCCCCAATCTACCCTGACCCTTACCCTGACCCTGACCCCTAACCCTAAGTCCTAACCCCTAACCCCGAGCCCCTAAGTCCGAAACCCTCCACCCCTAACCACCCTAACCCCTAACCCTGACTCCAAAACTCTAACCCACCATACCCATCACCCTACCCCTAACGACAACTCCCGAACCTTCAGCCATTACCTTAACCCTTACCGAAAACCTAACACTGGTAACCCTACCAGCCTCACCCCAAATTTCTAACCCCCTGACCCTTACCCCAGGCCCCAAACCGAACCCTCATCCAAATCCCACAACCCTAGCCCTGACCCTAACCCCCTGATCCTGAGCCTGACCTGAATACCCTAACCCTAACCCTACCGCTCTTACCCTAACACCCAAAACCCATAACCCTGATTGGGCGCCCGAGTTATCCGGGGTAACTCGGGTCCGGGGTGACTCGGGTTCGGATTCCCGAAAAAGGAACCCGAGTTAGCCCTGACCCGAGTTACCCCTGATGATTCGGGGCTCTGACCTGACACCCCAGTGCAGACACCCAACCCTGACATCCTCACCCTTGTTCCGACCACCCTCATCCCGACCCCCGCCATCATCTCGGGAGACTCTCCATGGGGGGGGATCCCATGGAGGGGCAGGAGGGGATCCCCCCCATGGGATCCCCTCCTGCCCCCCCATGGGATCCCCAGGGGATCCTATGGGATCCCCCTGGGATCCTATCCCCTCATGGGATCCCCCCCCATGAAGAGTCTCCCGACCATCTCCGGCGCATCACAGGGAAGCGGGAGGCCACCCTCCCCGCCCGCCGGTCGGGCGCAGTGGGGGGGGGGGTCGTGCGGCTGCCAGGGGCCGCCGCCCACCCTCTTGAAAGAGGGAGGGGGGGTCCGCACTCGAAATCCGCCCCCCCTGCCCTCTCCACCGCAAAGGGAGCGTAAGGGGGGGGGGGGGTCCGAAACAGGAGGGGGGTCCCAAATCTCCCCTCCCAGCCCTGGGAGGGCGGGAGGGGAGAGGGAGGGTTCTGCGAACGCACGCCCCCTTCCCAATTTGAGGGGGACACCCACTGGCGGGTTTTTTAGTGACAAGCGCGGGGGCCTGTGACAGTGCAGAGTGGCATTCGGATCTGTGTGGGCTTATCCCCCCCGAGATGCATAGACATCCTGGTGGATGGGACCAGCGCAACAGCCTCAAAAGGGTGGATTAAATGGCAACCAGCTGCTGCTGGACAGCCACTGAGAGTGGTGCACATTGGCACGAGCCATGCACAGAAGTCTCAGAACCATATAAACCAGACGACGCCTGAGAGTGGTGCTACTTGGCGCGAGCCTTGCATTGGCACAGCCATGCACAGAAGTCTCAGAACCCTGTAAAACAGACGACGACTGAGAGTGGTGCTACTTGGCGCGAGCCTTGCATTGGCACGAGCCATGCACAGAAGTCTCAGAACCCTGTAAAACAGACGACGACTGAGAGTGGTGCTACTTGGCGCGAGCCTTGCATTGGCACAGCCATGCACAGAAGCCTCAGAACCCTGTAAAACAGATGACGACTGAGAGTGGTGCTACTTGGCGCGAGCCTTGCACAGAAATTTCGTAAGCACTGGACGACGGAGAGTCACTGAACATGGTGCACATTGCTGCAATTCGCGCTTAGCGGATCGAAAAGAGAGATGAACAAGGAAGCGGACACAGCGGGAACCGACGGAAAAGGTGGACGGGGAGGAAGGGGAACCTCTGAACCTCAAGCGTGCAAGCCCGAGGCATACAAAAAGCTCGCTGCCAGTAGGGTTCTCAGAGTGTCGCCAGACGGTCTCGAGGAAAGCGGCAACTGCCCTGTCCGCCCCTCCCCACTCACCCAAATCTTCGTCGTTGTCCTCTGGGTACCTCCACAATGTCGGCCTCCATTCCGCTCCGCACAGCTTCATCTCTCCTCATCGCTCTGCCCCCTTCGCCCTCCCTCCCCAGCACCCCGCCCTTTCTCCCCCCCCTCCTCACTTCGCGGTAGCTCCGCCCTTAACGTCGTCGCTGTCGTCCTCCTTCTTCTCCCCCCCAGTGCCTCATGCTACCACATACTCGTCCCCTCACACGCTCCGCCACCGCCATCCACCATCATCGTCCTCATCCTCATCATCGCACCTCTCCGTCTTGTGAGCGTTTTCTTATTCGGCGTTTTGACATTGGGCGGAAGGGGGGGGGAAGGGGAGTGGTTGGTTCTGGACTTCTGCTTACTGCGACAGTTTGCAGCAGTGCGTCCTCTGGGGGAGACTCCCCCTGCCTGAAACAGGCGCCGAAAACCACCAAGATCTACTCCACAAGGGGGGGTGCGAAGGCACGCGCCGACATGCAGAACAATGAATCAGACAACGATCGTTTCCCTCGCACCCTTTCTCTCTCTTTCTCTGTTTCTTGTATTTTGTTCATCGTCTCTCTCTCTCTCTCTCTCCCTCGTTCCCTCTCTCCCCCGTTGCCCTCCCCGTCCCGCCGTTTATGGCCGACCCCCCTCCCCCAAACCATTATTTGCCCCTCCTGCTCCTCCTCCTCCCCCCTTTGTGATTGTTCTTTTTCCTGCGCCCCTCGCGGGGCGTCCCACGGGCCCGTGGCCCATCTTGGCGCGCGAGTCGAAGATGGGAGCGCCATCCTGTATAGGGAATCGTACGTGTAAGGGAACATCATATAAAGATGGCGGATTGGTGGCGGCATGGGGCTTGAATGGCCTTTCAACTCCCATGCCGCCGCAACTGGTACGAACAGGCAACGCCTACCCGTAAGCAGATAGGCCGGCGCTGCCTTGGGCCAGAATGGCACCGGTCGGGCAACGCCTAAACGCCCCACGTTCGGAGCGTTCCCTGGAAATCGGGGGGCGGATCTCGGTCGCTACCGCCCCGCATGTACGTCCAAGGCGGCGACTTCAAGATAAAATGGGAGGTTGGTAACCGGCATCTTCTGTTACAAACAGTGCATCGGGAACATCAGAGCGGGGCGTGAAACACTGGGTCTGGTTTTCCTCAGCCAGCCCGCTCGACGCTAACATTTATCTGGGCAGTGGTTAGCTGAAACAGTGCAGCGTGGGCTGGGCATTGCCCAGATGGTCAGCCCAGAAAGCACTGGCAAAGACCGATGGGGCTGATCCTGAATTGGTGCAAGCAGATAGATCGGGTCGCGCTTCCGGGACAACTATTAACAGCATGGGATCCCGGTCCCACGACAAGCTGAAGGAGCGCGGGGACGCGCTCGCTTCTGAGCAATCGTGGTTCCACGAAAGCTCTGTGCGGAGCTGGCAAGAGGGCCCCCTCCTTCGATGCGCAGAACGGCAGCAGCTGAACAATCCCTCAAACCTCTGGGGCCACCTCAAAGCGTTTGAACAGCCGCGGCAATCAACTTTCCACGAGGGGGTGCCCATTGCAACGATCTGGTGCGCATGACTTAACTTCGCGCGTGTAACCCTGATGTCCGCCCATCGCCTGCAAGAGGAAATCTCCGTTGATGTTGCCCTGGGCGCGGTCGTTCGCTGCCTGGTCGTGGGCGTCGCGCCATTGCGCGTCATTTATCATGCCGAGATCCAATAGCTCTCTCAAACAGCTGATGTGCCCCAACAGTGCCTTCTCAGTCGAAGTCTTGCGATCTTTGCTGGGGCGGGACTGGTCAACGGATTCGGTACCAATGTTAACAAGGGATATCCCCGATGCAGAGTCCACCGAGTTCACGACGTCGATTGGGCTCTCGAAGATTTAGTGGTCTCTTCATCGGCCCATGCGGTGTCGCTAGAGTCGGGCAGCGCTCGTCTACGCTGCGGGCGGCGGCGAGTGCTGCGGCGGCGCAGTGCGGATCGGACTTGGAGGCGATGAAATGCACGCAGGCTATCGACGCAAGTGATGCCCTGCTTCTTGCTGCTCGTGTTTCTGCGACGCAGTAAATTGCGTCCGCGAAGGCCGTGCTCCTTCCTCTCGTCGCCCTCCCCCTGGGTGAATTTCCGGTGCGCCGAGTCGCTGCGCAGGCCCGTTGTTCCGTCGCGGGTCGTCGAGCGATGCGGGGTCTTTTTAGACTCCTGCAACGGCGCGAGAGCTATGGCATGCCGGCGTTTCGTCTGGAAGTTGCTCGGTATCTGCAAGCGTCGCAGTGGCGCGATGCACACCATTATCCAGAATTGCGCGAGGGCGTAGTCGACAAGCGCGCCACGAAGGCTAACCAACACGCGGCAAATAATTTTGCTCGCAAAGGTCGCCCCGACAAGTTCGGGGCGTATTATCGGGCGACGCTGTCTGATGTACTCGCTTTGATACATGGCCTCGTCGCCCTGCGCCGCTCCGGTGCATCTCACGTCGCAGTTCGTGTGCGTGCGCATGTTGAGCTTGCGCTTGTACGTGCTCCAAATTACGCGCGCGCGCATCTACGCGGGCGTGCTGAACGCGCGCGTCGATGTCATCTACGCGTTTGGCCGTGGGCAAGTCCTGGGTAGAGTCGGACTCCGGGATCGTGCGACATGGGCTCGAGGCCCACTGTCCACGGTTCGCTTAAGCTCGAAGGATAGCGCGCGCGGGGCATCCCTTGTACCAGTACCCGGTCTGCGACATTGAAGGCAACGCCAGGGCTCGTCGTCATCCTCGCAGCCAGGCAGCGCACGCAGGACTGCTGCGCCTTGAAGAGGTCGGATACAACGCGCCCCTGTTCCCCCGTGGCCTCCGCCAGCTCCTTGTAAGTTAAGCCCAGGAGGAAGGCTTTGTCTACGTCTGGGCTGGCTAGACTCCAGCCTCGGCGGACAACCACATCGCCAGCCGCGGGGCGCCCCTGGGAGCGCGCGGCCGACCCAAAGAGCGCTTCCGCTGAAAAAGGCCTCTTGGTCTATGAAGCCTCTTCGTGCCAAGCGAATTCGTGTAATCCATGCTGTTGCCTGATTCCTTCTTGACGAACTTCCACTGAGGTCGCGATTTCTGCGATCACGACAGCAACTGGTTGTTGAATCGCCGGTTGTCCAACCAGGTCTTGAGTTCAGCCAGGAGTGCGCTCAACGCATATTTAGAGTGTTTGAGGACGCCCTGTTTGGTCAGCAGGTCATCTTCCCTGGCGACAGCGGCTCGCTTGACTCCCGCCGATCCGCGCGCTCGCGCCAACGGGGAGCACGGCGTTCAAGTGATGTTCTTCGGGCACTATCTTTGCAATACCGCCGCTAAAACACATGGTTCGGCAGATGTGCCGCGCGCGTCTCCAGATCGCAGTGTTCATTCATCTCCTCGGGGCCCAGTGCCTCACTGGCCTTGACTGGGCCGCTTGACTTTCTGTGGGCGAGAAGTTCGTCATACTGGATGTGTTCGCGCACGTCTATGGCGCTCCGTTTGAACGTTGGGCTTTCGTGTTCATGAGATGCAAGCACTGCGTTGGCTGGCATGGGTGGGAAGGGGGCGGGATCGAGTTGCTGAAGATGTTCAGTATGGGTGCATGATGAAAAATGCTGGTAGTGGCGTCAAGTGTTGAATGGTTCCAGCCGTGCATGATCACGGTGATTTCCTCCAGTTGGCCCTCGTCCTCATCGATTATGTTTTGCGGGCCGTTTCCCCTGTCGGTGTCAACGGGGGTATCGGCAGAATTCGCGCTTAGAGGTCCTCGTCGAACGAGTGGGCCCGTCTGGCAATAATAATGTGCTGTATCATTCGAACGTGATGTCTGCCACTAGTGCCGGGCATGTTGAGGGAAGTGTTGGCGGATTCGTTGAAGTGGAAGCCTGGCTGGACGTCGTCGTCGCAACAAATTCAGGCGCTGGGATCAGCTCCAGGGTGAGGTTGCAATAAGTGAGCAATGTTGGCAACTCTGGCGGCAGAGACGTTCTCGATTCTACAGTGGGCCCGGATATAATCTAGTTGCGTTGGGGGGTGTTCGTTGCGGGGCGTGCCCAGGAGGCTTCAGACCCTGGAATGTTCCTTATCTGATGAGGGCGGCGGTGATATCCATGGCCGATCCACAATTGGCTCTCCACTGGCTTCCAGACCCTGTATTCCTCATCGAAGGTTCCCTTATCCGATGCCATCGCCGTGCGCCGCATGCACTTTCGGGGCCAACTTGCCCCCCAAGAATAACCTCTGTACCTTCTCGTGGTCTGGAACGGAGCCGGAGACAATTCGGGCCTGCCTTGCGGGGGGGGGGGGGGGGCTGATATGTAGGAGATGATAGTGCGCGTGGGCACGTTGTCCAGCCCAAACTCCTCGATCATAAATACAACGATAAACGACGTTAATGTGGCGTCTTGGAGTTGAACTGCGATCACTTTGTTTCCAGACTTGGCTAACACCTGGCCTCTCTCCTCATTGACCTCCGCGGCCGTGCGTGAACCGTTCAGCCCACCGCGGTCGTCTCTTGTAGCTGAAGGTCTGAAACAATCAACTAGGCCATCCACGCGGAGCCCCACCAGCCATCTGTGCGTGGGCGGTTCGGAGCTTTTTCTCCTCCACCACTCCCTCTTCCCCGCGGCCGTGCGTGAACCGTTCAGCCCACCGCGGTCGTCTCTTGTAGCTGAAGGTCTGAAACAATCAACTAGGCCATCCACGCGGAGCCCCACCAGCCATCTGTGCGTGGGCGGTTCGGAGCTTTTTCTCCTCCACCACTCCCTCTTCCCCTTTGGGGAGGGGTTTGTGCCCCCCCCCCGGCCCGCCCGCTGGGGCGTCCAAGATGGCCCGAGATTGCTCCAAGAGGGCCTGCGAGAGCCCAAGATGACCTCCAATATTGCACAATATAACCCAAGACGCGTCAAGATGGCTCCCAAGATGCTCCAAGGAGCCCCCAATGCCGTTTCAAGACGGCTCCGAGCGACCGCCCAAGCCGCCCCATGGGGGGGGCGCCAAGAAACCCAAGTCCTTCAGAAACTTCCGGAACATCAATGCATTGTGCCTTCTCGCCTTGTCGCGTCCGATGGCCTCCCGGAGCCTCCAGACAGCTCCAAGAGGGCACGAAGAGGCTCCGAGAGAGGCCCCAGAGATTCCTCTGGCGGCCCGAGAGCGCTCCAAGAGGGGCCCAATAAGTGATTTGGGGAGCTCCCGAGGGGGGGGGGTCAATGGAAGCCCCCTTCCCGTCTAGATCGGTTTCCTCCAAGACGGCCCCAACAGGCGCCCTGGAGGCCACGAGAGGCGCCAAGATGGCTTAGGGATAGCTCCGAGATGGCCCCGAAAAAGGTGCCCCCAGGAGGCCCCCGCGAAGGCCCCGCGCGGCCCCGAGAGCCCCCCCCGAGGCATCCAAGACGCCCGAGAGCCCCCCAAGACCGCCGAAAGACCTCCAAGACGCCCCAAGATATCTCCAAGAAACACCCGAGATATATCGCAAGAGGCTTCGAGAGGCACCCAAGAAACCTCTAGCCCTTGTGCTTGCCCTCCTTCTCCTGCTCCTCCTTCCTCCTCCTACTCGTTGTCTTCCTCTTCCTCCTCCTACTCCTCACCCGATTCATCTTCCTTCTCCCCGCTCCCTCATCCATCCATCCAGCCTCCCCCTGCCCCCCCCGTCCTTCGCGCGTTTCGGCCGTCCACCTCTTTGGGCCCGCGCTTCCCTGGTCGCTTCAACTCGCCTGGACATCGCGCGTGGATGCTGGCGAAGATGCGCGAAGCCTTTAAAATATCATGCAACCATATGCTTTTGCTCCTGCCTTGCGCGCCCTGGCCACAACGGCGTTTCTGTCGTGGCCTCAGGGGCAATGCCCCGAACGCGTCGGCGCCGGCGCGTCGCCCAGAAGCGCGGGTCTGGAATTCGGCCCCCAATGCCTTTAGCTGGCCCTTGGCATCGTCGTTGTTAAGGCCTCATTCGCCATCGCGAGGTACTCTCTTCCCAACGTAGTGAATTTCACCAGCAAGTTGCAGCGTGCGTCTAGAAGCGTGCCCTTGAATTTGCTGGGCATCTCGCAACCGCTGGAGCGCTCGATGCGTCGGTCGACGATGTGCTTCTTATAGAAGAAAGTATGGCATGCCACCACTTCGTCAGATCTGCCAGCCAAACTCAATGATGGCATAGTCGAGGTGCGGGGTCGTTCCCATGCCCGGCATTTGCGGCAGGTATCAACGGTGGGCCGGATCACGTTGATACTGACATCGTCTATGCCAGCTCGTTCTAGCCTCTGACGCATTATAAGCTCTTCAGCGCGAGAGAACCGACGGTGCCGGTCTCTGAAAATTCGATAACCGCGGGATGAGCACTTCTCACAGCGTTGAGGCTGGACTGGGTGCCAAATGAAACCTTGACCGGTCTGGAAGCGTACTCGGGCCAGTATCTCGGTCTGAGGATCGAGGTATGGCTCGAGTAGCTCGTGATGCCCTACAACCGACGCGCTGGTGAACTGGTTCAGGCGGAGGTGGGACACTTGGAGCAGAATCGGGCGCGCCACCGCGATCAGCTCGAGAAGCAGTCGCACTGTCGATCTCCGTAAATGGGTCGTCAGTTGCGCGTGGTCGTAGAGGTCTTGGGCGCGCTCCAGATCGCCAGTAAATGAGGCGGCCCGCCCGCTCCCTGGCTCGCCAATCTCGGGGGAGGGGGGGGGCGCCGTCCCTAGGTCAAACATGTAAAAATGCATCGTGGCCTGTGGGTCAGCTAAACGTTTCTGGGCGAAACGGCATTCGCCTGTGATGCAGCTGCGCGCTGGCCCCCGCTCGTTGTTGTCCTTCTTGCAGGGGTCGCAATTTCAGTGGACCGAAATAGCAGCCCGGTAACTGCGCGCGTGCGGATCCATGGAGTGCGTGGGGCTGCTGGTGTCAATATGCTCGTGGCATCCGAGGGAGCACCGTCCGCCTTGCGCAGCGTTGCCACATCGAGGTGGGTTGGCGGTCCGAGACGCCTGGATAACGTCCGCAACACCATGGGGTAATGCGTCGACGTCAATAAGTAGCGGGAATTCGAGTATCCCCCGACGTGTCGGTGCCACGGGGCTATCGCCTTCAAAGGAATCCTGGCGTCAACGGAAACATGGCGCACCTGGTAGGTGTAGTGCCCAACTGTAGTCGGTTCCTTGCTGCTGGTTTACAATGTTCATGACGTCCACGGCATGGGTCCTTCCGCAGTGGTTCAAGGATCATCGGACGGTCGGCTGCGATCTCAATCGTTTTTTTTCGCACGGGTGCACCATGGCTGCCCATGAGATTCGTCATGCGTTGGTCGAAGACGGCCATGCAATATGCTCCTTTCTGTATCTGGGCCCACGGCTGTATCAAGTTGTTTGCATTTGCGAACGGTTGCTCCCGCGTCCACCACGGGCCCACTCGTTCTCGTATACGGGCTACTCGGCCACAGTACCGCATGTGTGGGGTCCACCGCGTGGCCTTCCCTCCACGTGTGGTAATCCGTGTTTGCCGTTGAACTAAGACTTAAACAAGCTGATCTGCAATCTGGTTGACAAATCGCGACTAGCACATCACATGCGCCCAGCAAGCACGAAGCGCTCGATGGACATTGGGGTCTCAAAATCTAAAGAGGCGATCACTATGTCCAGTTTCCCGGCAAAAGACAAACCTAGAGTGAACGCCGCCACGAAGATGCCTCTTCTTCCCCAGCGCACTTCCGCACTGCATTGGTTTCCATCTCTTCCATGGCACAGGAGGGTGATCATACGATAGAGGCGGGCATGGTGAGCGTGTGGATGCCTATTAACATATCATCGAAAGCGTTGCCGCCGTCGGTGCTGTAGGTCTTCAAACTGAACGTCGTACGCCCCGAAAGTAATGTCCATTGAGGTCATCCCCGCAATCGTCGTTGCCGTCGTCAACATGCCGGAACAATTCCTTGGGCCTACCCAAGCTTCCTTGTCATTTTTTTGTTTTGTTTTGTCGCATACGCGCGTCAGTGAGGAATGCTGGCGCATGTCCATGATCAGTCAACGATGGAGAATGAACAAGCGCAGTGCCCAGAGCGCCACCATCAACCATTGTCGGAGGTGGGGGGGGGGGGGTCTCCTCATCTAAGATGGCGGCTTGCCGTATCGTCTGTTGTCGATGATGGCCACCGGCTTTAGTTCTACTCTGCCTCCCTGCAAGACTAGCGCGCGCGAGTTTGTTTGACATTGGGCGGCGACTCCGCCTCCCAGCCGTGCCCGATGTGAGTTTCTTTGGCCTATATGCCTTGCATGATCTGGTTGCGCTTGTCGGCGTTAAGATCTTCTTCTGGCAACTAGGTTCCAATCAGGCATCTGCGGGTCGGTCTCGTTGGATTTGAAGATCCAGTCAGCGCTGGAGTCGTTGCGTTCATGCGGGATGAGGCAGGCGTGAGCTCTCGTGGCGTGCAATACCAGAAACTGGACAATGCACTTCGCACGTTGTGTAAATCTTGCTTGGCTCCATTTCCTATGGCGTCCGGTTTTTCACGTGCCAAACTAGGCCGCGCTCTGCAATCCTATCGGGCAGGTCAGGTGCGCGACCAAGTCCACGATGGCACTTTTCGTACAGTGGCGATCTGAATGTCTGTGCCACTTGGTGCCGCGATGTTACTATCGCACCTGCAACCAACGCGTCAGAGTCGCACGCGCACCGCGCTGAAACCCTGGTCGCGCAGGAACTCTGCCATCGAAATCAGATGCCAGGAGCGCCTTGTAGGTCCAGCGATGACGGTGTCCAACTTGGTCACTGGACTTGGCCAACAAGTGCTGGATCTTCTGCCAATTAGGTCCAGATCGTTTACGGGGGACTTGAATAATTACCGGTTGCGCAGTGTGTTGGTCCATAGTACAGTGTATTCTCCTTTTCGGAGTTTACCCAGATGCTGCGTGCCACCAGAAATCTGCAATTCGCCATGGCAATTTCTCTCACACGTGACGTGGTGTTGGCGGGACCTGGCGCAAGACACGCACGCGTCTTCCGCGACGGGCGCGCGCGCGCTTGCCGTGCAGTTGACGAGCGGTCCTGGCTAGATAAGGCTGCTGTAGGGCCTGCATCAGTCTGTCCCCATCATGAAAATGACGAAGATGACGTAGCTTGCTGGGCCGGGTTTCCTTGATTGCCAGCGTAGATCGCAGCATCCACGTCGCGGCGACAGTTGTCCAGCAGGAAGGTCGCCTGCTGCGTCTCAGTAGTGTCGTCAAACATCTGAGAGTCGATGTGATCGCATGGGATAACGACGCACGTTCTGGGATATTCCAGCACGGGCAACACTTTGTCTGCCTTCGCGAGTTGTATCATACAGCCTTCGACCCCCTGGGACTTTCATCTTGCCCTCGCCCTGCCGCAGGATTATGATGGCGTCCTTCCCCTGCGTGGAGGTCTTGCCCAACCTGGCAGGAAGCCCCACATTGCTCGCCATGTTCGCAGTTAGTGCATCGGGTCGGCTCTTGTATGGCACTTTCCTGCAACTGGGGTGCTAGTCGCGTTACCGCAAGGCGTCGAAACATGTCCCACTCCGTTGACATCGGGTCGATTCGCTCGTCGTGAGAATGTGGTGGACAGGCCGTGTTTGGAGACCACCGCATCAAACTCGCGTTCTAATGTTTGGTCGCCAATCAAATTGATGCAGGAGCCGAGTTCTACCAACATCGAAGGCCACCAATCGGGTAATTTTGTCAGTGGTGTGGTTGTGATACGCCTGGGGCCAGGGCCCGCTCAGCCGCGAGCCCACCCCGGCACTCGTCACCGCACATTCCTTGAGAGATAGGTAGGACAGGTCGGGGTCCTGAGTGGTCGTCCAAGCGTAGATCGGCCTGGATCTGCTCCTCGGCGTACGTGGCGATTTGCTGATGTCCCCCGTCTGATTAAGCACTGGAAGGTGTCGCGCATGGCGGAGATGGCGGCGTCGCCGCTGGCGCCGCGGATTGTGCCTGCACTGGTCGTTCCTCATCGCGCCGTCGTGGCAGCTGTGGCGAACGAACCGGCCGCGCCCTCCATCGGAATGGCGCCAGGATCAGGAAACGATGCCTTGGCGATGCCTGGTGCCCAACAGTTCGGGCAATCTGGAGCACGTCTCTCCTTCGCGTGGTCGTCGATGCCAGCGCCCCTCGCGCGCGGGGCGATTGCGTCGTGAACGTAGGAGAGAAGTCCCAGGAACAATGTGTTCAAAACATATTGAGCACCCGCTGTCGTTTCCGTCATAACGTGTAACTGCAACATCTGGCGCGAAGCATCGCGGTTATTATCTGACAGACCCGCCGCTTTTGTTGTGCGAGGTCGCGCTTCCGCGAGGCTCAACAGGTGCCGTGCTCCACCAGCCGTCGTCATCCCTGCATCTCTCGTCCCCGGCGTTGTGATCGTTGTGGTAGTGTTTTTGCAGGGGCCTCGTGGCCATTCGCCGCGTGCTCGGCATGTCCTGCACGTAAGGTGGCGAGGCGCGCGCATGGTCCTGCAGTGACACCAAGAGCCGCCACTTGCTCGTTGTCGTCGTTGTCGGTAATGTCGAAGGCGGCCCTGCAGTAGAGACCTACCGCCTACTCTTGTCGTGGACATCTGGTGTATCTCGTCCGCAGCTTGGCGTTGGTAGTGGTTGTTAGTCTGGAGTGCGAGGGGGCCGGCCTTCCCGCTTGCGCAGCGCATACTCCTGGGAAGGCTGGTGGGTCCGCTGGCTGTCGGGGCCAGCGTTGCAGGCCACTGGAACCAAGTCGGGTAAATGCCCCGAGGACATGAAAGGGCGCGGTCGTGCGCTGTGGCGCCCCGTGTCCAAGCGTAATGAGGTGTCCGCGCGTCGGCCGTGATTGGTGCTGCAACGCCCCCCCTGGCTGCCTGGGCAGCTGCCGATGTCGGAGAAGGAGACGCTGCTGCATGTGAAGTCCGTCGTGGGCTTCGTCTGCTGTGCGCACTGAACGGAACCTGTCGCGCGCCTCATCGGCGCTGGCGTTTGGCCCAGCTCGGTTGCGCCCCCGTTGACCGCGGCCACAGCTGAGGGGGCCCTTGGCAGGCGTTGGCTGGCACCTGGGGGGGTGACAGGTCCTGCTGGTCGCGGTGTCGGCGGCTGCTGGTCGTGTTCGAGTCGGCCCAGCCACGCTTGTCGCAATGGTTCTGCCCTGCCCGGCGGGCTCGGTCGCCCGCCATTTCGATGGCCCCAGAGCATCATCATGTCGTCGGGCCCCTGAGGGGGAGGTTGCGTATATGCTGTCGATGGCGGCAGCGAGCTACCTGGTGGCGTAGGTGCCAACTCGTGCGAACCGAACATGCGTGACGCTGCGTCGGGGCCTGGACTTGCGTCGCGCTTCCGCGCCCGACTGGTAGGTCCTGGGGGTGGTGTCGCGCCTCGTGGCCGTCGGGGCTCTCGCGGTGGTGCTCCTGGTGGCGGAGTGGCGCCACGTGGTTTTTCTTCTGGTCTTGGTGGTCTATCACGCGGTCGGGATGAAGCTGATGCAAGTAAGTGGTGGGTCCGAAACTATTCCTACCTTGTGCGAACAAGACTTCATTATTGGATCGGTGCGCCGTGACCCCATATTGTAACGGCTTTTCCCATACTGCATCTATGTTGCAATGGCCGACGATTGCCTGCATCAGCTCTTGACGTTTTCACACAGGTATTGGTCTTGCATCGCTTGGATCATGCACCTCCGTGGGGAGGGTCTCCGAGCCGATATCAGCCAGCGCGAGTGCCCCGTGGACCATCGATGGGTCAATCTCGGAGCCTTCGCCAAATCCATGGGCATCCCGAATCTGGCATACATCATTCCAGCCATCGCTCTCGTCGGGGTCGCGTCTGATCCTGTGCTCAATCCTTTCTCTATGTTGACATGTCAAGATGTACTCAATTTTGCGCGTGCGTTCGTGCCGACCGCGTTCGCCAGTTGGATGATAGGCGAGCTCGTCCACGTCGACCCTCCCTCGGCGGGAATCAGCGACTTCAGTTGCCACTCCCGCCATCCGGACTTGCCCGCGATGGCGCACGGTCGAGGCCGGACAGACATCTCAATGCTTTCTCCCTCGCATAACCGTCGCCAAAACCAATCATGTTAAGAGCCTCGTCCGTGGTGGTGTCATTACAATCCCGATTGTACTGAGCGTCGTATTCACATGAGACAGAGCGTGCTCGGCCGCGTCTAGGGCGGCGGGCTCGCGGCCACGGTTGATCCTCCAGTGATTTCGGTTCCCTCGCGCTGTCTCTTTGCCTGTCAGACGGAATTCGCACCCGGGGTCCCTTTCCTCTGACGCAGTACCCCAGAGGTCGTCAAGGCTACAACTTCCCGAGACCATGGCGGTCGGTCATCCCCAGGCGCCGGAGCCTGAGCCCGTCGCGGTCGGGTCTCCCCGATCGCGGCTGGGTTTCCCCGATCGCGGCTTTTACCCAGAGTTGCAGCTTCGCGTGATTCCCAAATAGCTTGCTGCAGTTGTTCCTCGGCTTCGGGGTCGTAGTCGCTGTAGGGTTCCGGCGCAGATCGGGACTGGAGTGTCGGGCGCCGCAGGTCTCGTGATCCTGACTTGTGTGGTGGTGCTGCGTGTCTGGGCGCTGTAGGTGGCGATTGTGGCTGGCCGTCTGATTCGAATGTATTCGACATTTTTTCGCGCGAGAACCTGACGCTGTGTCCGCGCTGGTCCGTCGCGCGCTTGACGTGGAGTCCTCTTTGGTTTGGGCCGAAGTCGCCTCTTGCCCTTTCTGCGGGGGCATCGTTCGCCGCCAGCCCAGGCACTTTTACGAGCGCCATCTCGTAGCCGGTATTGACCTGGGCCTCGCGCGAGATGTCGGCGTCGTCGTTGTCGGAGACGTCGACGGGGGCCTCAGTGACTAGTGGTTCCTTCACCTGAATCTGCACGGACCCATGAGGTCGGCAGTCTTAGCGATGGCAACCTGATCCGATATCTCGCGACGTGGTTCGCGCGACGATCTCAGACTAGAAAGGGGGCTTGACGTTGAAGACGATGGTGCGACCGAAGGACCCCCCAGCGTTCTCCTCGGCTCGTCTTTGGCGGCCATCGTGGAGCGTGCTCCTGATGATGGCGGAGTACCTTTGGCCATGGCCACTTCCTGCTTTGGCGTGATTGGTGGCTCGGTGCGTTCGCGTTCCCGCGATCCGTCCATTGGCGCGACGCCCGCGGCCTCCTTCAGGGTCGGCTTCCTGGAACCTGCTGGTGTTAATTTGCGGCTCTGCGCAATGCCGGTGGCCAGGTCCGTCTGCGCAGGTGCCAGCGGTGGAGTCCATGTCGTCGTCGGGAGGAAGACCTCGGAGACCTCGAAGGCTGCCCTTTGCCGGCGCGTTGGGGGGCGTCTTGTTGAAGGCTGAGGTGGCCGCGTTGTTCTGCTCGGTCTGCCCGGATTCTTGGTCTGCGCCCCGCGAGCTACGCCCGGGTCGCGAATCGCGAAAAATCGAAAGAAGGTATTGCTGCGATCGACGCATCCGCTGACATATGCCCCCCATGTCGGGCGCTCGCGCCTGCCAGTCCGCGGGGGCGCACGTTCGGCAGCCAGGGCGCGTCTCAGAGCCCGCCCCTCTAGGGCGTCAGGTCCTCGAACTGAGCGCCCTCGACGGGCCCTGCCACGTCGTTGACGGGCGCCTTCGCCAGGTCGTCATTCGGGCCTGGTGCGCCGGGGCCGGCCGCCTCGAGGGGGTCGCGGCGTCCTCGCCTCGGCGTCCTCTTCGGCGTCTACCGCGCGCGAGGTCGCGCGCTCGTCGCCGCCCGAGCCATGCCCGTCGTTGCCCCCTTCCTGGTAGTGACTCGGCAAAATGCGATTAGGCGGTGGATGGGGCGCCCTTCGAGCGAGCGTCCCGGGTGTAGGTCGTTGGCCAAACGGACATGTCGGGGCGGCGTCGGCCGTCTGGGGGGCTGGGCCTAGTTGCGGACCCAAGAATAAGGGTCTGATGTTCATGCGCTTGCACTCCATGGGCATTCAGGGCCACGCATGGCGTCGATGGGCGATGACAAAGACGCGGCTGTATTTCGCTGAATATACCCGTCAGCGTCGCAACGAAGTCCACTCAAAAACAACTTCCAACATCTTTCTAAACAGTTTCTCGCCCGGACGTGGATTTTGCACGAGGCGCGGTTCACCTGGGCGCCCAAGACTCTAACGCGCGCGGCCTAGCCGTCGCATGCCTCCCCGCCCAGGTCGAGCCTGCTCGGCGGTCAGGGGTATCTCTGGCCAATCCGACGACACGTGTGAAGTCCGGATCGTTTTGTGAGCTGCGCTGTGAGGCGCGACGCAGTCCCCGAGGTGTTCTGTCTTACGCATTGCGTGCTTTGACGTCGTCGTTGTCGCTGTCTGCGTAGAAGCTGGGCTGCTCCAGCTGACTGATCTCCTGGCCGATGCAGAGGGGCTGCATTCGCACGAACCGTTATTCCACGAGGAACTCGTATCTTCTACGTGCCAGGGCGTTCGTTCGTAAGGCATCTGCATGACTCCACTGTGGCGCATCCAAGACCCGTGAACGGGGTGCTCTGCGGCGCCCGGGACTCATGCTACCAGGAATCCGCGGGCCACCCCCGGCAAATGCCGGCCCTCTGGGGGCATATCACACGGGTGTTGCGTCGGTGCGGATATGCGTGACCTCTGGTTTTTCAACTCGAGGTATGCACTGGAGATCGCGGTGTCGCGAAGATGAAATCGGACCCGGCCCGTGGGGGGGCGGGGGGCAGCGCCTCGCGTTCGGTTCCTGAGGATCCAGGTCGTGTATCCACGAGGCGAAGAGCGCCAACATCATCTGGATATTCGGTGTTCGGTCGCGCGCGCGCGAGCCAGTCGTCGATGGTTGAAGCGCGGTCCATCTCGCGGCGTTCCATCGCGTCTGTAGCAACTTACTGCAGGTGCTCCTCCGTGGCCGGCAAGGGCTTGCCCAGTAGGATTTCGGCATTCGTGGGCCCGGCGTTGTGGGGGGCCGCGCTTGTGGCACTTCCCGACCTGCCCAGCACTCCCGCGTGGATGTTTTTCGCGGCCCTTGCCATTTCTGGCGCAACGGGCCCCATCGCGCGAATAGTTGCCTCTACCCTTGCCCCTCCCCCCAAAGACGTGCTCTTCGTCGGCGTCGTCAGTTAGGCCCGCGAAATAAGCCTGAATACCGTTTCAAATTCATCGCCGTCGTCCGCCGCGATCTCTCCGCACCTTGCCATTCAACGCGCGCGTCGTGCATCGTCGCGCACGCTTGACGCCGCTTGCTCATGTGGCGCCGTAAACGACCATTATGGCACGCACTGCCTCAGATAGAAAAAGGCTTGCGCCTGTTGGCCTTCGGGCAAATCAGCAAAGTCACTCCAAGTGAAATTCGTGCCGTTGTTGGAGATTTTGCCCGCGCCCGCATCGTTGTCATCCTCCGCGGCCGGTTTGCCCAACAGAGTAGCTGTATGGGGCCGCTGTTAGGCTGCTGGCAGTGATGGCGGTGCCCAGGTGGTCGAGTAGGAGCTGCTGGGGCTGCTGAGATCCATGGCATGTGCTGGGGTTTATGGTAGGATTGCGTCTTGTGTGCATCTGCGCCCATCGGGAATGCATCCGCAACGCGAGTGTCAGCCCTGGCGCGGCCGCCCATCAGCTGAGCGATGCTGCCTGGCATTCATCGCAAAATGGGCCCGTGTAAACCGCCATGGCCTTGCTGAGTGCGGGGCGTTTTGCCGTCGAGCGGCTACAGACGTGATGATACGTCGCTTTGTGAGGTGTGCAGAGCTCGGACCAATGCCGCGGCTAGTAATTGTAAAATGTACGGTCCGAAGCCCGCGGCGTCCGCCTCCATACGGACGATCTCCTACCTGGCCAACGCACTGTCAATCTGCTCATTCGGCTGGCCCCGGAAGTCCTTCAACTCGAATCAATGCTGCAGCTGGCGGCTCAGCTGAGATCCATGGCATGTGCTGGGGTTTATGGTAGGATTGCGTCTTGTGTGCATCTGCGCCCATCGGGAATGCATCCGCAACGCGAGTGTCAGCCCTGGCGCGGCCGCCCATCAGCTGAGCGATGCTGCCTGGCATTCATCGCAAAATGGGCCCGTGTAAACCGCCATGGCCTTGCTGAGTGCGGGGCGTTTTGCCGTCGAGCGGCTACAGACGTGATGATACGTCGCTTTGTGAGGTGTGCAGAGCTCGGACCAATGCCGCGGCTAGTAATTGTAAAATGTACGGTCCGAAGCCCGCGGCGTCCGCCTCCATACGGACGATCTCCTACCTGGCCAACGCACTGTCAATCTGCTCATTCGGCTGGCCCCGGAAGTCCTTCAACTCGAATCAATGCTGCAGCTGGCGATCGTCTTCAAAACTTTCAGCCCACCGTGCCAATAAGTAAAACAAATTTGAGCCTGGGTCGGTCCTGACGCCGTTGACCTCCGCGCCGAAATTGACGGCGGCGGGGGGGTGTCCGCGTTGCGAGGGTACGTGCGAGACCTTGTAGTCCTCATTGTAAGGCAACGGCCTGTTGCGGGGGGTCATCCGTCAAGGATGGGCGTTCAGCCACGCGCGCACCTCGCGCATCCACACGCGGTGCGGCACAGTGCTGGCAAGGTCCCACGCAGGGCCCTTGGTTTGGTCGCCTTCTTGTTTTCGCATCATGCGGCCTATGGTCACGCCGATGGAAGAAGCTACGAAACCGTGCACTACGAGGCTCCAGTAGTGGACGCGATTCAAGAAATAAATGATGTAGTGGTACGGTTGGATGCGGTGCTGGTGCCGGTCGTGCTGCCGCGAGCGGCCGGAGACAAAATGCAAATTCGCGCGTCGGCGATCCTGATGCGCGGAGATGCACGGGTCTTTCGCGCTTCCGTGAACGTAGGCAGAAGAGGTCGTGGTGGAAGAAATGGTGGTGTGTACTGGTCGTCATGATTGAAGCGGTCGTGTATCCACGCTCACCCGACGAGGGAGAGGTCGAGGCGCGCTCGGAGATGGAGTCATAGACGACGTCGCCGTCGTCGTAGTTGCAACGGTCGAGTTTCATCGCGCACTCGAAGATGAAGTCGTCCAGGCGGAAGTTGGAGAAGGGGAAAGCCTCTGTTGTTGTGGTCGAGTTGCCTCGCCCGCGCGTCGCTCAGGTGGGGTCGGAAAAAACGCAATGGTCGCGTAGCTTGCGCAGTCCTGCAGGAGGCCCCGGCTGCGCATGTGGTGGGCGTAAATGACGTTGTGCGTCGTCACGCCGCGAGCAGGAGTTGCCGCGGCTGCGACAGCTCGGGTACCCAGTCGAAGATGATAGTGCCATCTGGTATAACTAGAACAACTGAAGTGCAAGAGCTGTAGAATTAAGGATGGCGGAATGGTGGCTGCATGAGAAGTGACAGGCCCTGTCACTCCCACACCGCCGCAAATGGTACGAGCAGGCAACGGCTACCGTACAAATAGTACGAGCAGGCAACGGCTACCGTAAGACGATAGGGCGGCGCTGCATTTGACCAGAATAGCAGCGGGCGGACAAAGCATAAACGCCTCACGCCCAGGGCGTTCCCTCGAAGTCCGTGGCCTCTGGCTGCATGTGGCTCATCGCGGCCTTCGCTCATTGTGGTTATCGTGTTCCGTGGCCCCTGGCAGGGGCTTCCTGGGGCACCCCCTGGGAGCATCGCAGAGCATCCAGCACCCCAATGATTCCAGGGTCCCTCCCCAGGTCTTCCCAAAGGGCCTCATATGGACTTCGCGGGAGTATCCGAATTGCTTCGCTGATGCGCCCCAAAGGCTCTCCGATGGATGGACCTCCAGGAGGTTCCCGGGTGCCTGTGCAGAGCTCACGCAAACCCGATGCCCAAATGGCCATCGACCGTCTCGCGTGAACGCTCCACGCGAGACGGATGATGGCCATTCGGATGTCGGTTGCCACATGCTTAGCAGCAACCCGCGCCAGGACTGCCCAAGAGACGCCGAGTGCCAGAGGTCAACCGCAGTGGTGCTCGCTGTAGCTCTTGACAAGCTCACGGCTCCATTGAAGTAATGGCTCAGAAACCCCTTCAACGTTTAGTTTTGAAGCGCGGGCTACGCGGACCGAATACATGCGAAATGCCAGCGCCAGTGCTTCTGTTGCTAATGAAGATTTAATGCAATGGAATGCATGTCCACTGGAACCAGATGCACGGCCAATGCGACGCAAATCGTTGCACGCAGAAGTGAAGAAAGCATCTGCTAGACAATGCCATGCTGTGCAGGTCACGGCAACGCACAGCAATGTGGACCAAGATGAAGCACTGAGAAATTCAAACTCACATGCGACGCAATCAGAGGAACACAATAAAACAATGCCATGCGGTCCAGACAACACGAGGGGGCGACCGAACCTGAAGAGCTCTGGTGCCTCAGAGATCTCACGAGTAAAGCGCCCCAAGAATATCCAAAGAGCGTCTCAGGGGGCGCCTAGGAGAGACCCAAAGAACACCCGAAGGAAATCCCAAGAGCGCCGGCAGAGAGGCTCCAGGGGGGGCTCAAGAGAGGGCCCAAGACAATTCAGGGTGGCCGCGAAACGGAGAACGGGAGTGCCCTGAGAGCAGCCGTCCGAATTTCCGAGGACGGCCTCAAATCGCCTCAAGAAAGCATCCGGAGGGCCCCGCAAGTGCCCAAGAGCTCCCGAAAGGGCCCCGCGAAAAGGCCCCAGAAGGTCTCCAGAAGCGCCCCGAGAGGGCGTCTGAAGAAGGCCGACGAGGTCCCCGGAAGAGGTTCAAAAGCGACGTCAAGATGGCGCCAACATGTGCTCCAATAAATATCCTGCAGAGCGTGAAGATGGCCCCAGAGAAATTCCGCGGAGGTCCCCCGAGGGCTCACACGGAGCGCCATGCGGCGGCGCAGCGTGGCTTCAAGAGGGGCGCTGGAGCGCTTCAACATGGCCGCAACATGGCGTCAAACCGAGCGCGAAGGGAGGGCCAATGGGCTCCCAAGGGCGGCCCCATTAGAGCTCCAAGAGGGCCATGCACAGAACGCAAAAAGGGCCCAAGAGAAGACCCAAGATGGCTCAACAAGGTTCTGAGAGGAGGCACTGGAAGGCTCCCAGAAGGCCGAGCGAGGGTCCGAGGGCTTTCCAGGAAGACGCAGAAGGGCTGCAAATGGTGTCCCAAGAGGGCTCCCAGAAGTGTTTGGGGAAGGCCGCAAGAGGCGGTGCGAGGAGGCCAGGTGACCTCCCAAGCGCGGCCTCAGCGAAGCCTCGAGGCCCGGAGAGGTCAGGTGCGGTCGTGTCTGTCGGGGGAACTCCGCCCCCGCGCCTCGGGCGGGGGCTCTTTGTCCGACTGGGGGTCTCGGGGATCCGGTGCATTGTTTTTGCACTCGTGGTGTCTGAGGCGGGGGGGCCCTTGGAATTCCCTGCGCTTCCCTGCGTTATGTTCCAATGCAGGAGTTTAGCGCCAACCGCGCTCGACGACAAGCGCGGTGTCGTCTGGATTGCATTCTGAGCCGGGCTTCAGACTGCTGGAACGGAGTGCCTGGCAGACAATAGCAGACTTAAGAGTGCATGCTGTGAAAAGCATCACAGAGCATAGCACATAACAGGCATTGGTCAGGGCCCATCCCACGAAAAAGGAAGAAGGAGCGACGCCAGGGCAAACCCTCAGAAGACCCTGAAGACCTCGGAGCCCAGGAGCCCACCCATTGGGACAATAACCGCTAGAGCCTGGGGCAAACAAGATAGTGGAGCATGTCATGTAGGTCGACCTGAGACTGCGGAGACCCTGGGCGCCCAAGAATACAGCTTGGGGAGCAGGATGGAATCGAGCACTCGTGCAAACACACCTAGAGAGCAAACGTATATTGGCCAGCGGGATATACATACTGGAGCGACGAGCAAGAGCCTCAACCACGGAGCACACCCGACCAATGTCCAGGATGGCATCCCCAGGGATCCAAGCACAGGCCCGCCGAAGAAGAGCCTCTTGGGAGGGGGGCGGCGGGTTGGTGAAGTCGCTTCAGCGCACGAGCATGTTGCTTCTGAACATCCTTGCGCTCATGCGGGATATCAAAACCACGAAATAGAACTTCATCATAATAGTGAGACAACTGTCTACATACCAGCCTCTGCTCTGGCGATATGGGCACCAGTCGTCATCTTCAAAGACCCTAGCGACCTGGTCGCGAACGCGTGGCAGTTCGTCACACCGAGCAATATATCTGGCCCTAGTCGCGTTTGCAGCCAGGGAGAGCCGAGGAAACTCAACAGGAAGACCGAGCGCGCATAAGTTCGTGCGCATATCGCATGGGAGGGCATTGTTCGGGCCAGCAGACAATAAGCCCACACAGGAATGATACCCTGACCAGGCTCACGAGTGGGACGATGCAACTGAAGAGTAAAATGCAGCAGCGAAACGCGGAAAGTTTTGACAATCATAATTTGTTGTGCAACCCCAAGACCCAAGTCCCGAATTTCACGAGTACGTTTTTTGAGCTTGACCGTCGTTTCCCTTAAGGCCCCCTCCTCAGTCCCAAGACCGACCCAGACCCCGAGGTACTTCAGACACACAGCAATATCAACAAGATGGTACGGAGTGTCCGAGTCAACCAGACCATCTTGAAGGGGTTCTCTGAAACGTTCATAAACTAGAACACTCTGGCATTTCGGGACATTGGGCGCCAACCCAATCGCGCGATTGAGCACCTGCAGGCTAGTGAAGAGCGGCTCGAGGCCGTCGGAGAGGCAGCGGAGACCAGAGCAAACGGCATCGGCATACGCTAGCGTCAGCAAGAGCTGGGATGGAATCTTCGCCAGCAGCCATGCGCGAACAGGTTCTACTGCCAGGATGAATAATATCATCGAGCTCGGATCACCTTGCCGAACTCCTCTCCCAATCGTGAAGGGCCCAAGCATTTTCCAAACGCGTAAACAGTAGCAGGGTTATCTTGATAAAGGGCCTGGAAGAACAGGATGACAACCCGAGGGGCGCCCATGGAGCCTAACACCTTCAGCGCCCAGGAGACCATGATGGAGAGGAATGCGGTTTCAAAGTCCACCAGGACAGGCCCACTAGTATACCGATCAAGGAGGCGTTGCTCTAGCAGGAAGCGTTCTGCCTCCATCGCGTTCGCTGGCATATCGCGACCGCGGAAACACTTCTGTGGAGGCTGAAGCAGACAATGCCGCGCAATCTTTCGGGTGAGTAGCGTAGCCGTTGAGGCCGAGAAAAGCTTCGCATCCGTACTGGTCATGCTATGCGGACGGGTGGTAGCTGGTTCACAATAGACCCCTTCCCCCACCCCCTGCACCATGATCTTTTGGGGTAGGAAAACCATGGGACTGCGCATCGCAGCATCAGGGATGCCAGCCTGAGGGTTCCGGAAAAAAAAAAGCATCCTGCTAACATTCGTAGAAAGGCTCCCCAGCAGCAGGGGCCCTCAAGGCCGAGTATGGAACCGCATCCTTCCCTGGCATACTGCCCTTCCTCACCCTGATCATCTGTGACCAATCGTACTCCTTCATCATCCACCCGTGCTCTATCAGGTCATTCTCATCAATTTCCTCAGGGGCATCAGGCAGCTTCTGCACAAAGTTGAGCAGCTCGGGCCAGTGGGGCTCGTCGTCCACGGTGGCCCCAAAGACAGCGCCCCAGTGGTCTTGAAGGGCTCGCGCGGCCTCCTCTGCTGTCTTGCTAAAGTCTCCAGATGCCGACAAAGTCCCTTGGGGCCACGCGCGGCGCTTCATCTTCCGCCACAGCTCCTTCCTGGCCGCCAACTTCCGCCGAGCATTGTCCCCCCCGTCGGCAGGGGGTCCCACGGGGCCCCGATCGAGCTTAGGCCAGTGCCGAGGTCTGGGGTCAGCCTCGCAAGCCTGGTTGAGCTCATCCTCTTCAGCAGACAGTAGAGAGCTGTGGAGACTCTGAACGCGATGGCAAAGTGCATCCCGCCGAGCATCCTGAAGGCCGGCAGGGAAGTGCTGAGCCGACGCAGGATGCGCGGCAATGGCCATCCCAAGCTCGAAAGGGCCGCCTGCGCGCCGGGCGCGTAGGGCTTGCAGGGCACGATAACATTTCGATTCAATGTTGTCCGCAACCTTCGCGTTAACGGTCCGTTTGACGTCCTCAGCAACTTCGAACATCAGGGATTTGGTTCCAGCAAGCCAGGCCCGCGGGCCACCGCCAGGGAGCGCGCGGATGGCGCCGCCCAGAAGCTCAACAAAACAGCGGGTGCCGAGCAATCCAGGGAGCCAGGCGCATGGGGGCATCTACTGAGATGAACGTCGGCTTTGTTAAAGCTTATGAGCTTTATAGCGAGTTGCTAAGGTTGGTACAACGTCCATGCAACCCTTTCACAAAGCAGCAGCAAGCTGCTGTAGCTAGTAAGCTTGTTTATCATACTTAGCTAAAGCCAGCGTGGCTTTTAGTAGTTCAACATAAACTGTATAAAGGTTTACATGTTGCTAAACAGTTTATGGTTTATGTTGGATAACTGTGATAAATTTGATAACTCATTTATCTCATGTTAACATAGCTTTTTATGTTAGTTTAACATAGTTTTTCCAAAATTTGAAGTTCAAACACATTATGTTAAGGTAACATAAGTGTTCGAATAGGATAACATGATGCTCAGAATAGTTATAACATGAAAAACTTTTTCAGAAAAATGTTGATCTCGTTTTTCTCAAAGGCCCAACACAAGCAGATCTCCACGGTTCAACATAGCTCCCGATGCAAACCAAACGTTGATTTTTTTCGAACCAAACATATCTTCCGTTGCTAACCAAACAGATGTTCCCTTTGCTAACTCAGCTCATGCTGGGAATCCAAAGAACATGTCCGAACCCATTTGTAGGCGACCTGGCTCTGAAAAACTCGGTGTTTGTTACCTAGAGATAGCTCAGCGAACTCAACATCAGCATGCAGAGCAGATGTTCAACATTGAACTGTGGATGAGAGGTATGAGCATCGGACACGACGGTTTCGAGATATATTTTGTGATTTTGCAGTTGCATTTTGCCATCCGTAGTTGCAGGATTTGCGGCTTAAAGCATTCGCTATAGCTTCCAGCAGCTTTCTTCAGCTATGTCTCAGCTTACCGAAGCTTTCAAAACGGAGTTCCAGAAGATTCTGAATTTGAAAAAATGAAGGCGAACGAGCATATGGATATGCTGATGACCTGCCTTCGGGCACACAAGTTGGCGTACACAATGAACACACACAGACAACAAAAAACAAAAAAAGAACAACACAGAATACGACAGCAAAACATAAAACTCACCAAACACACAAAAAAGAACACAGAACAAGAGCAAAACCAAGAAACAAAAGTAGAACCAACACACAAGACAAATCCAAAGACAATAACAGAACAACGAAAGCACAAAAATGACACAACAACAACAAGAGCAAGGGTAACAACAAGCGGTACACATATGCGCCACAGACAACCAAGGTCAAAAAAACAAAGAACACCCAGACCGATTGAACACAAAACAAAACAAAACATGAAAACAGAAACAGCCAACATGATCAAACGGAACAAAAAACCACTGCATCAACAAACAACACAAACAAGCACAAAAACAGCATCGAGCCGAAATTTTTTTCTCGCGCACAGTGCAAACCGTGGAGGGCTTCTTCTGAGCCCGCACAATGTGCATCGCAATGCAGCTCGGATTCATGCAGCTGGTGCCGACATGCGCCAGCTATCAAATGCCGTTTGCATCGAGCTTGGAGTCAACTCCCCCATCCGTTGGCAGCACGTTGCTAAGAACAAGGCGCTGGTGGACAGAGCCGATGGGCTTCTAGCGCCAGTTAATGGCTCCGAGCGGTACGTTACAGTCGGGTGTGGACACACCACGGCTTTCTGCAAGTTGGCAGGGGTGCAGGGCAGGACGCCGGAGAAGTCATTGCAGACGGCTGATTCAGATACGATTGACGTGCAGAAGTTGTCCCAGAATGTACAATTCAAAGCCATGATTGAGAAAGGCTGGGCGTGGGAGGTGGTCCCAAGTATCATTGACGAGCTGTTCCCAGGCTTCGCCTCAGTAGCCCAGAAGGCTTTAAACACTCAGAACCACATCGGCACGGAGGTCGGGGAGCTGGAGACCTGCATGACGTTGGCGGCGATTGCCAACGACCCAGGAATGCGCCAGCTTGCGGATTGGAAAGCCATGGCTATCGAGAACGTAGTTTCGCTCAACGTACCGAGCGCGAAGTACAGCAAGACATTGCTTGAGTTTGTCGAGAATTTCGGAGGTGGCGATGGCGCTCCTCTCGTGTCGTTCATGGACTCGGTTGCAAAGCAATTTGGTTGCAACACTACGTTGGGGCAAGCTTTCTGGGAATCGATTACGAACACAGCTTTCGCATCGAAAACCAACATGTATCCTTTGATTCGGGTGGCACTTGCAATTGCAAACCTCACGGGTGACAAGGTTGAGGACGGCGTGGCGCGCTTCCCTGTGAAGAATGATGTCACAAAGGTTGCTAGCAAGCCTAAGATGGCTGAAGCAATTACTGCTGAAAGCATTCTTGGCGAAGCCATGGATATCGCAAGGGGGCTTGATGGCATCGATGCGGCGTTGCAGCCATTAGGTCAGCTATTCGTGAGGATTGCGTTGAAGCTCACAGGTAAGGAGAAGATGGGTCGGGAGGGCAAGGATTTTAAATGGGGCGACATATGCAATTCATTTCTGACCAGCCTCAGCGACCTCAAGGGTCACAGGGTAACGTTCGACGAGTGGTCTAAACACGCGGTCTCGAGCGGCGCTGCAGCCGCTGCCAAAGCGAAGCCGAGCGCATCCAGCACGGCGACGCTCAGCGACCATAAGGACCCGACATGGATTGCAAAGAAGGCTGGGTATTCGGTGGGGTGCTTTGTAGTCCAGAAGGACGTTGCAGTCCAGATGCTTTATACTATCTTCAGCATCGGTCAGACTGTCAAGCTTCGCGAAGCTGTTAACCACGACCCGAGCCGAGAGCCACATACGGCTGAGATTACATTTGAGGATCTTCTTCAGAAGTGGTCAATATCTAAGGCTGTGCTGTCAAAACAGATGGATGGTGATCAGCAGCGCCCGCAACAGCTGTGCATCGACAAGCAGAAGGCTGCGTTGTACCGAGCTCTCCTTGAGCTGGATGCCAAGCACGTGGGCAAGCATAAGCTGGCGTTCTGGCGGAAGCCAGACGGGGTGTGGACTACTAGCGCCATCAAGCAGGGCCAGCTTACTTTGGTCCCAGTGGTTCCATTCATCAACATAAGTGCGAAGAACAATGGGTCTGGCATTTCACTTGGCGAGCATGCAATTGACAAAGACACCAAGGTTCACTTTTTTGTGCTGCCTGCATCTAAGCCGCAAGACAATGACACCAGCACCCTGTTCGATGAAGCCGCGTTGGTGGCTGCACACTGGTGGGCCGCGCCAACCTACGATAAGAAGCAAGCCAACATGGCTACGAGCCACGTGTCGCACGGTGGCTTAATGTTGCCAGCGCTCACCAACAATACCGACATCGGGCCCAATGTGAAGCCCCAGATGCTCGTCAAGCCCAAGGCTAAGGAGGTGCCAATCCACGAGCAGAGCGTCAAGAAGCAGAAGAGGGCTTGAACAGCATCCATCAGCCACGGGTGCTAGTTTACAGAGGGGTGTGTTTTGCATCGCACTTTTGCAATATCTCGAGTTCTAATCCAGGGCACCCCCAGCACTCTGCAGTGCTACAGTCATATGCTGCCGCGCAGTAGCAGGGGATAGTATAAGGAGGAGCGAGGATGAGGGTGGAGGTCGCGCTGTTGCCCCGTCGGCTAGCACGAAGCTTTGATGTCGGACACATCCCTTTTGCGTGCGAACGGGTTTACCAGCCATGCGCTTATCAGGCAGTTGACGCAGCCTTGCACTGACATAGGAAAAAACATTGCGAGTGTGGAGCGAGATGCTGCGGGGGGGTCAGCATTTGCTACTCTGATCCTGACTGGTCGCCCGCAGTCCGTCTGCTTCATTCATTCCCTCAAGCCCGTGGGCTCCAACAGTTGCCCCTATTGGTCATGTCTTCCCTTAGCCGCGTCTTTGCGTTTAGGGCGGCGCCGACCCAGGGCGCGCAAGAGTGGTGAAAAGGGGGGAGGGGAGAATCAGGTCAAACAACCATCCAAAAATGGTCGGCTCCACGAGGAGGGGCGATGATGATGGGATGTCACAGATAGAACGAGAGAACGATACCATTAGAATTCTCGCTTCGGCGAGGCCGTCATGAATATATCGCAAGGGGGCTTGCGAAGACAGCGAACCGCGGGGCGAAGCAACTGACATGCTATGTGATGCCATGCGATCGGCCATCTTGGGTTCACCCTGCAGTATACTCTCGATATGCGATGCCATGCCGTGCTTCTGCAGGTCTTTGTGGCGCCCCCGAGCCTTCGAGGACTGTCCATGCCAACGAGTTGATGCGCCATGCGGGGCAGATGGACGAAAGAAAAGAAAAAAAGAAAACACAAAATAAAAAACATAAAAAAAAAATAGACAAAGGAGAAATGAAAAAGAAAAAAAACAAAAACAGAAAGAAAAAAAAAACAAAAACAAAAGAAAAAAAAAAAAAAAAAGAGCCTAAGTGTAAGTCGCATATGTCGTCTTTCTCATCACCCCCCTCCCTCCTCCTTCTCCTGGCTCCGTGGCCTCTCTCGCTCATCTCATGGGGCGCCCCCCCACCTCGCCCCCTCTCAATGACGTCGTCCACGTCGCGTCACCTTCCTAGGACGCAATCGAACCTCAGCCATTTGGCTCAAACGACCAGGGATAGAGCATCACGAATTACTGTTAGCGTAATGCAGAAAGCAACGCTTGAACTTTGCCGCGCCGTCAAGCTGGAGGGGGTAAAACCAGTTTGGCGGATTCACAGGCCATGTGATATGGCTACTATCGGCGATGAGACTTTCGTGCGAATCGCACCAGCGCAGTATACGCTGAACAGCCTTTTGGCTTATAAGAACGATGCCCTCCCACGCGGGCTGGAGCAGCAGGCAGTGGCTTTGAGCAGGGGGCTGAAGTCTTTGATCGCCCAGCGGAACGAGAAGCAAGCGGACGAGCTCAAACAGGAGCTGACCCAGGCAAAGGCCTCTCTGTTCAAAACGCCACCGAAGCAGACAAAGCTTGTGAGGAGCCATGCCGAGAAGGCTGACATGCGGCGCGATCCTGGCGTCATGGACCTCGAGGTAGTAGTTCAGGACAAAACTATTCACATTGATGTTTTGAGGCCCATCCACCCGTGTGACAACCTGTTCATTGCGTACGAGCCCGAGGCGCTGGCTGCTGCAATTCACATTATGAGGTCAATGGGGTTCGACGAGCCGCAGAAGCGGGATCGACTTCCTGATTTACCTAAGGGCGTCCATCACAGGAACGGCTATGTGCTGGCAAAGTTCCCGAAGAGCACATATGGCCTGGACGGCTACGGCTACAAGAAATGCAAGACGGTTGAGGATGCGGTACGGTTCCTCACGCAGCCGCAGCCCCCCGATGGTGGGCTCCCCGATGCGGAAAAAATGAAGAGCCCCCTGGGGGGGGAAACGAATGTGCGGCTGCTGAGCCTCCCGATTCGGATGCGAGCTTCATAATCGGGTACTGACCTGCCAATGCTGAGCTTCACAAAGGTCGTCACATGACTATGCTGCAAGTGTATATACTACCTATAGTAAGCCTTGAGCTGACAACGCCCGTATGATGGGGTCCTGCGGGCTAGCACGTCCTCTCGCCGATGTGAAAAACAGTCATTGCTCACAACAACAAAGAACAAAAGGAAAAAAAGGGCAAAGAACGAAGAAAAATCTAAACAAACAAAAATAAAAGAACGTACAAAGAAGAAAAAACAAGAGAAAACTAGGACCGACTGGCTGCGTTGATGCGGTGCCTTTCGGTGCTTGGGGGTCGGGGACTACCATCATAATTCAGCCATTCTGCTTCAGAGCCCCCCCCCCCCAGCGCGTGCGCGCTTCGTCCCTTTCAGCCATCGCGCGATGGCTCCGAAGGCCCGCCAGGACAGCATTCCCGTGCTGAAGCAGCAGCTGAAGGACATGAAAACCAGCCGTAATGCTCACAAAGAGCGCGCAGATGCGCTTGAGCGGTTCGCGAAGGTGATCGCTAACAAGGTGGAGACCAATAAGCACGTTCGCGAGATCTTCGATGACGTCAGGCGGCTGTACACCTTGACTGGGGGCACGTCGACGCAGACCAAGCCGACTAGCCTCGGGCGCCTGCAGAAGTTGTCGGCTCTCCCCGACGTCGTGGAGGCGATGGACACTGCCCCCCCTGCAGATGGCGGTTCAGGCTCAAGCTCGTCGTCATCGGCCAGCCGCAGTTCGAGCTCGGCTTCGTAAGCTGCATGGTGCAGCTGTCATGCCCGTGGGCAGCAAGTCCAATTGTGGACTGTGATCGTCGTTGCGTGCTGCTGTCGACGTCGTGGGTATCTTCAAGGGCGATTGTCGCCCGTGAAGATGCGCGCAGCGGCGATGACAGGCCACAGCAGCGATCACAGCCCACATATCATGAGCCTCATGGCTAGTTCACGATGTGCCATGCGTCCGCCCGTAGCCACCATGGTGCTGAGCACGATTTCATTGTGCTGATCTTGTCGTCTCGCGTTGTGATCTTGAAACAGTTGCGAATGATGAGGGCGAGGGCGACGAGGAAGGTGATTATTCAGGGGGGAGAGGAGAATAGTATTCATATTCAGTAAATGTGGAGGTAGGCAGGGAGGGACGGGGAAGGGGACGCGGGTGGAAGGGAGGAGGGGGAGGAGGAGGAAGAGGGGGAGGAGGAGGAGGATGAGGAGAGATGTGACTTGGGCGCCACATGGCAGTAGCATCGGCCGCCTTGGGCGGGGGAGGAAGAGGAGGAGGAGGAGGAGGAGGAGGAGGAGGAGGGGGAGGAGGAGGAGGAGGAGGAGGAGGAGGAGGAGAGGGAGGAATGTTACTACGGTCTCCCATGGTAGTAACATCGGTCGCTTTGGAGGATGAGGAGGAGGAAGAGGAAGAGGAAGATGAGGAGGATGGGGGAGGGGGAGGTAGAGGGGGAGGGGGATGAGGATGAGGGGAAGGTGGAGGAGGAGGAAACGGAGTAGGAGGAGGATGAGGAGGGGGGCGAGGATGACTCCCGAACCGAATGGGTCGAAATCGAAAGGGGCGCGCCGTATGCGTTGCATGCCACTAATCTTGCTGAAATCACAGATTGCTATGTTATGCTCGTGGTGCGGTGCAATGCTATGCTTTGCACCTTTAGGCTGTGTCCAGCCTCAAACCCCAAACCATAATATCAGAATTAGTTCAATCAGTATCAGTCCATGTAGGTCGTCGTTATCCTTACCCCCCTCCCTCTTCCTTCTCCTGGCTCCGTGTCCTCTCTCGCTCATCTCATGGGGTGGCCCCCCACCTCCCCCCCTCGATATGTCGTCGCCAATGGTAGGTCACAACGCTATAAGCATGATGGCATGTCACAGGCCGTGGATATGGGATATGCCCCGAGGCCCACAAGAGCTCCACGGTACGCCCGCCGCCGGCGCGGTTTCATATTTAACGGCGCGGCCACCCAAGACAGGCCTTCATTGGCCAAGAGGTTCGCCTTCCTACGCACGACGCCCACACCACGCCTCCTCATCCACACCTCCTTCTCCAAACATCCTCCGCGTCAACCATTTTGGCTCGAAGCGCGACTTTGCTTTCGCGCTAGTCGCGCCTTTGAGGCGCTTCCATTGCTTCGCGCGGTCTCGCGCGCATCCGCTCCGTGTCGCGATGGCGGAGCTGTTCCGCAAGGACCTTCTCACGGAGAGGAAGGCCTCTCGCGGGCCAAGGCAGCCCGAGGGCCCGCCGCCGACGCGCCTTCGGCTGACGAAGGACCCAGAGCTCGCGCAGTTGGCGGCGATCGCAGAGCAGGCTGGCTCCATGGAGTTCAACCCGTTTCGCCACGCGACGCTGTGCGTGCACGCGGATGAGCTCAGCACGAGCGAGTTCTTGCAGCAGTGCTCGGAGGACACGCTTTGGGCCGGCCGTCCAGACGGCCGCTGGCATGCACTTCAACACGTCGCTTGAGGTCTCAGGCGGGTGGCTCTGGAAGTCGGTGGAGCAGCGCGAGCTCAAGGGCGGCCACTGGGCTCGCGTCTACCTCTTCAGGACCGACGACGGCTGGTACGCATCGGACACGATGTGGGCGACGAAGCTGCAGCGCCAGAACGTCCAGAACGAAGGGGAGATCTCCATCTTGTTCTGGTCGGAGGCGGCCGCTTCGTTCGAGGACGCGCCGACGATGCCGCTCCACTTCCCGTGGTGGTCGTCCAGCGAGTCGGACGGCGTGACGGTGGTGAGCGGCCACCAGGCGTTCGAGGCCATCGTCAAGACGCCCGACAACGGTGGCAAGGGCGGCAAGGGCGGCGCGAAGGGCGGCAAGGGCGACGGGAAGAGCGAGCCATCCAGGGGCAAAGGCGGCCACGGAGGATGGCTTCCGCGCTGTGCGTCGTTGATCTCGTGCTACGAGAACGGCGACTACAGGGGCTTCGAGGCCCACGCAGCGGACTACAAGAACAAGAGCTCGCAGCTTCGCAAGCTGCTGGGCCTCGAGTAGGCGACGCTTCGGAAGCTGCTGGGCCTCGAGTAGGCGAGTATATCGGTTCGGCGTTTGACTACCGAGACTTGGTAGTCAAACGGAGGCGTCTAGCGTTTGACTACAAAGACTTGGTAGTCAAACGCAGGACCGCCACCGTTTGACTACAGAGACTTGGTAGTCAAACGCAGGACCGCCGTCGTTTGACTACCAAGTCTCTAGAGTCAAACGCAGGATCGCTGCGTTTGACTCTAGAGACTTGGTAGTCAAACGAATTCGGCTTCGAGAAGGCTTGGGCTCTGCTGTGCCGTCGCGAGGCCGCCGCAGGGGCCTGTCGGGCTAGCTGGTGCGCCTCCATAGACCGTCGGAGTTCATCCGATTTGGTGGGGTTCGTTCCCTGATCCAACCTCCCCCCACGCGTCCATAGGCCTCCCAGGAGGCCTCTACCCGAGGGGGGCAGAGGGACGAGGAGAGGAGGAGTATGAGGATGATAAGGGTGGGGAGGAGGATGAGAGTGAGGATGGGCCCCTCTCCAACCCCTCTCCCCCTCTCCCAATCGCCCCCCCCCCCCCCCCCCCCAACGCTCACCCTCTCCATCCCATTGTAACCCATCATGGCGACCTTTGGAGGCGCCCACGCCCTTTGCACGGCGAAAGGGGGAGCGGCGAATGAGAAAAGGGAAGGCATGTTTGCGCACTTTTTGCGCCATAGGCTTTAGGCACCGAGCCAAGTGCGTGGTCAGTTTGGTTCGTTTTGATTCAGGTTTGAACCAATTCCTGGTGCGAACATCCCTGGCGAGAAGCTCGCGTTTCGAATCGTCGAAATCCATGGCTCGGCGCGCCACGTTTGATGAAGAGCTTCTTGCTCTGTGCCCACAGATGCGCAGAGCCACGGTGACGCCGTCGGCGTGCACAACGCGGACCGCGGCGCGATGCAAACCAACATCCTCCCCACTCTGTGTCCATCATCATCCTACTCACCTTGCCCTCCTCCTCATTCGCCTCCGTGCCCCGTGCCCAGGAGAAGGTGGATGAACGCGAGGAGTAGAAGGGGAGGGATGAGGAGGGCGAGGAGGAGGAGGATGAAACAGAGGATGAGGATGGATAGGGGGAGTCCTGTCCTCCTCCTCCACTCAGCGGACACGTTGGGCGATCAGGTCTCGCGTGAATGGGGGCGGGGGAAGGGATGCATCCGACGCTGTGCTATGATATGTCATGCGTGCAGTCCGAACATCAAAATGATATGCCATGCGCGCGGATCGGTGGAGTGCCATGCCATGCATGCAACGTCAACATGTAATGCTATGCCATACAATGCTACAAGCTAAACCGCCCCTCCCACGCCCCCGACTTAAATAGCCCATCAGTTTCAGTTCGTCTATGATGTCGTTCTCCTCAACCCCCCTACTCCCTCCTCTCCTGGCTCCGCGGCCTCCCTCGCTCATCTCATGGGGTGGCCCCCCACCTCCCCCCTCCTCCAGTCGTCGTGAATGTCGTCATTCCGTCTCTGTGGTGTTTCGGCGTTTTGTCAGGAGAAGGAGGGGGATGGGGATGATGAGGGCAAGGAGAAGGGTGGCACATATAACGAGGATGAGGAGAATGAGTATAGGATGAGGCGAAGGGGGAGGAGGATGAGGAGGAGGATGAGAAGGATGCGGCGGCTCATCCTCCTCCTCTTCCTCCTCCTTCCTCCTCCCTCCTTCCTCATTCTTCCGTCCACCGCCCTCCTTCATCATTCCTCCTTCGTCCTTCCTTCTCCTCCTCCCTCCGCCTCCTCCTTCTCGTCATTCCTCCGCCTCCTCCTCGTCCTCCTACTCCTGCTCATCATCCCCCTCCTCCTGCTCCTCCTGCTGATCCTCTTCCTCCTCCTTCTCCTCCTACTCCTGCTCCTGCTCCTCCTCCTCCTCCTCCTCCTCCTTCCCCTCCTCCTCCTCCTCCTCACTTCACCCCCACGCCCCGCTGTCTCCGCCCTCGTCCCTCCTCTCTCCTCCCTCTTCATTCCTTCTCCTCCGTCCTCGTTCCTCCTTGCTTACCCTCCTTCCTCCTTCCTTATGGCTGCTTCCTCCTCCCTCTTCTTCTTCGGATGGGGAGGATGAGGAGGGGGGTCTGCACCCGTCGGCGCGCCGCCGACCCTCTGTGGCGCAACGGCGGGGATGCGGAGGATGGCGACGATGATGGCGACGAGGGGAATGAGGATGAGCCAGAAGGGTGAGGGGGATGAGGGATGAGGAGGATGAAAAGACAGGAAGGAGGAGGACGACGAGGAGACCGAGGAGGATGAGGGGGATGCGGAGGAGGAGGAGGGGGGCGATTCAGCAGTCAAGCAGTCGTCGTTCTCCTCAACCCCCCTACTCCCTCTTCTCCTGGCTCCG
>CAUYUJ010015186.1:89580-154580 GCA_963575745.1 Prorocentrum cordatum | reverse complement strand
CCCACATGCAGAAGCCACTCCGGTTGGTGTTGTTGCATGCTTTGGGAAGTGCAAGCCCATGCTTCGCCAGGATGCTCGTACTGCTTGTCGCCGTCTTTCCGCAGTTGGCTAGCTCAAGGGACTCGCCCCAGTTCAATGAAGAGATGTGGGGGACCGCCGAGTTGTTACACGTGGGCTGATGGGCGCCGTGCCACAGGAGGAGGCATTCGGTTGCCGACTTGCACACCAGCCGTTCGCCTCGCAGTGCTTCTGATGTGGAGGGTGCCAGCTTGTGCCGCGAGAGCAAGGTCGATTGGTCGCAAGACGGCTCCAGGTGCTTTGCAGAGCCACGATGGCCTCCAGCTAGAAGTCGTAGACTTACAGTTGAATGCACGGCGACGCAATGGTACATCGTCGACCGGGGCGAAGGCAGCTCCGTACGAGACTGGCAATTGGACAGAGGAGTACGGCACTGGGACCACGTCTTGGACGCCTAAGTGGAAGACAGCGACAACGACGTCGATGGCCCCAGTCTCGGTCGACACCACATCTAGCCCTAGAGCGTCAGTCACATCGAAAGCCACCGCTTGTAAGAATTGGGTGCCCGAGGGGCACGCGAAATGGTACTCTTCCTTAGGACCAGCAGCAGATTGCGACTGGTTCGCCAAGGAGGAGCGCTGCAAGCATTATGGAGCTGGCAACGCTTTCTTCACTAAGACAGCCAACGAGGCTTGCTGCGCGTGTGGTGGTGGAATAGAGGAGGAGCCTGCAGAGCTCAAACCTAAAGCTGGCACTCTCGCGCAAAATGTATCAGTGTGGATATGGTCTCTGATTTGCCTGTGTTGCGCGTTCGTGGCGTGAAGGTGGCCAATCTCTTCATCAATCTGCGCTACCGTGTATATCCGCCACAGCGCCTTGGGAATCTGCGTAGCAACGTCGTAGAGTGACAGGGCCTGTTCGGGGGCCTTTTGGAGCTTTCGGGCCCTCCGCGGGAGTCTTGGTGCCATCTACAGGAGTTCTTGGGGCTATCTTGGGCCATATGGGAACAATTTTGGGCCAGCCGTGGGCCTTCTCGGGGCCGTCTTGGAGGCCTGTGGGACCGTCCGCGGCGGCTCGAAGGGCTTCCAGAGGCTAAGCAGAAGGCATCCTGGGCGTTCCAGGGTGGCAAACCAATCGCAGTGGACAACACATTCGGATGATCATGGATTCTTCGATGCCGTCGGCTTCTGGGGAGCCTCCTGGAGGGCTCGCAGCCTCGAACAAGTCTTCCGGTGATCTCGAGGCAGTGTTTGGATTTTGGGAAAGCCTTACGACCGGTGCCGCCACACTGACTGAAGGAGACGACGACGACAGACGGCGACCACGACCACGACCACGACCACGACCACGACCACGACCATGACGACGACGACGACGGCGACAACAACAACCACAACAACAACAACGACGACGACGACAGTGACGTCGACGACGACGACGACGACGACGACGACGACGACGGACAGCGACGACGACGACGACGACGACGACGACGACGACGGACGGCGACGACGACGACGACGACGCTGACGTGGGGCACAGTCCTCAGGGATGCTTCGTGGGGCCTCTTTGGAGCGCGCTCGCAGGCTTGGGCCTCTTGAGGGCATCTTGGGGGCCTCTTTGCAGCCGCTTGGGGTCTCTTCGGTCTTCCTGGGGGCCTCTTGGGGGCCTTTGGCGGTTTGGGGGGCCTCTTGGGCCGTCTGGGAGGCCTCTAGGGCCGTCTTCGGGCCCTCTTGGGTAGTCCTGGGGCCATCTCTGAAACCTCTCGGAGGCCTCTTGGGGGCATCTTGTGCCGATGTTGGTGGCATCTTGGGCCGTCTTGGGGCCTCGGGAAGCCGAAGAGGGGAGAACGCCAGTATCTTTCAAAAGCCTACGGATAATCATTGAATACTGCCTGTTGGGGCCCTCTTCGTGTGCTCGAGGCCTCTGCGAGCGTCTTGACAGCCGCTAAGGCTGTGTGAGAAGGCCATCTCTGGCGTCTTGGACCGATCGTTCAGCGATTATGAGCGTTTTGGGGGCCTCTTGGGCTGTCTTGGGTTTTTTTCGGGCCCCAGGAGGATGGTACTCTGACTCGGGCCCCCCCCCGAAACCCGCCCCCCGGACCCCCCCCCAAGGACCTCCCCATAAGACCCCCCCTGCGGGACCCCACCCCCGTTGGGAAGGGAAGCAGGGGAGTGTTTCAAGGGCGCCCGCGAGGGCGCGAAGTTACTCGCGCTGCGTGCTTCGCGCTTCGCGGTTTGGCCCCGATTCCTCCTCCTCCTCCTCCTCCTGTTCTCCCGTGGGGGGCGGCGCGAGAGCGCGAAGTTATTCGCGCTTTGCGCTTCGCGCAGCGCGAAGCGTGAAGTTAGGCGCCCTTGGTGTTTCCATTCGGCTAAATAGCGAGCGGCATTGCTTCTTTTCGTTGTGGCTGGCGAGCTCGAGGAGAAGGGCTCAGGGAAAGGAGGGGGAAAGTTGCGACGGGCGCAGGAGAACTCTGCGACGATTGACGAACGACGACGAAGACGACGACGACGACGACGACGACGACGACGACGACGACGACGACAACGGCGACGGCGACGGCGACGGCGACGGCGACGGCAGAACGACGACGGCGGCAGAACGACCACGGCGGTAACGACGACGACGACGACGACGACGACAGCGCCTTCCACACGCAGAAGGGTCGGCGGATTTGACTTGTGCAGCAGAAGTGGGTTTGTTTTGGGAGAAGAAGCAGTCCTCCTCCTCCTCCTCCTCCTCCTCCTCCTCTGAAGACGTTCGCATGCCGCCTTGGCGGCCTCCTTGGGCGATCCAGGGTCATGTTGGGGCCGGGGCCGCTGGAGCCTGGACGGCCTCCTGAGACCACGGGGCGCCTGGATGTCCCACCCCGCGTATTGTAAGGGGAGCTCTGTTGCTTTCGGCTCGAGGGGCCGTAAACCCCACGCGCAAGCACACGACAGGTCACAACACGACACGGCTGAGCGCGGCACTGCACACGGCACGGCACGGCGAACACGGCACCGCCCCACCGAATCACGAGTTCGACCTACGGCACGTTCACGGCACGTGGGGAAGGGAATCGGAAGTTGGACCCACGACGCGCCATCGGTTGCGCCGAGGTTTGTTAATTGATATGTGTGTGCAATGGGTTGCGCCGCAGGTGGCTGCCAGAATTTTCGCTATGTGTTGCGCCATAGGTTGCGCCAGACAGTACGCAACGGAATCGCTGTTCGATCCCGTTCTGCCTCCTTGTGCCATTGAGAAGGTTGCGCCACACACACACACACACCATGCCCAGCAGAAACACGGTTTGACCCGCCGTGTCTTCCGCGCCGTAGTATGCATGAGGCATTGCGCGCAACGGAATCGGGGGGTGACCCGTCCTACCCTCCGATTAAGACTCTAGAATAATGCTTACAGGTGTTACAGCTTGGTGACACATGGAGGCGTTTATCCGTGAAGTAATAGAAGTGGAAGCCTGATGTTGGAAATGAGAATACGCTGCAGAAGCCCTAGCCTGGACAAGAAAGAAATCATGGATCTAAAGTTCTGATCGTTTAACTTCTAAGCTTGGTAATACCTACAGTATAGCTTCACTGGAACATTCTCCTGATAAAGAGGGACCGGGGCAGTCCACACGCGAAATGGAAGAAGGTAACGCCTCAAGAAACGACAAAGCAAAACAAAGCAAAGCAAAGCAAACCAAAAACAAGCAACAACAACTATATAAAACATGAGGATGCCATGTGCCGCTACCTGCTGTGATGTGCCTCGCGCAATGCATTGCAGAGCAACGCAGCGTGATGAACTGCAAAGCAGTCCAATTCAAATTTGTGCCATGTATTGCAAGGCAGGGCAGTTCCACACGTTCCAAGTCACCATCCCAGCCATCGAAAGCAAGGGAACCCAAAGCAAAGCAACAACGCAGCGCAATAAGCTATAAAAGCAATGCAGTGCACCGCATGCAATTGCAAAGCCATGCTAACACATTGCAGCGCCAAGGCAGTGCAAGGCAGCGCATGGAGTCCGAGGAACCCACGAAACACGAAAACCCGAGCAGCCCCAGGGACTTCAGAGAGCCAAGGCAAACCCCGAGGAAATCCCCGAAGAGTCCCAGGGCACCAGGGCTAGAGGACGTTACGGCTACCGGGCCTCAGGACAGACAGAGCAGAGTTCTCCGAAGCCAAGGAATGTTGAGCATGGATATGTATGTGAGTCCGTGCGGCGAGGTTCAATGCACACGAGTTGGTACTTCCAAAGGTAACAAGCCATGAAGCACACCAACTGCTGCAAGCGCGGCGGCGGGAATACTGTTTCTGCCGTCTCCTCGGGAAATCTCACACGCACCATTCTCACACACGTCCGACGTAGCCAATTTGTATGCGAGAAGGTGACACACGTCGAAAAACCATCCTGTTGACCGCCATCGCCGTCATCATCGTCATCGCCATTCCACGTCTTGCCGATTCGGTCAATTTCTGGCTCATGTGACAACGAGAGCAAAGAGAAGCTGGAGGGCAATGGCGAAGGTCATGGTTTTTGCGATCCGGCGCTGACTAGTGGCGTGCACGAGCATTGCCATTGCGAAATGTTTGTCGATTCACCATGCATTCATGTCCGTCGTCATCGACACGAACAGATCATGATCCGCGTGCGCTTCAGAGGCACCCTGAAACACACTAATCGTATGGCGAGGTCAGTCAAGGTGAACGTCGCTGATCGGAAAAGATGTCGGAGTGCCAGAAAAAAGGTCAACGATTTTCAGGGAGACTGTAATAAATTCGCTCTCCGAGTAAGAGCTCCTTGAGGTAAAGGGATCATGCTGCGAAAGAAGCAGGCCAAATAAGCCACAGCCAGAGATCATTTCATGCCCGTATGGTCGGAACGTTAGTTTTGAGTATCTGATCCTGCGCGAGTCATGGCATTTGTGTGAGATGCCCGTCGCAGGCAGAACTTTCTGGTCAATTCCCCTAAACAAGGCACCGTGATAAACGAGCAGTACAATCGCGGAAACGTTATCGAATTTGCACCCAGACCGTGCAGTCTATTCGCAGGGATCTACGCGCATCAGGGACCCCGAGGGGCGCAAACTAAATAGCGGATCCGGCCCAAAGTTAGGCATAGCGATTGTCAATGTGTGTGCGTTCAGCGGTTCCGTTCGATTGAAGACATGCGCCCGTCAACCATCTCAGGGGGGCTTAGATCAGAAATCGCATAGCAAATCCGATATTGAGCCGGAGTCTCAGAGATTGGACCCGAGGTGTGGTTAGAATGTTGCGTCTTCGAAGTGAGATCCATAATGTTGGTGTTCGGATTTGATGGCACGCGTCTTTTGGCGATTGCGGCGCGTCGATCGTCACGAGGGTGGCAGCAGCACGTAGCCCACAGTTGAAGCATGGCCGACCATTTCTCAGCTTGCAGGCGGCCCCGATCAAGATTGTCGTCGATGCAAGAATGCCACCACGGAGTCCCGGACCTTTGTGCGCATTCTTTGACAAGGTGATTGGGATCTCCGGCGAATTTGCTGGTGGACACCCCAATCGTCGTGGCGATTTCCATCTCTGCTGTGTTGGTTCCTCCTCCGACACGTGACATAGCGTTACTCATTGTTATCACTTGTTACAGTATGTTATAGTATGACTCCACCGCTTGAAAATTCAATTGCGGAGACCGTTTGATCTTCCAGTAGTGTTAGGAAGAGATAGAGAGACAGAGAGAGAGAGAGAGAGTAGAGCGGTTGGAAAGACAGGATAGAGAGAGTATAGAGTAGAGAGTAGAGCATGGAGCAAAGAGCAGAGTGCAGAAAGCAGAGAAGATAGAGTAGAGGGCCAGGAAATGGGAGGGGAGTGTAGAGAGTAGAAGACTGACAGTGTAGAGAACAGGGTAGAAGGTGCAGGGTAGAAATGAAGCGTAGAGGGGGAGGGCAGCGAACAGAGAGTGGAGAGTAAACGAGCCCGGCGCGACCACAATTACGGGGAAATATCAGAGTGAGCGGACCGAACGGTCATTCCATGTCTTTGGGCGCGTGGTTGAAATGAGGTTCTGCGGTGCGGATTGTCGTTTTGTGGTTGTTCCCTACCTAGGCTCTGCCTAGAAGGGTTCTTACTCTCTTAGCTTAAAGGGGCCGGGCAGTGGAACGCGCCCCGGGCGGTTCCCCCAGCATCCGCCCCGCGGTTCCCCCAGTTACGTCCCTTTAGCTTAGCGTTGCTTATCTCATCTTAGCTTAGCTTACTACATCTGAGCTTAGCTTAGCATAGCTTCATCTTAGCTCGGGTTTATCCTAGCTTAGCTTACCTTCGTCTTAGTTTCGCTCAGCTTTAGCATAGCAGAGCACCGCATAGCATAGCATAGCGTAGCATAGCATATCGCAGCACAGCAGATCATAGCATAGCCCAGCATAGCATAGCATATCGCAGCATAGCGTAGCATAGCATAGCATAGCATAGCGCAGCACAGCACAGCACAGCATAGCATAGCGCAGCTTAGCATAGCATAGCATAGCTTAGCATAGCACAGCGCAGCATGACATAGCATTGCGTAGCATAGCACAGCATAGCATCGCATCGCATGGCATAGCATAGCATATCATAGCATAGCGCAGCATAGCATAGCATAGCATAGCATAACGCAGCATAGCATGGCATAGCATGGCATAGCATAGCATAGCATAGCATAGCAACTAATGTTGCTTTCCTAGGGGGCTCCAACTTCTAGGTAGGGTCGCACTGGGGTAATTTGTTGTTTGTTGTTTATTGCTTGTTGTTGTTTGTTGTCGTCGTCCTCCCCGCGACCTTGCCCGCGACCCACCCGCGACCCACCCACGACCCACCCGCGGCCCACCAGCGACCCACCCGCGACTCACCCCGCGACCCACCCGCGACCCAGCCGCGACCCACCCGCGACCCACCCGCCTCCCACCCGCGACCCACGTTGAACCCAAAAAAAATCGGCGCCTGCGGCGGGCTCGTTACGTAGCACCCCGCAATTGCGGATAAGAGTGAGGGGGCGGGCGCGGGCGACGCGGGCGTCGAGCCGGCGGACCTCGTGGCCTTCACATTCCCTGTCGTTGGTGCCCTCCTCCTCTTCCTCCTCCTCTTGCTCCTCCTCCTCCTCCTCTTCCTCGTCCGCGTCCTCGTCCTCATCGTCGTCGTCGTGCTCTGACAAGTTCAGCGCGGGGGGGATCGCTGGTGGGCCACCCGGAACGAATGCAAAAACAGCCCGCCGCAGGCGCCGAATTTTTGGCTTGTTCAGTGAACGTAGTTTGGGTCGCGGGTGGGTCGCGGGCTCTCTACCTCCACTTGGAATCTATTCAAAAATAGCCCGCCGCAGGCGCAGAACATTTTGATTTGTACACTGAACGCGGTTTGGGTCGCGGGTGGGTCGCACGTACTCCACCTGGAACGAATGCAAAAGAAGCCCGCCGCAGGCGCCACAAATTTTGGGTGGGTCGCGGGGTGGGTCGCGGATTGGTCGCGGGTGGGTCGCGGTGGGTCGCGGGTGGGTCGCAGGCGCGGTTTGGGTCGCGGGTAGGTCGCAGGTTTTCCATTTGGAACGAATGCAAAAGAAACCCGCCGCAGCCGCCGGAAACTTTGGATGGGTCGCGGGGTGGGTCGCGGGTGGGTCGCGGGGGTGGGTCGCGGGTGGGTCGCGGTGGTTCGTGGGTGGGTCGCGGGCGGGTCGCGGGTGGGTCGCGGGTGGGTCGCTGATGGATCGCGGTGGGTCGCCGGTGGGTCGCGGGTGGGTCGCCGGGGGGGTCTAGGGGTGGGTCGCGGGCGGGTCGCGGGGTGGGTCGCGGGTGGGTCGCGGGTGGGTCGCGGGTGGGTCGCGGGGTGGGTCGCGGGTGGGTCGTGGGCAAGGTCGCAGGTGGGTTGCGGGTGGGTCGTTGGGTGGGTCGCGGGTGTGTCGCGGGGCGGGTCGCGGGTGGGACGACGACAACAAACAACAAACAAACAAGCAAACAAACACACACACACACACAAACAACACTAACAACAACAACAACAACAACAACAACAACAACAACAGCAGCAGCAACAACAACAACAACCATTTTAAGGCTGTACGCTCTTACTTGCCCGCGAGTCATTCATCACGTATACCCTACACCCTCGATGCCCGCCCTCTTCGTCTTCGATCACACCCCTTTCGGGGGGATTATTTCTCTTTGCTGGGGCCGGCGGGCTTAGACGTACGGGCAAACCGGAACGGGCGGACAATCCTTCGGGGGCGTACATCTCTCTGCCCGCCATTGGAATTGGCGCGGGCCCTGCAAGAGGAGGAGGGGAAGAACGAGGGAGAGTGGGAGGAAGGGGGGGGGAAGGACGAAGGAAGAGGGAAGATACCACGTTGTGAAGGCGTCCTTGGCGCGCGCGTGGTTCCTGAGCGCCGAAACGCAATTCCAGAATAATTTGTGAGGACGTCGCACGCGAGAGCGCAGTCCTGAGTACATTGTGAGGAAATCTCAGGCGGAAGCGGGGGCCCTGACTAAGTTGCGAGGAAGTCTCAAGCGGGAGCGCCGTTCCTGAGCAAATTGCACGGAAGTCTCAGGCGGGAGCGGGGGTCCTCACTAAATTGCGAGGAAGTCTCAGGCGGGAGCGCCGTTCCTGAGTCAATTGCGCGGAAATGTCAGGCAGGAGCGGGGGTCTTGAGTAAAATTCGAAGAAGTCTCAGGCGGGAGCGCCGTTCCCACGTAAATTGCACGGAAGTCTCAGGCGGGAGCGGGGGTTTTGATTACATTGCGAGGAAGTCTCAGACGGGAGCGCCTTTCCTGAGTAAATTGCGCGGAAGTCTCAGGCGGGAGCGGGGCTCCTGAGTAAAAGCCGAGGAAGTCTCAGGCGGGCGCCGTTGTTGTTGTTGTAGCCCGGGGGGCAGGGGCATAGTTTGAGCAGGAAGATTTTCCTTGAGAAAAAACAAGGTGCGAGCCCCGGGGGTGGCACTACAATCGAAAAAAATCAATGTGCACCGGTGGGGGGGATCAACAATAATTATTCTTCAAGAGTGAGAGTTCAACAACAACAACAACAACAACAACAACAACAACAACAACAACAACAACAACAACAACAACAACAACAACAACAACAACAGCAACAGCAACAGCAACAGCAACAGCAGCAACAGCAGCAGCAACAACAACAGCAGCAACAACAACAACAGCAACAACAACAATAATCCGCAACGCGGAATTCCACTTCAGCCGCGCACCCAGGGACAGTGAATGACCGTTCGGTTCAGCCTCCTCACTCTGATATTAGTTTGAAAAAAAGTATGCCTCTGCGGCGGGCTTCGTCAGAGCCTCGCAGACTGCCGACGTCCCCGACGCCCCCCCACTCTTCTCCGCAACGGCGGGGTGCTGAACTTTATCGCATGGGCACGTCGCTTGGCACCTCTTGACACCTCCTGTCCGCGCGGCGTTGCGTGGCATTGCTTGGCGTTGCGTGGCATTGTGTGTCCTTGCTTGGCGTTGCTTGGCGTTGCTCGGCGTTGCTTAGCTGATTGGCGTCGTGCTTTGGTTTTAATTGTATTGCATTGCTAAGCGTTCCTTGGCATTTCGTGGCATTGCTTGGCGCCGCTTGATGTTGCTTGGCGTTGCTTGGCGCCGCTTGACGTTGCTTGGCGTTGCTTGGCGCTGCTTGGCGTTGGTTCGCAATGCCTGGCGCTGCTTGGCACTACCGGGCACGGCCTTACATTGCTTGGCATTGCTAAGCATTGCTTGGCTGCCTGTCGTTGCTTGGCAGTGCTTGGCAGTGCTTGGCGCTGGCTTCTGTGACCCGAGCAAGGCACGGCAAGGAAACAAGACCACGGAACCGCAAGCAACGCCATCGCAAGGAAGCAAGACTCACGAATCCCGAGCGACGCTGGCTGGCACCGAGGAGCGCCACTGCATGGAAACCAGACCAAGGAACTCCCGCCAGCGCCATTGTAAGGAAAGACGCCCAGGGAGCCACGAGCAACCCCGGCTGGCGCAGGCCTCGCACCCGCCGGCGATTCGCAAACGAGTAAGAACCTTTGCGGCATATCCTGCTTGGGGAAACAATGTTGGTAGCAAGTAAAGGGTAGAAAGAGGAGGATAGTAGAGATAAGCGCGCAGAGGAGCCCAGCTCCTGACGCTTCGCGTATCCCCACGCTTACGGCGGTGGTACTTCGCGCTGAGTGGTACAGCCTTCAGCGTGTCGCTTCGGTACTACCTGCCTGTTCGGCTAGTTTGGCTGCGCGGACTGGCGCCGACAGGGCGACTCTCCCGCTGCGTATCCCAGCCGACCCCGCCTACGGCGGTGTTAAAACCTCGCACTGAGTGGTCTTCAGCGTGTCGCTTCGTCCCCACCTGTTGGCCGGTGTCTGGTTTCGGAGCGATGGCCGACGCACCGGCCCCACCATGGGCAGCGGTGTGGATCGTGGAGTGAAAGTTCTGTAGGTCCCTGCGCACGGCGGTGGTACCTCGCGCTGAGCGGTTCAGCCTTCAGCGTGTCGGTTTGGTCCTACCTGTCTAATCGGCTAGGCTGGCTGCGCGGAGTGGCGCCGACAGGGCGACTCTCCCGCAGCGTCTAATCGAGCATTTTGCTTACTGCATGTGCATACTCGCTTTCTCGCGGGTTTTTACTGCAGGTGCATTGCCTGTTGTAACTAATTAGCTTCGCCTGCTGGCCCAGACGACGCCTACCGTTCCCTGTCCGCCGCCTCGGAGCCGCCGACCAAAAAATATCCCCACGCCTTGCATGGACGCTGTGTGTGTGCGCTTTCTGCCCCTGGCCCTGGTATCCACACTCAGTGGAGCTTGCAGCTCACTCGAGGCGCCGCTTAGGCAGCTTAGGCAGTTTAGGTGCGCGGTTCTGTTTGCTCCTGTTGTCAATTAGGTGGCCCGCGCCCCGGACTTACGACTCGCCACTTGCGCTCTCGCCTGCGGCCGCGACACAAAAAAAAATATCCCCACCAGCTTAAGTAAGTGGGTTTGGCTCGTAGCCCGGGCTGACTTCGGACGCCGCCTGCGCTCCCGCGTGCGGCCGCGACGGGAAAAAGTGTCCCCACCAGCCCATCCAGAAACGATCGCCAGGCGAGTTGCCCGAATCAGGCAAGCGTAAAAACATGCAGCGGAACAACCGCCTTGGCGGCTTGTCGGCTTTGCAGAAACGGCGGAACAACTGTTGAACGATTTAACAAACGCTCCCGTGCCACAGCGGTTTCATTGGGGTCTTTTGGTGGCTTTTGTGGCGTTATCCAGAGACTTTCGCCGACCAGAATGACCCGTGGAACATGGAATTTCATTTTCGTCCAGAACCGATGCCAAGGAGAATTGCCCGAGGCATTGCTTGGAGGTTCCGCAGCAGCAACCAGCAAGGGCCCAGCGGGGGAGGCATGCAGCAGCGCACCCATATAGGCCATAACCAATGTCCCCGCGAGTTGTCTTACGAGCTTCGTGCATACATACCTCCTGAGACCACCTTGTGAGTAGCATTAGAAGTCGTAGTCACAGGACGAGGAGAGTGAGGAGGAGGATAAAGATGAACGATGAGGAGGAAGGAGACGGAAGAGGACGAGGAGAAAGAGGAGGAGGAGAAGGAGAAGGAGGCGGAGACGGAGACGGAGACGGAGACAGAGATGGAGACGGAGACGGAGGCGGGGACGGAGACGGAGGCGGAGCGACAGAGGCAGGAGGGATGGAAGAATGGAAGGAAGGAGCGGACGAGGACAAGGAGGATGAGGAGGCGGAGGAGGCGGACTTCGCCGACATGTTGTTATGAGAGGTTCTCGGAGGCCTCTTGGAGCCATCTTGGGGCTCTCTTCGGTTCTCTTGGGGCACCCTTGGGGGTCGCTGGCGGGGTCCAGGGGCCCTACCAGAGCTCGTGGGGGAGTCTTGGAGGCCTCTTGGTGAGATATTGGGCCCCATGGCATAAAAAGAAAACAATCATAATACATTCGTGCCGCCACCACCACCACCCTAGAGGCCGAAAAACTGCGTTGTGGGGCCATGTTGGGGCGCTTTTGGAGTGCTAGTGGACGCTCTTGGAACCGTGTCGGGGCCCTCTTGGGCCCCTCTTGAGGCTCTCTGGTGTCATCTTGAGTTTGAAAAAAAGTTCGGAAGCGAAAGGCGAGACGGCCAAACACATCAAGATCCCGTAATCAGACTTTGAAGGATGTGAGTTTCTTGTGGGATATTTTGGAAGGCTCGAAGGACATTTGAAACTTTGTTGTGGCTGCCTTAGAAGCCTCTTGGAGAGGTCCATCGCAGGCTATATCGGGCCATGCTCGACTACCTTGGGCTATCGTACAGGCCGTATTTGGCGATCTAGGGCCCGCTTGGAGCCATATTTGGCCATTTGGGACGCTCTGACCGCTGGAGCCTCTCCCTTCCAGGTCCAGGGGAGGGGGTAGGGGGAGGGGTCAAGTTACCCCCTCCCCGCCCGCAAGCCGTCTCGCTCACTCCCACCCGCCCTCCCAACACATACGTAGCACCCGAGTCTGGATCGAGCCTCAGCATATTCAGCAGTCGCCTTGGGATGGGCAGCTACTGGGGGCCAATCCGCCGCCGCCGCCGCCGCCGCCGCCGCCGCCGCCGCCGCCGCCCGCCGCTGCCAAACCGCCGCCGCCGCCGCAGCCGCTGCCGCCACCGCTACCGCCGCCGCCGCAACCGCCGCCGCTGCCGCCGCCGCCGCCGCCTCAGCCGCCGCCGCCGCCGCGCCGCCGCCGCCGCCGCCGCCGCCCCCCGCTGCCAAACCGCCGCCGCAGCCGCTGCCGCCACCGCCGCCGCCGCCGCCGCCGCCGCCGCCGCCGCCGCCCCGCCCCCCGCCCCCGCCCCCGCCCCCGCCGCCGCCGCCGCCGCCGCAGCCGCCGCAGCCGCCGCCGCCGCCGCAGCCGCCGCCGCCGCCAAGTCGATTTTCTGTATCGTTTTTTGACGGGGATGTTGGGGGGGGGGGCCGCATCGGGTTGGCTGCGCATGTTCCGAATTTGGAGGCAGAGTGTGTTTTGTATGGTTTTTTACAAGGGATGGTGGGGGGGTGTCGGCATGGACCCTGGTTGGCCCCCAGTCGCCTGGGGGAGGGGGTGTTTATTAATAGGGAACAGTGATCAAGACCCCCTCCCCGCCCGCAAGCCGTCTCGCTCACTCCCACCCGCCCTCCCAACACATACGTAGCACCCGAGTCTGGCCCGAGCCGCAGCATATTCAGCAGTCGTTTTTGGATGGGCAGCTACTGGGGGCGAATCCACCGCCGCCGCCGCCGCGCCGCCCGCCGCCGCCGCTGCCCCCGCTGCCGAATCGCCGCAGCCGCCACCGCTGCCGCCGCCGCCGCCACCGCCGCCGCCGCCCCCGCCCCCGCCGCCGCCGCCGCCACCGCCGCCGCCACCGCCGCAGCCGCCGCAGCCGTTGCCCCCGCCGCCGCCGCCAAGTGTACTCTGCATTGTTTTTTTGATAGGGATGGCGGAGGGAAGCCGCATCGGGTTCGCTGCGCATGTTCCGAAGTTGGAGGCAGAGTGTGTGTTTGTTTTGTTTTTTGTACAAGGGATGATGGGGGGGTGCCCACATTGTTCTCGATTGGCTCCCAGCCGCCTGGGGGAGGGGGTGTGTATATTAATAGGGAACAATGCTCAAGACACCCCCTATATAGCAAGTCGTCGAGCTCCCCCCCACCTGCCCTCCCAACACATGGAGTAAAACCCGAGCCTAAGCATGTTCAGCGACCGTTTTCGGACGGACGGCTGTTGGGAACCACCGCCGACCTCATGTGCGCGACGCTGGGGCGAGGTGGGCCGCGCACGCGTGCCAGTCGCGCCACGCGCGCCAGGCACGTCTGGTGCGCCAGATGCGCCACGTGCTCCGCGTGCGCCAGGTGCGCCGCATAATCCAGCCGCGCCAGGTGTGCCACATTCGGGGCACGTGCAGAGTGTGTCAGGTGCGCCTGCGCACATGGCAGCACACATCGGGAAACATGTCGGCCCCCACCATCCTTGTCGAAAACCTCCGTAACCATTTTGGCTCAAGAAGGCGTTGGGGTGCGCGCTGCGGCCGGGCCGTCCGCGCGTGAGCGGCGCGAGGGCCGCCTCCGCATGCTCCACTGCCGGTGGCCAGACGCGGGGGCCGAGGAGGCTCTCGAGAGGAAGTCGCCTTCCAGGCCCGCCATGGCGGCATTTCCTCAGTCGCCGCCCCGCTCGATGGCATCGTGGCTCGGCCCATTCTGCTCGCAGAGAGGTGACGACGCCGACTGCGACAGCGCGCACTCGGGCCCGAGGGGTGCCAGGGTCGCCACGCTCGCTCCGCAGCACCAGGCTTCCAGCAGGAGACAGAACATGGCCATCGGCGGCGACTCCGTGAAGGTGGCGGCCCGCCCCGCCGTGCGGGGCGGGTACCAGATGGTGAACGGCGTCGGGCTGTACGACCCTGCGAGCTCGGGGGCGGACTGCGGCGATCACCGCATGGGCGCCTGCCAGCGCTTTGTCGGCGTCGGCCTTGTCACCGTGATGGTTCTGCTGTCCGCCCTGCTGGGCGTAGCCTACCTCCTGAAGAGGCAGGAGGACGTGCGCGCGCCCCTCGGCGTCCGCGGGCCGGAGGCCGTGCTGGCGGAGGCCGCGGGGGCCGCGCCCTTCCCTGCCGCGGCGCGGAACGCGCTGCTGGGGGACCCGAGCAGCCCGGCCGCGCTGGATTGCAGGCAGGGTGAGCCCGGGTGCCTCCCGCTGGCGGCCCCTGGAGCGGCGGCGCCAGGGCAGCCGGCGCACACGATCCTCGCCGTGGCTTGCGGGGCGGGCTCCGCGCAGATCGAGGTCGCCTCCGATGAAGGTTTCAGCATCGGCGACGTGGTGGAGATTAGAAGCCAGGTCAGCTCCGAGTCCAAGACCATCACGGCCTTGGATCCCATGGAGCTGGACGGTCCTTTGATCAGCATGTACCCCGTCGGGTCCACAGTCACGCAGAAGGCGGCCGCGTGGTCGCAGGAGGAGGCCCAGGCGGGGCAGGCCGCTGAGGATGCCGTCGAGGACTCGGCCCTGGCCGAGGCGCTGAACGTAGACGTTGAGCCACCGCAGGCGGCCGAGCCACCGCAGGTGGCCGAGCCACTGCAGGCGGCGGCGGCGGAGGCCTCGTTGGACGCCTGCGGCGCGGCGTGTTCCTCGCGCGGCAGGAGCGAGGGCTGCGGCCACCGCGTCCTCGCGGCTGCCGACAACTTCTTCAGGGGCAGGGGCGACGCGTGCGAGGCGGCGTACCTTTGGGTCTCTGAGGAATGTTCTCAGTGCGCCACGTGCACGGCGGCCATGGCGGGGTGCCGCAGCGAGGACTTTAAGCACCTCACTTCCAGCGGGGGCTTTGACGCATCTGAGATCCAGCCGAGCCTCCTGCCAAGCACGAGCGAGTCGCCCTTGGCGACCTCTAGGCCTTACGACTGTCTCTCGGGCTTCTTCAACTGGAAAAGAGGATGGGCCGACGACAAGAAGAGCTGGTGCTGCGTGAACGAGAACCGCGGGTGCCCCGGTGAGCCGGACGAGCCCGCCCCACGGCAGGCCCTCATGGACCCCGAGAGCGACACCTCCGACGTTCAGGGGTTCAAGGCGGCCCCCGCCGTGGCGACCGACACCAGCTCGACGACTACCACCAGCAGGACCAATACGACTACGATCACCACAATGCCCTCCACCAGCACCACAAGCACTGCAGTCACAACAACTAACACGACGACAATAACTACCACCTCTGGCACGACGACCAGCACCACCAAGACTATTACACTGACACTGACGAATTCTACGACCGCCGCATCGACGTCGACGAGCACCAGCACAGCGACAAACACGACGACGCGGACGCAGACCAGCAAGACCAGCACCAGAACGCTGACGACGTCGACAAGGACTTCGACGTCGACGAGGACGCCCACGACGTCGAGCACGCGCACGGCGACGACAACGTCGACCCGGACGGTGTCGACAACCTCGACCCGCACCGCAACGACCACGCGGACGACGACGAGCGCAGTCACCACCAGCGCGGCGAAGTTGCGGGTGGCCAGCGAGGGTGCGTCAAAGGGCCACAACTCGCTGTGGTGCGTGACGCTTTTAACCCCGTGGTCCGAGGAAAAACTCCTGCTGCAGATTGCCCAGGCGCAGGGGAAAAGCATCTATCAGTGCGACGGGCACGCGGTCTACAGCAACCCGGTGGTCGACCTGGGCGGGTCCGAGACCCGGCTGCTGGGCGTGGACCTCCATTGCCCGACGGTCACCGTGCACACCGACGGGATTTCGTACGAGGCCACGGACAACGCCGGCGTCTTCGCGAAGCTCTGGGAGCAGGTCATCAGCGACGGGGATTTCCGGAAGCACGACTGGGTCGTGAAAGTGCATCCGGATGTCGTTTTCCTCCCGGACCGCCTCAAGACCATCCTGAGTTCGAACTACGCAACGGAGGGTCACCTCGACAACGGCATGCTCTTCAGCAACTGCAAACTTGGCTTGCACGGGTCCCTGGAGGTAATGTCGACCAGGGCGCTGCAGGTCTACGCAGCAGGCCATCAGCGGTGCGAGTTGGGGCACCAGGAGGACGTCTACTTGCAGGCGTGTGCCAAAGAGCTCGGTGTATCTGTGGTCAACAATTTCGACATTTTGGCCGACAAGTTCTGCTACAGGGGGGATTGGCACCAGACTCCCGATTGGTTCAAGTGCACGGACAAGCATGCCGCATTCCATCCTTTCAAGAGCGCAGAGGCGTACCTGCTCTGCCTGCAGGCCGCGGAGGCGAGGTGACCCCGCCCGGCGAAAAAGACGCCCCGCGCCAGCCCACCGCGGAGAGATCTGGAGGCCCCAGACACGAGAGCGTTTTTGTTACCCCTAGTGGGAACGGGCGTGATTGAGCTGCCTTCCAGGGAGCGTGCCGACCCTTTGGTGCAGCAGGACGCCGTGGGCGGCGCATGAAAACTTGCCGCCGCCCCCGAGGGTGCCAGCCTGTGGTGGTCATGGGCGTCCGGGCCGCTCGTCGGGGGCTCGGGGAGGAACGTCGTGCTTCAAGGCATCCTCCCAGCGCTACGGAAGTAGCTTATGCACAGGGATCTTGCATGCGCTGTGAATCGACTGCGCCGCTGACACTGCCCAATTTGATTGTCCGCCTGTGATGGCGAGTCCACGGCAGTCGGTGTGTGGCGCTGCTGGCCAACTCCCATTGCCCATATGGCGGCGATTTGCCGTAGCGGCAGATGTCTGCAGTTGCTGCAGCGCTGTCCGAGGGCCATAGTGCACATGCACGGCACGTCCTCTCTTTCTGTCAATGTACCCACTCGCCTTTGTCTTGTGGACACCGCCGAAAAAAAAAAACATCCTTGTCGAAAACCAATGCCCATCATTGTGTCTGGTGGTCAGGTGGGCCTGCGCACAGCAGGCCATGCGCCACCACCCCCGCAGTCCCTTTCAAAAACCACTTGACAATGATCGCGGGGTGGCCGCGCACTATCCAGATTTAGCCGCGAGGTGCATGTTGTATTGGTGTTTGTTAGGGGTGGTAGCCCTACGCACAGCAGGCAACATGCAAAAACACCCCCACCGTCCCTGCCAAAAGCAATGCAAGTGTTCGCGGGCCTCACGAACATGACCAAAGATGTTGCCCCAAAGTGTTTGTTGTATTGTGTTTGACCGGGTTCGTGGGGGGAGGCGCAACGGGTTGGCCGCGCCTGCTCCAAATGTGGAGGCGGAGTGCGTTTTGCACTGTTCCCAACCATCCTGTGGTGTTGGATCCTCGTTTCGAAGAATCGGTCCCCCCGTCTCTCTTCCCTCCTTCCTCCCCCTCCCCCCTCCTCCCTGCGTTTACCCGCCCAGCGCAGCGCTTCGTGACCCAGTAGGGAGCTCCACCAAAGGCCCCAGTGGCAGGGTTCGCATGGCGGACTCGGGCCATTTCGGCACACCCCTCACGAGGATCGTGGCCCCATAGGGAGCTCCACCGAAGGCGACAGTGGCAGGGTTCGCATGGCGGTTTTGTGCCATTTCGGCACACCTCTCACTAGGATCGTGGCCCCATAGGGAGCTCCACAGAAGGCCCCAGTGGCAGGTTTCGCATGGCGGCCTCGGGCCATTTCGGCACACCCTTCACGACGATCATGGCCCCATGGGGAGCTCTATCGAAGGCGCCAGTGGCAGGGTTCGCATGGCGGCCTCGGGCCATTTCGGCACACCTCTCACTAGGATCGTGGCCCCATTGGAGCTCCACAGAAGGCCCCAGTGGCAGGTTTCGCATGGCTGCCTCGAGCCATTTCGGCACACCCCTCACGAGGATCATGGCCCCATGGGGAGCTCTATCGAAGGCGCCAGTGTCAGGGTTCGCATGGCTGCCTCGGGCCATTTGGGCACACCCCTCACGAGGATCGTGGCCCTATAGGGAGCTCCACCGAAGGCGTCAGTGGGAGGGTTCGCACGGCGGCCTCGGGCCATTTGGGCACACCTCTCACGAGGTTCGTGGCCCCATAGGAGCTCCACCCAAGGCCCCAGTGGCAGGGTTCGCATGGCTGCTTCGGGCCATTCGGGCACACCCCTCACGAGGATCGTGGCCCCATAGGGAGCTCCACCGAAGGCGCCAGTGGCAGGGTTCGCATGGCTGCCTCGGGCCATTTGGGCACACCCTTCACGAGGATCGTGGCGCCATAGTTGTGTTGCTTCAACAACCTCGCCTGGGCGTCGTACTCCGCCTTGTCGACGTGCAACGCCACTTCCTCCCTCATGGCTCTCAGAGCCCTCTCCTGCTTCTGCTCCTCGGCCAGAGGGACGCTGTCCTTGTCGTCGTCGGCGCCCGCGAAAACGGCCACGAACGCGTCCCTGAGCATGTCGGGCTCCGGCGGGAAGCCGTGGCCACATAGAGAGCGCGGGCGAAGATGGTATTCACAATTGCGGTATTCACAATTGCATATGTTTGGGTCTTTCGCCAGGCTAATTTTTGAAAGGGACGTTTTGCATTATTTTTTGACTGGGGAGGGGGGGTAGCATGGTTCCTGGTTGGCCGCCGGTCGCCTGGGGGAGGGGGTGTGTATTAATAGGGAGCAGCGATAAACCCTTCCCCCGAGCAGGGGAAGGAAGGGCTTTGGAAGAAAGACGCAAACTCGTTAAACGACCCACGCCCACAGGGCCGGTGGGTCTACAGGTTCTAAAGAATTCGCTTTTTCGCGATCGATGGGCCTGGTCTCCAGGTTCCTTCCAGGCGTCCCAAGGGGGTTGTGGAACGAGAGAAGAGGGCCCCGAGAGAACCTTTCAAACATATTCTACGAGCGCCCCCCCCCACACGCCCACTCACCAAAACGCCTCCCTCCAAGAGGCTCCCTGAATCCCGCAGTCGGCGGGATGTTCCCGGAGGCCTCTGCGGGAACATATGGCCGACGATGACAACGACGACGACGACGACGACGACGGCGACGATGTTGATCCTTATTATGATAACTGTGATCATGACGATGATGACGATGCTGATGACGGGCAAGACGATGACAACGACGACGTGCACAATAAGCGTACGTAGAGGTGTTTATGATGATAGTGATGGGCGTGATACTAAAGATGATGATTCTGGTGGGGATGATGGTGATGGCGATGATCCTGATATGACGATGGTACTGGCGAGGGCGATGGTCGTGAATATGTCTCAACTCTTTTGTGTTGGGTGCCTTTCTTGGATAGAGCACTGGTCACGCGTTTCCTCCTCCGCCTCCTCCTTCGCCTCCTCCTCCTCCTCCGCCTCCCCCTCTGCCTCCGCCTCCTCCTCCTCCCCCTCCTCCTCCTCCTCTCCTCCTCCTCCTCCTCCTCCTCCTCCTCCTTCTCCTCCTCCTCCTCCTCCCCCCTCATCCTCCTCCTCCTCCTCCTCCTCCTCCTCCTCCTCCTCCTCCTCCTCCTCCTCCTCCTCCTCCTCCTCTCCTCCTCCTCCTCCTCCTCCTCCTCCTCCTCCTCCTCCTCCTCCTCCTCCTCCTCCTCCTCCTCCTCTCCTCCTCCTCCTCCTCCTCCTCCTCCTCCTCCTCCTCCTCCTCCTCCTCCTCCTCCTCCTCCTCCTCCTCCTCCTCCTCCTCCTCCTCCTCCTCCTCCTCCTCCTCCTCCTCCTCCTCTTGGTTCTGCCTCCTGCCTCCTGGCCTCCCTAGCTCCGGGGCGCTGCGAATTGCGAGATTGTCGCCATTTATCGTGGGTTCTGGGAGGGCCGGTACAGTGGTGCCCCACGGAGATCCAGACTAGACCTCGCCGCCCCTGGGACTGCGCTGCGATCCGCGGGGCTGTCGTCACTCTCACTGCTTCATGCGCCACTTTCGTTGGCTCACAGGAGTGCCCGGCAGTGGTACCTTACGCAGACCCAGATTAGACCTCGCCGTCCTTTGGGGGCTGCGGTCGCGAACCTGTCGCCACGTTTGCGGGCGCCTGGGAGGGCCAGCGCAGTGGTGTCTTACGCAGACCCAGACTAGACCTCGCCTCTCCAGGGGTGCTGCGATCTGCAAAATGGTCGCCACGTTTGTGAGCTGCGATCTGCGAGACCGTCGCCACTTTCGCGGGCCCCTGGGAGTGCCAGCGCAGGGGTGTTTTACGCGGATCCAGGCCGGACCTCGCCGTCTTTGGTGGGCTGCGATCTGCGAGCCCATCGCCACGATCGTGGGCTCATGGGAGGGCCAGCGCAGCGGTGCCTCACGCAGACCCGGACTGGACCTCGCGGCGCCCAGGCCCGCAGCGCCTTGGCGCGCTGCGAGCTACGAAACTGTTGCCACGTTCGTGAGCTCCTGGGAGGGCCAGCGGTGGTGCTCCACACAGACCCAGACTAGACCTCGCGGCGCCATGGTGGGCTGCGATCTGCGAGTCCGTCGCCACTTTCGTGGGACATGGACGTCCGTGCCGCCGCTTCGAGGGTCCAGTCGAGCCCAAGCTGGTGGAGGGGATCGCGACCCTCAAAAGCAAGCTGCTGGAGGGGATCCCGACCCTCGAGAGCATCCGATTTTTTTGTTCCCACGGATGGCCAGGCAGGGATCTAAACACAGGTGCATTGTCTGTGGATGTGCCAGCTTGAATCGAAGAGGCATTGCAAAATCATTCTGCTTCGGGCGATCCCGACCGAAACCTTCGGCGCTTGGCCTCAACGGTGCGCGCGCCTACTGGAACGATGTGCGCAGTGCCTGGCGGCGTCGGCCAGCGCGGCGGCGGGGCCAGGTCGCGAGTTGAAGTTATCATATATTATGGCCTGCTATGCTAATATGTGGCGATATGCTACACTGTCGTGGTATGATATGTTCTGCGATGGAGTGCAATGATATGGAATGTTCTACCAAGGTGTATTATGTTGTCCTCGGTTATGCTATGTTATGGTATGGTGTGCCGCCTTATGTTATACCATGCTGAGATATGATATGTTGTGCGATGGTTTATCATGCTTTGGTTAGAAATGGCATTGCTATGTTATGCTATGCCGTGCTATGGCATGCTCGAGTTATGTTATGATATAGTATGGTGTGGCATGTTGTGTTCTGGCGTGTTTGCCGCTATGCTTTGCTGTCGTATCATGGTATGTTTGGTGACGATGCCATGATATGATATTAGATGGCAATGTGTTTTATGTGATGCTCGGCTATGTTGTAGTATGTTGTGGTATGTCGTGTTATGTTGTGTCATGTTCTGCTCGGATATGCTATGCGATATGCTGTTGTCAGCTGTTTTGACCTGATATTGATGTGTTATGTCCTGCCATGTTCTGTCATGCTCTTGCTCTGTTCTGTCATGTTTTGTTGTGTAATATTGTGCTCTGTCGTGTTTGTCGAGGGCGCGAGGCGGGATAATCGGGACACTCGGGACAACTTGGGGTCTGGCGGCCGCGGCACACAGGGTGTGTTCTGTCGTGTTTGTCGAGGGCGCGAGGCGGGATAATCGGGACACTCGGGACAACTTGGGGTCTGGCGGTCGCGGCATACAGGGTGTGTTCTGTCGTGTTTGTCGAGGGCGCGAGGCGGGATAATCGGGACACTGGGGACAACTTGGGGTCTGGCGGTCACGGTATGAAGGATGTGTTCTGTCGTGCTTGTCGAGGGCGCGAGGCGGGATGACCGGGGACACTCGGGACAGCTTGGGGTCGGGCGGACGCGGTATGCAGGGTGGGAGTGGCCGGGAGTCTTCTTTTAAAGTCTAACGACCCCAACCTGCCCGGTGGTGAAAAGCAGGCTCGGCTTCTGTAGAAGTGCCAGTCTGAACCCGAGAGCCCTTGCACGGGCAGATCGTCGAGGAGCCCCTCTGCTCGAGTCGGCGAGGGGCTCCCTTCTCTGAAGCCAAGTGGCGCCCCCCCTGCGCGGGGGGAGGGACACAGGGGGGAACCCCCTCCCCCCGGGGGGGGGGCGTGGTGGGACCCCCCCCTTCGGAGGGGAGGGAGGGAGGAGTGGCGTGGGGCACATCGTTCGTATCATCACGACCGCCCCCGTTGTACATCGTGTGGGCCTTTGGTCATTATTTTCCGAGCGGCGTTTCGCTAGAGGGCTCTTACCCGAACAAGACAGGACCACCGAAGAGTCCCATTTGGGGAGCGGTGCGCCCGAGGACGCCCAGGTTGGCAGCCGTGTCGCGTGAGATGTCCTCCGAATGTGTTTGGGAATCGTGCTGCAGCCCCAACACGGGCTGCATGTTCCATGCTCGGTCCAGGCGGCCGCGATCCCTTGCCACAAGATGCGTTGAGGTGGTGCTCACGGCCAGGCACTCACCCTAGGAAGACCTGGGAATGCACGTTGTTTCACGAGCCGAGCCTCCCACTCCTCGACCCGCCCGCCTCCTCACTGTCAGAGGGCTGTGAGTTGATCCTCTGGCGCGCATCGGTCGCTACTTGGGCCAAACCCTTTCCCCCCCTGGGTAAAGGTTACGATCGTGCGTAGGCTTATGTCGGGCGTGTTCCCCTCGAGGAGGTATACTCAAGAACAGTAGAAGAAGTAGTCAGGGGACGATGTGTCGTGCTCTGTGGCTGATTTTTGATTAGTTTGACTGTTTGCCATTTTCTGTTCAAAATCCACCTGTAGGAGGACATGCTCGACCTAAACGGGGGGGGGGGGGGGGGGGCTTCGACCCACCCCCACATGCTGGTGTCCGCGCGCGCACGACGGCGATCGCAGCGCGCCCCCGTCCCGACATGCCCCACCCGGCCCAAGCGCTACCGCTACCTGGAGCCCCCCCCTTCGGAAATTGGAGCACATACATTACCAGTGACGGGGCGCTTTTCGGTCCCAGGACTCTCTGGGGGTCGGGGACGACGTCGGGGTTGTGTGCTGCGCGTGTTGTTTCCCCGCTTCCCTGGGGAAGCTACGAAAAATGTATACGCCTGGATCCCGTATACACCAGGATCCGCTTTTCTGTGCGAGCTTCAGCGCGGTGCCGGAAAAAAGCGTCGGTGTATAGAGTTCGGTTCTTTACCCCCTCTCCCCCCGGATAATGGCCGCCACCCAGAAGTAAAACAGACATACGATTTGGCCGACCTCCTGCTCCTGGCTCCTGGCCGACCTGCTCCTCGACCCTCCTCTTCCCACTTGCTGCTCCGAGGGTGCTTTGCTGGGGAAACGTTGTGGCCCAACAGCCCTCTTTGGGTCCTGCGGGGTCCATGGTGAGCTTGCCGGGGGTCACTTCCGCGGCGGCGCCGACGTGTAGCGCACGCAGAGGCGCCGCCGAGCCGCGGCCGCGCCCGAGGCTCAGTCGTCCGCGACCGCCCCTCCAGAGGGGCGCAGCGCGCGCTGCGCGGGAGGGGCAGTCGTCGGGCTATGGGTTCCCCACAGCTCGCAGGCCTCAGGAGGGGGCTGTTGCCTGTTACTTTTTCGACCGCCCACCACCCGACGCCTGGGCTGGGCCCACGCACCTCCGGCGCTCCGTGCCGGCCCCGGCCGAGGCCGCGTTGCTGGCCAGGCGCCGCGGAGCTCCGCTGTGGGCGCGTGCGCCCACAATTCAGGAAGACACCTACCGGGTTGAGAGGATGGGGCTGAGAGAAGTCAGGATGTAATTGCCCGTAGGCGGTCGAAGGCATCGCGCAGTGCATCCGAGTGCTATTCCTCCTGCCCTCCATCCTCCCAACCCGTTCCTCCCAACACGATAGCTGTCCTCCCCAACAATGAAGATGCCTCACGCGAAAGCCATGCGGCGCGAGAGCCCGATGGAGATGCCCAGCAGGGCTCGCGAAGGGCCTGGTCCCTTTTCCCGCTCGGAGCGGCCCGAGGGCCCTCAACGGCAGCGGCCAGCAGCAGCGCACAGCAGCAGGAGGGAGGAGGACAGAAGACCAGAGAGGAGGGACACGAAGGATGGACCGAAAAGATGAGAAGAGGAGCGAAGTCGCTTGACACACAGGGCGCCGAGGGAATTGCGCGGGCAGCTGTGCCGCACGCTCCCTCCCCTCCTCCTCCTCCTCCTCCTCCTCCTCCTCCTCCTCCTCCTCCTCCTCCTCCTCCTCCTCCTGCTCCTCCTCCTCCTCCTCCCTCCTCCTCCTCCTCCTCCTCCTCCTCCTCCTCCTCCTCCTCCTCCTCCTCTCCTCCTCCTCCTCCTCCTCCTCCTCCTCCTCCTCCTCCTCCCCCTCCCCCTCCCCCTCCCCCTCCTTCCCTGCCCTCCGCGCGCGCCCCCGGCACCGAACCGGCAGGCGGCGCGCGCCGGCCCGCGTAGCCCCACGGGAGGGGGGCCTCCCAGGGGCCAGGCGGGCCGATGGCCCCCGCGGCCATGGAGGGTCCGGCCGCGCGGCCCGGGGAGTCCGGCGAGGACCCGGGCGCGCGGCCCCGACATTCCCAGACCCCCTCGAGTCATGAAAAAATCACGACGGGAGGTTTTTCCTAATTTTCGGCCACCGGGGGCCCTCACCGGGCCTCGGAAGCGTCAAAAAACGACTCAGGATGCAAAGCCGGTCATGGGGAAAGGGTCGGGACCTCTGGGGGTCGACGTGATGAAAAAACCATTACGTCGGGGGTCTGGGTTCGGGGGCGGCAAGGAGGGGGGTGGTGACTAGGGGGGGATGGATATCATGGCGGGGGCCATGGTATTTCCCCAGATCTCATGGCGCCTCCTCTTATTTCATGACGTCCCTGGCTTCCCCGCTGGGCCGCGCACATGCCGCCGGCCATGATTTGCACCCCCCTTCTTGGGCACCCCCCTCTTGGCCGCTCCCGAGACATAGGGGAGCAAAAGGTGGCATAAACATAGACATTCGGAGGTCCGCGCGGATTTCTCGGATCGGCGCTGGACCCCCCTCCCTGACGTGCAGAGGGAGCCAGGGGCGGCGCCGGAGGCGCCGCCGAGGGGCCCCAGCGCCGATCCGAGAAGTCCGCGCGGACCTCCGAGTTTCTATGTTTATGTCACTTTCTGTTCCCCCACGACAGCAGCGTGGAAGGCCAGAATTCTCGGCGGTGGTCGTCTTCTTCTGCGTTGTTCTGCGGATCGGCGCGGGCCCTCGCACCCCCCCCTGCCCCCCCCATGGAGTAGGTCTTGGCCGTTTTCTGCGCCTGTGTCGAGCCGGTGGAGTCTCCCCCATGGGACGCACTGCTGCCAACAGTCGCACTGAGCAGAGATCTGGAGCCAGACCCCCTCTCGGGCCGGACGAAAGGGGGGATTGGGAAAGGGGGGGGGTACGAAATTTGCTGCATGCAGCTGGTTTCGGCCTCACCGAGGGGCCCATTCCTCGATACATAGCCGCCTCCGGCGCCAGGAGGCGCCGGGAAAATCAGCTACGTGAGCTGATTCTCAACCCCCCCCTTCGCTATCCCCCCCTTTCGCCCGACCCGACCCTCCCGCCCCTCCTTCCGCCCAATGCCGAAACGACGCTCACATTCTCGAAGAAGAGCAAAGACCATCAACATAAACTTTGGGCGCTCCGCGCGGATTTCTTGGATCCGCGCTGCCCACCCCCCTGGCGGCGCCTCCGGCGCCGCCCCTGGCGCGCGAAATCTACGCAGAGCGCCAACAGTCAATTTTGATTGCATGGTTTCTTGTTTTCAATTCGTACCTTCAGAAGAACGTGCGCCTTCAGTGCAAGTGTTTACCTTCAATGAGAAAAGTGTGCCTTCGGTGGGGAGAATCTGCCATCAGTGAGACATGTGTGGTTTCAGTGCGAGCTTCTTTGCTCCAGTAAGAGTTTGAATCATCAGTGAGGCATATTTGACTTCAGTGAAAATATGTGCATTCAATGAGGGCCTGTTTGTCAGACACGTCCGGGCATGGAAAAGTCACGACGGAAGCTTTTTGACAGTGTTCGATCTTTTGGGGCATTCGCCAGACCCCAGGACCTTGAAAAAACGCCCCAGGGGGTAAAACCAGCCCGGGGGGAAGGATGGGGATTTCCGGGAGACCCTGTATTGAAAAAGGAGAGGAGATGGTATGACGAAGTTTGTGATTTTCTGCGTTCTCGCGGAATAGCGGCAACGCCGTTGAATTGGTAGGAATATGTTCGTGACACCACGGTTTGGCGAACATGGGAATCTGAGCTTTGCAGGATGCACTAGAGTAGCGCCACGGTGCTTTCCCATCCCTCACCGTAGTGGGACAGGCTCGCCTGATGCGGTGGCCCGTCCGTCCGTCTTGCATTGGAAAAAGAGCAATCCGATTTCTTGGGGTTTACCAGGGGTTCCCCTCTTTCGGCCCATCGCGGGACCACCCAATACTTCAGGGGTTTGTCGGCAGCAGGAGAGGCGAGGAGGCGAAAGCCGCTGAAGGTTGTTCAATCATCTTGAACTTCGACAGGCGTCCTGGAGGCAATATCGCCGACCATCTTAGGTCATCTGGGCCTTATCGAGGCTATCTTGGGCCATCGGATGGAGAGGCATGTGCAAACAATCCGGACGCGATCGGCGCGACGCTCGCAAGCGTCGAATTTTGATACTCGGGGCGTGCCGCGGGCTCGTAGTATCGACAGACATCCCGTCGCGTTGTCCAGGGTGGGGTGGGTGGGTTGGTCCGAGCGGACCATAAGCTTCGTGATGCTAGAACATGTAAGTTGGCTCTGTAATCTCGAGCCTCTCTTGCAAATGATAATTGGTGATGTGATGTAGTTGGTCGACCCTTTGGACCATGGTGGACAAGTATGCTGAATACGTGTGCCTCGATGTTCGTTGCTGCACTGTCCTGTTTCTTTCGCCCGTCTGTTCTGGTGAGATGGACGTCCTCCCCCCAGACAGCACAGGTAACTCCGTGGCACCTGGGAAGGAATATCATCAGCATCATCATCAGCAGCATCATCATCACCACCATCATCATTATCATCATCATCATCATCATCATCATCATTCTCCGCCTCCGCCAGGGGAGGGCAAGGTGGTGAGGACGGGGGGTACGGCTCCAACGCGTGGTTCGGGGTGGGGGGCGATCGGGCGGCAGCGTGTCCCTTGAGGGAGGCAGCCCTTGGAGACCATTGACACGTCAGCGCCCACCCTGGAGGATCCCGCGCTGGCATCTCATCGTGAAGGTCGAGTGTTGGTTTCCCCTGCGTCGTCCACGAAGGATTTCCAGGTCGGCTTTCTCCCAAACGCAAACCATTAGGAAGTCTTGACAGCACATTGCGATGCGACGTGATGATGCCGTCCAGTTTGTGCCACTGTCACGTCTGCACAAGATGTGACTGCGTTTGATTGTGGATGGGTTGGATACCCGCACAATTCCCACATAATCGGTAAGTACCCGCCGACTTGCGATACCGTGCGATGCTAACGCGGTTTCCACCGGCGATGTGGATTAGATCGTGTTTGCTTGGCTTGTTCGGTTCGATTAAGTGTGCCGATCGGCTCAACATGAGCGGCAGATTTGTGTCATATCAATATCCAGAGGTTGAACTGTGGGGTCTGCGGACTGCGCTCCTATACCCTCGCTGGTTCCGCCATTCTTATCCGCGCCGTCGACGCCCAAATTTGGACCTGGCCAGATTCGACCTAGCGGGTCTCGGGCAATCGCCCACGCTTGCTTCAACATCCGTCAGGTTCAACCCGCTTGGTTCTGGCGGTGGGCCAGGTGCAAGTTGGGTTTGTACCAGGGCCTGCTCTGAACCAGTGTCAGGTCCAACGCCGTGAGACCGAAAGGCCTGAGGCAGAACGAGGGGAAAGGAGTGGGGAAGCAGGAGGATAAGGAGGAGGAGGAGGAGGAGGAGGCGAGGAGGAAGAGGAGGAGGAGGACGAAGGAGGGAGGAGCGAGGAGGTAGGCGGCTGAAGGCTGAAGGCATGGAAGCCAGGCCAGGCCAAGCCAGGTCAACAGAGGAGGAGAAGGAGGAGGAGGCGGAGGAGGAGGAGGAGGAGGTGCGGGAGAGAAACGCTACAAGCATAACTTGCAACGCAAACAAGAGACGGCGGAGGAAGAGGAGGAGGAGGGGAGGAGGAGGAGGAGGAGGAGGGTTGGAGGAAGGAGGAGGAGGAGGAGGGGAGGATCGGAGGAGGAGGAGGAGGGAGGCGGAGGAGGAGGAGGAGGAGGAGGAGGGTTTCCTGGCCCGCGGATGTCGAGGACGGCCTGGCCTCGGCTTTCGGCCAGCTCTCCCTGCACGGCCACGGCTGCGGCGGCGACACCTCGGAGGTCGACCGGCGGTGCCCCCAGACCGCCGCGCGCTGGTGGGGCAGGAGGAGGAGGAGGAGCAGCAGAGGCAGCAGAGGCAGCAGCAGAAACAGCAGCAGAGGCAGCAGCCGAAGGAACATAAGTAGGATGAGGAGGGGGTGGAGGGGGAGGCGGCGCAGGAGTAATTGGTGGAGGAGGAGGACTAGGAGCAAGAGGAGAACGAGAAGGATCAGGAGAACGAGGAGGAGGAGGAGGAGGAGGAGGAGGAGGAGGAGGGGCACTCGCCCAGACGGCTCACCGCTCCGTGCTGGTCCGTGCGCGTCAGGGCCCTTGTGCTGCGGATGGGGAGCCCCTCCGTCGGGCGAAGGGGCGCGCGGGAGATCGCCGAGGGAAGCCAAGCAGAACTACTCGCGCACACTCGTCGTCTTCTCATCATTATTATTATTATCAGCATTCGTATTTTTGTTACTACTCGCATCATTATAATGCTTGTTGTTATTGCTACTGTTATTATTACTACTATTAGTACTTTCGTATTATTTTCACTACTAGTAATGTAAGTGGGCTTCGTCTTCTTAATATTAGTTTTCGTCCTCGTCCTCGTCCTCGTCGTCGGCATTGTCGTCGTCGTTGTCGTCGTCGTCTTGTCGCTGTCGGTCTCTGAAGCGCGCCCTCAAGAGAAAAAGCAGCACATCAAACAAAAGCTGCGGGGTCGAAGTTGTTGGACGTTTTCGTGTGTTCCCGGAGATATTCCCGCCTCGGGCTGCCCTCCAGCAGTTGCGCCTCTTCGAGAGGGCTCCAGAGCTGCCTCTGCTGAAGCTGCCTGCGGCACGGTCGCGCCAGGGTCTTCGGGGGAGGAAAGGGTCCCGATGCCGCTGCCTGTCTTTCGTTTTCGCCCTCCTTGGCCTCCTGGGAGGCCCTCGTCGCCACGGCGGGATGCGCCTCGGGGTTCTGTCCAGACCGCCCCCAGGGAGAGGTGCGGGGAGCAGCGGTGTCGGTGCGTTCTGGCCTGAAGAGGAGGAGGTCCTCCTCCTCCTCCTCCTCCTCCTCCTCCTCCTCCTCCCCCTCCTCCTTCTCCTCCTCCTCCCCCTCCTCCTCCTCCTCTTCCTCCTCCATCTGCTCCTTCTCCTCTTCCCCAGGTCTGGCACCTCCCCCTCGTTGCACCCCTGCTCCCGTGCTCGGCTGTGCTCGCGCTGATCACCGCGCGGCGCTCCAGAGAAGGCCCCGCCCTCGTCGGGAGGCCTGCAGGAGCTCGTGGGAGCAGATCGGCGGCGGCTGCGCTGGCGGAGGCCAGCGAGTTTCGGAGGAGGGCGGCGGAAGTTCCAGCGAGACGTCAACAAGTTTGGGCCCATGGCTTTCAGAAGCTGGGCAGGGTTGGACCGGAGGCGGAGGAGGAGGAGGAAGAGGAGGAGGAGGAGGACCATGGCTTTCAACAAGTTTCGGTTGGACCGGCCTTTCCACTCTTTCCAGACCTCGGCAGGTTCCCTCCAGTTGTTCAGGTTTTGCCGGCCTCACCCTGGCTCTTTCGGGCTCGTTTCAGCCTCTGCCAGTTTGCCGGTCCTGGCCACTTCCACTCTCATGAAATATCCACCTCCCACTTGTTCCAGCCTATCCATACGGTCGGACCGAGGTACAGTGGGAAATTTTGCCAAGAAACACCTTGCTTGCCTCCAGGGTGCCCTGAGTCTCTTGGGTTTCGATGGTTTTGCTATGGAAAGCGTGGCGTTCCCACACCAAAAATCAATGGACATCCTGGGGTTCCAGGGTTAGGTTTCTTGTGGGAAGTTTCTTGTGGTCGAGCTCCTACTGCATACGATCGAGGTCGGTTCGGCGAGGGTACCCTGATGTTCTTCGTGTTTGCTGGATGTTCCTGTGCATCCTGGGGAGGGCTACCCTTGAACGTTCTTCAGTGTGGCCGTCGGAGGGCCTCATGTTCTTGATCGGGCGTCGCGTAGTGGGGATGCGATACATGGGGAGGCAGCGAGGGGGCCCCAAAGGCGCCCTTCGGGGCCCGAAAAACGTCCCTTTCTCCCCCTCCTCCTCCTCCTCCTCCTCCTCCTCCTCCTCCTCCTCCTCCTCCTCCTCCTCCTCCTCCTCCTCCTCCTCCTCCTCCTCCTCCTCCTCCTCCTCCTCCTCCTCCTCCTCCTCTCCATCCCTCGCCCCCCTATGAGTTCACGCCCAACTTGAAGTGTGTCCTTCTGGCCCAGGTCCCGCCGTGTGCTCGCACGGCTCGTGCCCAGACATCCGGCGATCTGTTTCTTGGTCCAGGGAGCGGCCCCGGCAGGCCCCGACCCTTTCCCCCCCGTAGGGGCAGCTCCGTCCTCTTGGCATCGCTCTGGCACGAGAACGCTCCCAGAAGACTATCTATCGATCTATCTATCTATATACATATATATATATCGATCTATCTATCTATATATCTATCTATATATCTATATATCTATATATCTATCTATATATCTATATATCTATATATCTATCTATATATATATCGATCTATCTATATATCTATCTATCTATCGATCTACCTATCTATATGTCTATCGATCTATCTATCTATATAACTATATACATATATAGCTATATGTATATCTATAAATCTATCTATCTATCTATATATATATATATATATCTATCTATCTATCTATCTATCTATATATCTCTATATCTATATATATATATATATATATCTATCTATCTATCTATCTATCTATCTATATATGTATACATATATATATATGTGTATATATATATATATATATATATATGAACATATACACATTGCAAACAACCCAAAAAACGCGCGAAACCCGAAAGGGCACGGGGCACGGACGCCCGCCCGAGCCATGGCAAGCCTGTGCTGGCCCCAGGCCCCATAATCGAAGGAGCACGCCTTCGAAGAAGGAGAATTGCCATACACATGAACTTGTGGCGCTCCGCGCGCGGATTTCTTGGATCCGCGCCGGGCCCCCCCCCCCGGCGGCGCCTCCGGCGCCGCCCCCGGGTCCAGCGCAGATCCACGAAATGCGCGCAGAGCGCCAACAATTTTAGTTGGTGGCGTTGTTTCGTCTTCTCTCTGAGGCGACGATACATGGGGGCGAACAGCCCAGGGGCGGGCATTACATCAGAGGGCGCGATGATCAAGTCGGGAGGATGGGGTTGGGAGGAATGAGGATATCCTTGCCCGTAGGCGGTCAAATATGTCTTTCATTGCATCTGGATGCCAGTGCTTATACCCTTCATCCTCCCAACCCCTTCAACACAGTAATTGTTCTCCTCGCCTGGGAGCCTCGCCGAAGGCATGGACCATCGGCGCCCTTGGATCCACGTGTTGCTCTGCGCTGCGCTATTCGCCCCCATCGTCGCCCCCGATCAGGGCCTCCTGAACGGAGACTTCGGGGTAAACCAGGACATCGCTCATATCCAGGCGTTGCAAGGTTGTCCGGGCGAAGGAGCCAGCCATACGCAAGTGTGAGTACCGCAAAGCAGGCAAGACGAAGGAGGGGGATCTCCCTGTGGGGCCACGAAGCGTGCGAGGAGTGTGCCGAAAGAGGCTTGGGGGCCGCCTGTGCCCCCACCCCGTGGGAGATCCGGTGGAGACCCCCTTGTCAAGTGGGGCCACGGAAGGAGTGAGGGGTGTGCCAGGGTGGACATGCGGACGGCCCAGGCAGGGACAGGAGGAGGGAGGTGACCAGCCTGGAACATAGGGAGGTTACCAGCCTGGAACATATCCCTATCCCTATGCTGGGCACCTCCTCATCACGATGCCAATCTTGGGGATTCCCTTATTTTTTGAGGGCGGATCCCTAAGATTGTCATCGCCTTTTGGCGTGTCTATCTTAGGGATAGGGATACGATCGAGGCTGGTAGGGAGGGGCAGCGGGAGGAAGGAGTGGGCGCGGGGCGCTGTCTCTTCCAAAGACGAGGGCCCAGCACCTCGGGAAGTGGTCGAGTCTTTGGCGGGAGCGGCCAAGAGGGAGTTGATGACTACCGGGGGGGGGATATCATGGCGGGGGCCACGATATCTCCACAGATCTAGTGGTGCCTCTCTTTATTTGCATACGTCCCCGCCCCACCCACCCCCTCCCACCCTGGGCCACACAGATGCTTCGGGCCATGGTTTGCGCCCCCCTCTCTTGGACGCCCCCCTCTTGGACGCCCCCCTCTTGGCCAACCCCGACCTTTGGGGCGACATCGCAAAACCATGCAACGTCGTGGGATAGGAATTGGCGCGCCCGAGAAAGCAGCGGCCCTGGGTCGCAGCACACTCCATGCTCCGTTCTCTCCGGATAGAGTTCTCAAAGCCCTGGCTGGGAACGTCCTGTCTCAGGGGGACCTGGCTGAGAGTCGATGAGCAAGCAATTGCACAGACATACACTTTCGGAGCTCCTCCTCCTCCTCCTCCTCCTCCTCCTCCTCCTCCTCCTCCTTCTCCTCCTCCTCCTTTTCCTCCTCCTCCTTTTCCTCCTCCTCCTCCTTTTCCTCCTCCTCCGCGCAGGCCCCGGGCGCCCCCGGCGTGGACCCCCCGGGCCCGTGCGGGCTGATCAGCTCGCGCCGTCGGATTGGGTGCCTACCTTCCTGGTCGAGGCTGCTGGTGTGCGGGCCCCTGCCAGGGCCGCCGGGCGCGCTGGCGGGACCGCCAGAGGCGCCGCCGTGGCCGCAGCGGCCGCCAGCTCCGCCGGGCCCGCCTCTGGTGGTCGCCAGGCTGCCGAGGCCTCGAGCGAGTTCGTCGGCACGCTGGTCTCGGCCAACACTTCCTCCTTCGGCCCGATGTTCGACTACGTGGCGGAGGTGTCGCACGATGTGCGGGTAATTGCCGTGCAGGAGCACCGCATTCCTCAGGCCAGGCTGGGCGAGATGCAGAATCGTCTGGCGGATCTGGGCTGGCATGGGGTTTGGACGGCTGGCTTGGAGACGGCAGCGCAGAGCACAAGCAGCGGCGCCGCGGTGTTGTTCCCGTCTTTCGTGCCCCTCACCACGGCCCCTGGCCTGGCCGACGGGACCCTCGTCCCTGGCCGTGCAGCCGCAGCTCGGGTTCACTGGGGCATCCCGCAGGGCCTGGTCTGCATCAGTCTTTACTGTGTGGACTCCGTGGGCTTCGCGGGGCCCAACTTGGATGTGCTGTGGAGAGTTTTCGAGTACTGTTGCCAGCTCAACGCCCAGGGCGAGGACTTCGTCATCATGGGCGACTGGAATATGGCCTCCGATGTGGAGGGGCTCCGCGAGGCGCTGTTGTCGGTTCGTGCCATTCCCTTCGCCCCCGGGGACGTGACTTGCGTTCAGGGGGAGGGCTCCATCATCGACTTCATGGCAGCGTCGTCGAACCTGGTCTCCAGGCTTGACAGCCAGGTGACAGCACAGCTCGACTCTGACTTGTACCCGCACCGCCCTGTGCACCTGCGGATGCGGGGCTGCGATCGCCCAGCCTGGTGCAGGGTGGCCGACGAGCCCAGGCCGCTCTCGGCGCTGCCCCCTCCTGGGTGTGCCAGGCCGCCTTACGACTGGGGCCCGCTGGCGGCGGATGCCCAGGTGGTCACGGAGTCCGACGGGCTGGTCCAGCTCTGGGACGCCGTGCTGCACGGGATCGACGCCGAGCTCTGCGCGCGCTGGGACAAGGTCGGGGCACAGGCCAAGGCGCACTCGGGCCGAGCGGGGCCCCTCCAGGTGCGCTGGCAGCTTCTGAGATGGCGGCCACGGCGGCGACGGCACTATCGCGACGGTTCCGTTCGACCATGGGTCGTGGCCAAGAGGTGAATGACTCACCTTACGGCTGTTCGTCAGCGGCTGCAGGAGCAGCCCGGCGGCCTGAACTTGGCGGCGGCCATGTGTGACCTGATGCCCTGCCAGTGCTTTGGCGTCATGCGGGAATTGGAGGAGGCCCACCGCTACTTGGTGAAGGTCTCGAGGCAGCGGGCGGTCCTGGCCGCCATCGACCCGACGGTGGCCAAGTACTTGCAGAGGGGCCTCATGTTGCTGGTCTCGCCGCACTTCGACTACTGCGTCGACCTGGTGGTGCGCGTGGCGGACCAGAAACTAAGCGACGCCCAGGCCGCTTCGGAGGCGGCGTGGCGCGGCTGGCTGCAAGAGGCCTTCCTTCGGGGGGCGCGGGGGGCCCACCGTGCTTCCAAGATCGTCCCCATGCAGCCCCTGCTGCAGCTGGAGGGCGAGGTGCAGCCGTATGTGGTGGCCGACGCGGCGCTCCAGGAGTGGGAGGACGTCTGGTCCCACCACGGCGCGGCGTGGCTGCCCAAGCCTGCTGACTTCGACCAGTGGGAGCTGCTGCCGCCGATCACCGTCCAGGACATGCGGGCGGCGATTTGGAGCTACCCGGCCACCACCGCCCGGGGGCCTACTCGCCTGGCGCCCAAGTCTTTCTACTTTGTGTCGGACGAGGGGCTGCGGGCGATCGCGAGGCTCCTGGAAGCCTGCGAGCGGTTGGGCATGTGGCCCGACGGGCGCGTGGAGTCGGAGCTCGTGCAGATGAGCAAGGCGGACGGGGGCAAGCGCCTCATTGCCTTACTCCACACCCTGACGCGCTTGCGGGGGAAGCTGCGCCGTCCCCTGGGGAAGCGGTGGGAGGAGACCCATGCTGCCCCCTGGGTCTGGGGCAATCGCTCCCGCTTCACATCCAGCGACTCGGCATTCGACCTGTTGGACGAGCAAAGCGGCACCTGGGTCAGTGACATGGCCAACTGCTTCGAATTGGTGGACAGCAGCCAGCTTCTTTTGGAGGCCCGGGAATGCAATTTTCCCTTGCGGCTCGTGTGGATGATGATTGACCTCTACCACCAGCCTCGTAGGGTCCGGGTGGGGCCCAGCCTGTCGCTGGCCATGCTGGTCTTCCAGGGCGCGCTGGCGGGGTGCACTCACGCTCCCACGGCGCCCCTGGTCCTGACCCACCGCACGACGGCGAGGCGCAGCGAGATGTGCCCCAACGTGCGGCCCAGGCAGCTGATGGACGACATCACCCTGCACTACGTGGGGCCCCGCGAGGCAGAGGCCAGCCAGCTCGAGGTCGCCGCCGTCGAGCTGACGCGTTGCGTGCAAGGCCTCGGCATGCGGGTCAAGCGGGCCAAGTCTGGCTTTGTTTTCAACCGCGCGTGCTTTGCGCACCGCTTCCGCGCGCGGGCCGTGCAGATCGGCCTGCGCCCGAGGCGGGCGATGCGCAACTTCGGACACGAGCACCACGGGCCGAGGGTGTTCCGGCGGCAGGAGGCGGCGCGCGCGGCGGCCCGCGTCGCGAGGGGCCGCCGAGTGGCCATGCTGTCCCGCGGAGCGGGGCGCAAGGCGGCGCAGCTGTGGCGCATTGGGCTGGCCCCGTCGGTCGCCCACGGCGCGGGCGTCAGCGGCATGGCGGATCATCGGCTTCGCCACCTCTGGCGCGTTGCGGCCACCCTGAATGGGCGGAGGCCTGGCTCTGGATGCACGGCCTACTTGCTGACGCATCCCAGCCCGCGCTTCGACCCGATCTACGACGTCTCGGTGCCGTTGATCCTCCGGTACGCGGGCTGGCTGCGGGGCGGCCGCACGTCCGGCGCCAGGCTGCAGAAGGCTTGGGACGCGGCCCACGCCCAGATCGAGGGCACCACCTTCGGCACGGCGCGTGGGCCGCCCCCGTCCACATGGCTGTCGCTGCGGAGGCTAGGTTGGGAGATGCTCACTTCGGCCCACGTGAGGTCCGACACGGGCGAGGTCTTATCGCTCCTGCGCGTGCCGCCAGAGGACCTTCGCCACCATTTGATGAGGTCCATCGAGCGGTGGCAGGCGCAGAGGCTGCTGGGGCACATGCACCTGGCCTCGGGCGACGAGCAGGTGTGGGTCCGAGGCATTCGCCTCGGCTTGCGCGCGCTTCCGCCGAGGCAGCTGGGCGCGCTGCAGATGCTGTGGTCTGGCCGCTACTTCACTCCTGAGCGGCGGGCAGCTGTGGAATGCTATGGCAAGCTGCATTGCCGTGCGTGCGGCGCCGAGTACGGCAACTACGGGCACATCTGGCCGGGCTGCCCGAAGCTGCTGGATGTGCCGCCGGGGAGCTCCCTCCCTCCGCTGCCCGAGGCCCTCGAAGCCACTAGAGCCATGTTGGCGGAGATCGGCTCGATGTGCCACTTCGACGACCTGGAGTGCGGGTACGGCCTCCCGAGCGCGCCGCACGCGTTCGCGGTGAAGGCCGCGGAGAACGCGCTCCCGACGTTCTTCTGGGGCGGCGCCGAGCCTGCTTCGTGGGGCCCTGAGTCGTGCACAGATGGCTCGGGCTTCGAGTCGGCGCAGCCCGAGTTGACGCGCTGCGGTTGGTCCGCAGTTCAGATTGATGAACACTTGTTGCTTGCCCGGGCCATGTACGGCCCTCTCCCGGGCATCCAGACAGTAGGCAGAGCTGAGAGATGGGCTGTGCTTCGTCTTGTCCAGCACGCGTCTGCCACGCGGCACATCGTGAGTGATTTGTTGAGTTTGGTGTCTGAGGGCGAGTCTTGGGACCCCGCCCTTGAGAGCTCCAGAGGCAAGCATGCTCGGATTTGGAGGCTCATTTTCGGGGCGGTAGGTTCCAGAGCGCCCCCTAGGTTTAGCTGGACCCCTGCCCACAAGAGCCCCGAGGAGGCCCTCTCTCTTGAGATCCCTCTCAGGTGGTGGGCGGGGAATCTGTGAGCCGACTGGTTTGCCAAGCTCGGGGCGTCAGCGCATGCTGTGTCGTCGGTGCACGCTGAGTACCTCTCGTCGGAGCTCCAGCGTGCCAAGGCGATCCTGAAGTATGTCTCTTGGGCGGCCAGCCGAGCGGTCGAGCTCGACCTTTGGCACGACCCGCCCGAGGCCGTCCCCAGGCGTCCCCGTACAGGTGGGCCGCCAGTTCTCAGGCTAATGTCGCACTCCCTCGTTCGTGTCGAGCCCTCAATGGAGGTCCGGTGCCGCAAGTGTATGTGCGTTGCCCGCACAAGCGGGCACCTTGCCCACCTTGTGAATGATGAATGCAAGCCTCTGCCCACCCAAGCGTGGGCCGCGAGGTGCTTTTTCTCGAAGCCAGGTCTGGTGGTTCGCGATTTCAGGGGTCCTATTACGGGTCCGTGCGTGTCCGAGGCCCTGGCGGCAGCTGAGGAGGTCCTGGGGCCCGTGCCTGCGCCGCCAGGGGAGCCACCAGATGGGCTCGAGGCCTTCAGGGCGCTAAATCACATTTTAGTCACCCACGGTGCCATGGTCTGCTGCACCCAGTGTGGGGCCTCGGCGTCGGGGGAGGAGGGGTGGAGCGGTCGTTCGAATCTGAATTCGAAGTGTGCGGGGCCGTCTTCCGATCATGCCACCAGGGCCAACCAAAAGCGGAAGGCCGACATGGTGCAGCGTGGCCGCCACCCCAAGACAGGGGCCCCGTTGTGAATGCAAATCTTTAAGATTTCGGTGTACCGGTCCATCCGTGCAGATTTCGGTGTACCGGTCCATCCGTGCATTCTGGCTGTAACGACGCTACAGTGCGGCAGAGGGGCAGAGAGGCTGCACTCTTCACACCCGTTGCCCCCACTGGCCTGTACTCGTTCATCTTGAGGCATCGCCTCCCCCTCCCGCCTTAAGTGGCTAGGGGTTCCATGTTTCCAGGGTTTTTCGGTTTCTCGGAGAACTCCTACTGGCTGCTCGCCTCCTCCTCCTCCTCCTCCTCCTCCTCCTCCTCCTCCTCCTTCTCCTCCTCCTTTTCCTCCTCCTCCTCCTCCTCCTCCTCCTCCTCCTCCTTCTCCTTCTCCTCCTCATCCTCCTCCTCCTCCTCCTCCTCCTCCTCCTATTCCTCCTCCTTCTCCTCCTACTCCCCCTCCTCCCCCTCCTCATCCTCCTCCTCGGGTGGCCGGTGGACCTCCTCCCCCCGAACGCGCGAAGCGCGCGTGGGGCGGTGCCTCCGGCGCCGCCCCAGGTAGGTGCAGCGCCAGATGCGTGCGGACCTCCGCGACGTTTTGCGTTCACAGTAGGGGCTCGACCACAGGAAACCTTCCACAATAAACCCAACCCTGAGACCCCAGGGCGTCCATTGATCTTTGGTGTGGGAACGTCACGCTTTCCACGGCAAAACCATCGAAGCCCAAGAAGCCCAGGGCACCCTGGAGGCAAGCGGGGTGGTTTCTTGGCATGGGTTTCCACTGCATGCGTGTGCCGTCTGCCCTGGCGGCAGGGACGGCGGGCCCGTCGCGGAGGTACGAGATGACCGAGAAGATCGGCGAGGGCACGTACGGGGCGGTGTACAAGGCCAGGTGCCGGCAGACGGGGAAGACCACGGCGATCAAGCGGATCAAGATCTCGCCAGAGGACGAGGGAGTGCCCTCGACTGCGCTCCGCGAGATATCCCTGCTCCAGGACCTCGACCACCCCAACGTTGTCCGGCTCCACGATGTCTTCAGCGGCCCGACCAGCCCGTGTGGTAGATGGCTTGTGCTGCGTCGTCCGACGACCAAGTGGGCAGATTCCGCCCGTCGCCAGCGGAGAGCTCTGCTCGCAATGTTATGTCAGGTTGTGGAGGCCCTTGGTGTTTCCTCTACCGATCTTCGGATCTGATCGCAGGTCCGAGTCGCTTGGTCCGCTCAGCCGCAGCGGGAGTGTGGCCAGAGCCGTGTCCACCAGCAGCATGGCATTTCCATGAAGATAGTGGAAGAGGAGGGAAGGAAGGGGAGGGAGAAACAGGCGAGGAGAGAAGGGTAGAGGAGAAAGGTTTGTGATGCAGCATGCAAAAACACAGTTGGAGTGAAGGCGCGACGAGCTGGTGGGCGGTGGAGGTTGAGGTACCCCCGGGACCCTCTCGCCTCCATGGCTCAACCCCGTCCAGACGGCAATTATTGTCTTGAGCGCCCCTCTTCTTTCGGGTATGGCCAGGACCCCAGGTAAGGGGACCCGGTTAGTGGTTGGGCCCCGGAGCCCCTAAATTGGCCAGAATCGCTAAACCAGGTCTGCCATAGCTCGTGTTTTTCGGGAGACGGCAGTTCTGGTTAGTGGAACGGGGCGGGGGGGCGTCCCCCAGTACACATATCTAAACCAGGTCCCACTAAACCCAGTTCTGTCAACACCCGATTCTTGTCAGTGTTTATTCACAATCGTCCTGCGTCATGGCAGGGATGGCCAGTGCTGCCAAGACTACGAAATTCAGCGCTGCCCCACTCTTCCAACCCGCTTCCAAAACTCCCCTCTGGGGAAGAGGCGGGGAAGGAGGCAGCGGCGTGGCGATCGTCACCGGAGCCGTGCCCTGCTTTGCGGCGGGGATGGCATGAGTTTCCCCTTTCTGCCGTCCCCACTGGTCGGGGGCGGAAAAGAGGGGGGTGGTGACTAGGGGGGGGGGTGATATCATGGTGTGGGCCATGATCTATTCCCCTGATTTCATGGCGCCTCTTCTTGTTTCATTACGTCCCTGGCCCCCCCGCTGGGCCGCGCACATGCCGCCGGTCATGATTGTTACCCCCCCCCCCTCTTGGACACCCCCTTCTTGGCCGCTCCCGAACTGGGCAAGCCGTGCCGCTGTCCTTCTCCCTCCCCTCGCGATCCCTGTCCCCCTTCCTTCCGCCCCCCCGAGGCCAGGCACCGCCTGCCCTCGAGCCCGTGGGCAGCTGAGGCTTGCCTGGCGGCGGAGCTGCAGTCCAGAAGAAGGGGGGGAAGCAGCCAGAAGGGCGCTGCAGAGGGGTGGGATACCTCAGGACGGAAAAAAAACAGACACAATTAATCGACGATTCCCCTGAAAATATAGGGAAATGTGGGAAGTGGGGGGGAAGACAGAAACCAATAACATATAGGGAAATAGTGTGTGTGTTATTTGTGTGCATTTGTGTGTGTGGTGTGTGTGTGTGGTGTGTGTGTGGTGTGTGTGTGGTGTGTGTGTGGTGTGTGTGTGGTGTGTGTGGTGTGTGTGGTGTGTGTGTGTGTGGTGTGTGTGTGTGTGGTGTGTGTGGTGTGTGTGTGTGGTGTGTGTGTGGTGTGTGTGGTGTGTGTGGGGTGTGTGGGGTGTGTGTGGTGTGGTGTGGTGTGGTGTGTTGTGTTGTGTTGTGTTGTGGTGTGGTGTGGTGTGGTGTGTTGTGTTGTGTTGTGTTGTGTTGTGTTGTGTTGTGGTGTGGTGTGGTGTGGTGTGTTGTGGTGTGTTGTGTTGTGTTGTGTTGTGTTGTGTGTGTTGTGTGTGGTGTGTGGTGTGTGGTGTGTGGTGTGTGGTGTGTGGTGTGTGGTGTGTGGTGTGTGGTGTGTGGTGTGTGGTGTGTGGTGTGTGGTGTGTGGTGTGTGTTGTGTGTTGTGTGTTGTGTGTTGTGTGTTGTGTGTTGTGTGTTGAGTGTTGAGTGTTGTGTGTTGTGTGTTGAGTGTTGAGTGTTGTGTGTTGTGTGTTGTGTGGTGTGTGTTGTTGTGTTGTGTGTTGTGTGGTGTGTGTTGTTGTGTATTGTTGTGTGTTGTTGTGTGCTGTTGTGTGTTGTTGTGTGGTGTTGTGTGCTGTTGTGTGGTGTTGTGTGTTGTTGTGTGTTGTTGTGTGTTGTTGTGTGTCGTTGTGTGTTGGTGTGTGGTGTTGTGTGGTGTTGTGTGTTGTTGTGTGTTGTTGTGTGTTGTTGTGTGTTGTTGCGTGTTGTTGTGTGGTGGTGTGTGTTGTTGTGTGTTGTTGTGTGTTGTTGTGTGTTGTTGTGTGTTGTTGTGTGGTGTTGTGTGGTGTTGTGTGTTGTTGTGTGTTGTTGTGTGTTGTTGTGTGTTGTTGTGTGTTGTTGTGTGTTGTTGTGTGTTGTTGTGTGTTGTTGTGTGTTGTTGTGTGTTGTTGTGTGTTGTTGTGTGTTGTGTGTTGTGTGTTGTGTGTTGTGTGTTGTGTGTGTGTGTGTCCCAGGGCCCCTTCAATACAGTCTTAGAGGGAGGCTGGCTATCTCCACTGCGTCGCGCGGCCCATGCAACCGCGACGGATCGCTTGACAGTCGGCAGGCGGTCACGCGTGCACGCTGTGATCGTGACCGTGTGAGGCATGAGCGAGAAGCCCAAGGCGTGTCCTTCAATGGGCTGGGCCCGGCGTCAAGCATTGGCCTGGCGCCAGACCTCCTTCTGCTATGTGAAGCTGTTCCCTTCGAGGAAATGTTGAGCGGCCACGGGAGCCGCGTGCGCAGGTGGCGCTCGTGCACGGTGCCCAGGCCGTCCCCTCGACGCAGCAGCCTCTTCTGCACGGGAGTGGACCCAGACCCCGACGTCATGATTGTATCACGACCTGGATGCCCCAAGGGTCTCGACCCATTTCGCGGGACCTGTTTTTCATCCCGAGTCGTGATTTGACGATCCCGCGGCCCATCAAGGGCCACCGGAGACCGAGAGGAGAGAACACCCTCCCGTCGCGATTGGTTCATTACTCGGGGGGTCCTCCTCCTCCTCCTCCTCCTCCTCCTCCTCCTACTCCTCCTCCTCCCCCTCCTCCTCCTCCTCATCCTCCTCCTCCTCCTCCTCCTCCTCCTCCTCCTCCTCCTCCTCCTCCTCCTCCTCCTCTGGGGAGCGCCGAGGTCTGCACCTGGTGTTCGAGTGCCTCGACATGGACCTGAGGATGTACCTCAAGAAGGCGGGCCCCCTGGCGGGCGATGCCCTCAGGAGCCGGCCGGGGCCCGCGCGGGAGTCTGGGGGGGAAGGGGGCGAGGCGTCTCTGTCATCCTCGATGTTCCTTCCGCCTCCTCCTCCTCCTCCTCCTCCTCCTCCTCCTCCTCCTCCTCCTCCTCCTCCCCTCCTTCCCGATCCTCGACGCTCCTCCTCGATCATCCGCCTCGATCATCGACCCTCCTCCTCGATCCTCCTAGGGTCGTCGATCCTCGACGCTGGGCGCATCCGGCAGCTCCCAGTGGTCTCTCGCGGGGGTCCGAGGGCCCCTCGAGCGCCTTCAAGCAACCTCTCGCTTGCTCCGATGAGCTTTCGGGAACCTCCAAAGACCTCCAGAAGCTGCATGCCCCACGGCGCATTTCAGAAGCTCCGAGTCTTCCAAAGGACCCCGTGTTGCCCAATGAATGAGCAGCGTCCCAGCGCTTCCACTCGAGCCAAACGCCCCCGACTCCTCCTGAGAGGCTTCAGGAGAGCCTCAGGGTCGTCAGGGAGACCCCAGGATAGCGTAGCAGGTAGGCCCGCGTTGCCTAGGTGGGTGATCTGGACGGCATGGTGAATGAGATCATTCACAAGCCAGCATTGGGCCATCTTGGAGCCATCTGGACGCCTTAGGAACCTGTCGGCAGCGAAAAGGCGAGAATTCAAAAGTCACTTGCTCCCCTAAGGTTTGGGGAAGGATTTTGGCCTCTCGGAGGCATCATTGGGAGACCTCATGGCCATGTTGGAGCTGTCTCGGAGCGGTCTTGGGGCCCCTTGGAGGCATACTGCAGGCCACATTGAGCCATATCCGGTCATATACGCTGTGCAATATTGCAGGCCGTCGTGGGCGAGTCTAGAGCCAGATTGGGGCATGTTGGACGCTCAGACCGGTCGCGCCCCCTCGTCCATACCTACGGGAGGGAGTTGGGCAATGGGGTCTTCTCCCCGCAAGAGAACAGCGGTGTTGAAGAGGAAACGCCTTAAGCCACCTCCGCCCAGAGGGGCTGGTGGGTTTATAGCTCGGTCCCTTATCTGTCCCTCTCTGACGCCCTCCGCCTTTGCTTTGTTGTGCGCTCTCCTTGAATTAGGATCTGGCCAGTGCTCGTTCGACCGTTGCCGCGGGTCCAGAGCTGCCCCGACACTGTGCTACCGAATTCTGGATGGGTGGAGACATACTTGCGTCAGCTTTCTGGTGCCAGGGACGTCGTCGGTCTCCCGCCAGAGCGCTCCTCAGCCAAATGTCTGCGACGATATGCTTGCAACGGGATGGCGGCAATGCGCTCACTTAGGCAGACATGTCTGGCACAAAGCTTTGCCTTCAGAGAAAAAAACTACCTTCAGCAATATGCCTGTTTTCAGTGATGTTTCGCGTCACGTGAAATATGCCTACCGTGCGCACCTGTTGCATGACGATCTTGGGTCATTCGACCACACCAGACCTGTCAGTCTGGGCCACTCCCCGATTCGCACAGGCCCGGATCTGCTCGCGTGTCGCTGCCCCTTTCCAAGGCAACGTCAGGGGGAAAAGGCTCACGGGGGGAGGATTGCAACGAAGGATTGCAAAAAAACGAAGGATTGCAAAAAAACCGAAGGATTGCAAAAAAAACCCTCCGTTGTTTTGCAATCCTTCGGTTGTTTTGCAATCCTTCGGTTTGTTTGCAATCCTTCAGGTTTTTGTTGCAATCCTTCGTTCAAGGGGGGGGGATGCGTCGACCCCCAATCACCCACTCATCGGCGGCAGGGGCCCGATAGCCCGCCCCCGCCACGAACGCTGGGTGTCGCTGCCGGGGACCTCTCCACGATGTCTCGCCAATTCGAGCGCGATGTCTTCTCCTCTGAGCTGGCCCCCCCCCTATCGCTCCCCCTCACCCCTGCGCGTGCTCGGCTCTACGGCCGCGAACGTATTGCTCTTTCAGTCAACTACTTTTTTGATGATGAGGAGGAAGAGGAGACTTCGGACGCAGCCAGCTTCAGGCTTGCGCCATAAAAAGGCCGCCAGCGTCTGCCCAGGCAAATGCTATGGCAGAAGAGTTTCGACATCTCTTGCTTGCTCTCCACGCGGGAACGAATAGCGAAGCCTGTGGTGAAGCGCTCCTCTGGCACAACACTACGCTGGACTGGACAACGAGCCCTGGGCTCAGTTGTCACTGCCCGCGCGAGCTGCACTGCAATGGATACCAAGCCTCCTCCTCCTCCTCCTTCTCCTCCTCCTCCTCTACCTTCCTCTGTCCCCCGTGCGACTAGGGCATTGAGGATTCCTGGACGTGCTCGTATCGTCAAGGTTTCAAGGAGGACCTGAGCAAATGACGGTACTTGACCGCCACTGCTCTAGTACCCTTATGCCGCCCAGACCGACCCCAGCTCAGAAATGCGCTCAGAAACGTGCTCTCAGAGGGGGAATTACCCTGGCGACGTACCCAACCCCTGCGCAAAAGCGGGGCGCAAATAGTTCAGGATACTTTATAAGGGGGCGATGACGGAGCGAGGGTTACATATGTCTGCAGACGGAATTCGGGAGACTCGCAGGACACTGGCTACAGGAAAAGGGCTTGATAAAGCTGATGATTTACAATTCCTGAGCACTCCTAGCCACTTCGAAAACGGGGATCACAGCAGGCCTCGAAAGTGGCGACAGGTTCACAGATCGCAGCCCCGCAGGGACGGCGAGGTCTCATTTGAATCTGCCCGTGGCCCTCACTGTGCTGGGCCCCCCAGCAGGCCTCGAAAATGGCGGCAGTTTCGCAGATCGCAGCCCCCCAGGGATGGCGAGGTCTAATTTGAATCCGCGCGTGGCCCTCACTGTGCTGGGCCCCCCAGCAGGCCTCGAAAGTGGCGACAGTTTCACAGATCGCAGCCCCCCAGGGAGGGCGAGGTCTAATTTGGATCTGCCGCGATTACCCTCTATGCTGGACCCCCCAGCAGGCCTCGAAAGTGGCGACAGTTTCACAGATCGCAGCCCCCCCCCCCAGGGATGGCGAGGTCTAATTTGAATCTGCCGCGATTACCCTCTATGCTGAGCCCCCCAGCAGGCCTCGAAAGTGGCGACAGTTTCACAGATCGCAGCCCCCCAGGAATGGCGAGGTCTAATTTGGATCTGCCGCGATTACCCTCTATGCTGGACCCCCCAGCAGGCCTCGAAACTGGCGACAGTTTCACAGCCCCCCGCAGGCAAGACAGAAAGAGGCAGGAAAGAGGCGGGAGGCGGGAGGAGGAAGGACGCGACCACACTGCTCTATTCAAAACGAATACCCAACCAAGGAGGGTTGGGAAAAAAATACCCTGGCGACGTACCCAACCCCTGCGCAAAAGCGGGGCGCAAATAGTTTAGGATACTTTATAAGGGGGCGATGACGGAGCGAGGGTTACATATGTCTGCAGACGGAATTCGGGAGACTCGCAGGACACTGGCTACAGGAAAAGGGCTTGATAAAGCTGATGATTTACAATTCCTGAACACTCCTAGCCACTTCGAAAACGGGGATCACAGCAGGCCTCGAAAGTGGCGACAGGCTCACAGATCGCAGCCCCGCAGGGACGGCGAGGTCTCATTTGAATCTGCCCGTGGCCCTCACTGTGCTGGGCCCCCCAGCAGGCCTCGAAAATGGCGGCAGTTTCGCAGATCGCAGCCCCCCAGGGATGGCGAGGTCTAATTTGAATCCGCGCGTGGCCCTCACTGTGCTGGGCCCCCCAGCAGGCCTCGAAAGTGGCGACAGTTTCACAGATCGCAGCCCCCCAGGGAGGGCGAGGTCTAATTTGGATCTGCCGCGATTACCCTCTATGCTGGACCCCCCAGCAGGCCTCGAAAGTGGCGACAGTTTCACAGATCGCAGCCCCCCCCCCCAGGGATGGCGAGGTCTAATTTGAATCTGCCGCGATTACCCTCTATGCTGAGCCCCCCAGCAGGCCTCGAAAGTGGCGACAGTTTCACAGATCGCAGCCCCCCAGGGAGGGCGAGGTCTAATTTGGATCTGCCGCGATTACCCTCTATGCTGGACCCCCCAGCAGGCCTCGAAACTGGCGACAGTTTCACAGCCCCCCGCAGGCAAGACAGAAAGAGGCAGGAAAGAGGCGGGAGGCGGGAGGAGGAAGGACGCGACCACACTGCTCTATTCAAAACGAATACCCAACCAAGGAGGGGGAAAAACTTCTTTTTGATGATGAGGGGAAAGGCCACCCGGACGCCTACCTCTTTGCATGCAGCGAGGGCCAGTTGAGAAAAGGGCGTCTCTCGTCCTGTTTGGGCCTCCGTGGGGTTCCCCGTCGCCACGGCTGGGGCCCGCCTCGAGGGAGGCGGGCAGGGACGTGCCCTGGGAGGGGCCCGACGACGGATGCTGAGCGGGACTGGGCCCGGAGGGCCGCCGTTGTATCGATCGGCCCTCGTTACGACCACCTGTGCTCTCACGTGAGACGCGGTCGCGGCGGCTGCCCGGCAGTGGAGGCGAGCCTCGGCAGACTCGAGTCCGGGCTCGGCAGCTGCGCGCGCGCGCACGGGTTGCGCCGGAGCGCCGCAGAGCCGCTCGCGTGCGCGGCCCGCTCCGCCTCGCCCTCTTCTCGAGGTGTACGGCTTCGATTCTGTCTCCCGTCCGACTCTCGATTCCGTCTCCCGTCCGGCTGCCCGACTCTCGCTCCCACCTTTCGGCCACGAGGCGGACTCAAGCCAGCGTCCCGCTGGAAACGACGCCAAACAACAACGACGACGACGACGACGAAGATGACGACGACGACGACGACGAAAACGACGAAAGCGACGAGACAACGACGACGCCGACGACAACGGTGGCAGCGCTGGGCAACGCGGGCGGCCTGATCCCTCTATGGGCCCTGGCACGCATCCGCGCGGCCCCCGTGTACGGGCTGGTCCGTCGAACCGGCGGGTGCGCGCTCGCTGCGCTTGCTCGTTTTCGGGGCGGGACAGGGGCACCCTGCGGGTCCCAAGAATATACATCACCACCACCTCCATTCCCCCTCCCTCCTCTGCTTTCCTCTTCCCGTCCTCTGTCGTGGGAGACGGATGGGTTTAGGGAGGTGGTGGTGGTGCATATTCCTTGGATCCGTCATGTCGCACCACGGAGTCCCAGAACTCACCTAGCGCGTTCCATTGCTCGCAAACTGCCTGCTCGCAAACGTTCGAAACACACATTTATGCATCGATGCGATGTATCGTGGATAACTCATGGCGGGTCCAGGCCATTTGCGAGTAGCTCCCTTGCGAGTAGTAGAACGCGCTCGTGTAAGAACAGTGGGATGAGGAGCGCGGGGTGCACTTACTCCAGGGCAGGAGGAGAATCCGCACCCAACCCCGAGTTCCACTGCAGTCGAGGTTGACTTATGTGTCGACCCTGCCGGCTCAAGGATGCCCTCGAGTCTTGTGTGTCGCGCCTCACGTCCTCTGCATTCCTAGGGCAAGGTGGCCCTCAGAAGGGTCTCGAGTCCTCTCGCGTGTCCTCTCCCATCAGGCTCGACTGCAGGTTCCAGAAAGGTGGCGTCCAGAGCAGCAGGGGGTGTCGGGAGCACATTGTTTGCGCGTGCGTCCGCAGGAGAGCGTCGCGCCAGTGCTTCGCTGGCATCGAGTTCTGCCACGCGTGCCGAGCTCGGCTGGACTATCAGCCCAGATCGTTCGATCTCGATGCCCCACCCGCCTGACTCTCATCGAGAATCACACATGTCAGTCACGTACGGTCCAACCCCGCACCAACCCAGTTGCTCTCACACCTACCCATCCAAGACCCTCCCTCCCTCCCACCCTCCCTCCCGCACCCACGCCCACACCTGATCTGCGCGCCCACTCGACCACCCTATGGATTGAACATGTGCCAAACACAAACTCACTCTCGGCGGCGAGCCTGGGGGGGAAATGAGAAGGGGCGGGCCTTCTCAGAAGGCTCGGAAGTCCGTTGGCCTTCTGAGAAGTTCCCTGAGCCTTCCACAAAAACACCGAAAACCCTTCAGAAGGCGCGAGGGCTTCTGGGAAGCCCCGGCCACCTTCTGAGACGGCCTTCTCTTTCTCCTCCTTCCGTTCTCCTCCCGCTCCTCGTCTCTTCTCACTCGGCTCGTGAGGCGAGCAGCACGCGCGCGAGCTTGCACCATGCTGATGTGAATGCGTTCGTCAAAAAATGTACTTCACCCCCTCGCTCGCCGCCGACATTCCTACACGCACACTCACCCAGGCCCAACATAACCCAGTGGTGACGGTCGGCCGGGGGTATATACGATTGAGGTCGGTTTCGGGGAGGGTGCCCTAATGTTCTTCGTGTTTGCTCGGGAGTTTGTCTGGATGCTGTTATGCATCGTGGGCATCGCTCGGACGTGTGCATTTTGTTGGCGAGGGCCACCCAGGAGCATATTGGATCATCTCGCGAAACAGAAAACACGCGCGAAACCGAAAAAAACGAGGAATGGACGTCCGAGATGGCGAGTTCTGTGAATCTTGGGGCAGGGTATCCTCGAATGCTCTTCAGTTTGGCCGGCGGAGGGTCTCACGGTCTCAAGGGATGTTCTTCTGTCATAGGTTTGGCCGCAATCGGTCCGCCTGAGGGTCACCCTCCCGTCCACAGACCCACCAGCCCCAGTCCTGACCCCGACCAGGCCACCCTCGCCCCCCGTCCCCAGCTGCTGGGCCTCATCCCTCTTCTTTCTCCTCCCCCCTTCACCCTCACCCCGGGTGTTGCGGCTTCCATTCCTCGCAAAGCACGTGGACCCCCACATCGCCAGACCACCTGCTCCACCTCTCCATTATCATCTTCGTTTTTGCTTTGCTCGGGCCGCAGCATCCTCCTCACCCTCTAGCCTGAGACTTCCTTACATGGTGTTGTCCAAACGCTTGACGCTTCTTACAGCTGCATGGATGGAGGGTCGCCCATCTCCGAGGTCGCGATGTCGCATCGACGACGCACACTTTGCTCACAGCGCTTACCAGGTAGAAGGGCGATCCCCTCCCCAGTATCGGGCGGCATCGCCATGTGCACGCGGTCAAGCATGGGTCTGGGCGGCGATGCGACCTCCAAAATAGGCAGGGCCCCCGCCATCTCGACTGTACCTTTCCTTGTGTCGGACCACGGGTCGCCGACGAAGTCCGAAGGAGCATCACCATTCAAGTTCCAGGGCTTCACAGGCCCTGAGCACGTGGCCGGCGGACGGGGACCTGATGTTTGTTGACGGGCGCTCGTCATAGTGGAAAGGATTACGCGCGCTGACTTGAGACGAGGAAGCGCACTGCAGTATCAGTGATGCTTGTTGGGTTTATGATGGTTCTCCTCCTCCTCCAGCGAAGTGTTGCATCCACGACGGCGGCGAAGCAGGGCGAGGCCAGAGGGCCTTTGGAGCATCGTCGAGGCAAGGGAGGCGAGGCGAGGTAACGGAGCAGAGACACTGGAGCGGAGGAGCAGACGGCAACGGAAGCAGAGGGTACGTTGCAGGGGAGCAGAAAATCGAGGCATACTAAAGGTGCGTCGTTCCCGTGCGCCTCTTGCACGGAACTCGGGCGTATGCCCAGGGGCATTATTCCTCTGTGTGTTGTTGTCCTTCCTCATGCTCATCCTTCTCATGATTATATTCCCCCTCGCTACCATACTCATCACAACCACCGCCATCAACACCAAGCATGATAATCCGTTTCCTCTTGCTCCTTCTTCCTCCTCCTCCTGGATTTTGGATTCTGGTGGCATCGGAGTCCCTAAGGACGCTGCAATCGCCCCCCCCCCCACAGCGGCCGTTGCCGCTGGGAAGGGGATCACACAAGTTACATGCAACGTAGTGAGCGGAAAAAAAAACACGTGGGACAAAGGAAGGACCCTCCAGAGGGCGGGGCCAGTGTGTCCCCCAGCGACCCCTGGAGGGGGGGGGACGAAGAAGAAGAAGAAGAAGAAGAAGACGAACGACGAAACGGCGAGGACGGCCTGCGAGTCACGGGCTCTCGGAGCGGGGGGGGAGGGGGGGAAGGGGGGAGCGGCGGCAGTTGCAGCGAAAGGTCGCGGCAACAGCTGCCAAATATTGATGGACGCGTGAGCTCCTCCTCCTGCACCTCCTCCTCCTCCTACTCCTCCTCCTCCTCCTCCTCCTCCTCCTCGTCCTTGTCCTCCTCCCCTCCTCCTCCTCCTCCTCCTCCTCCTCCTCCGTCTCGTCCACCTACAGCAGTTGAAGCCGGCAGTTCTGGCAGCACGGCGGTCGGTCCGCACGTATTGTTTGCGTCAGGCGGGCTCGTGGGGCGGCATTGGGCTCAGCTTGCACGCTCGACTCCTCCGACTCCTCCGTCGTCTGCTACTCCTCGTCCTCCTCCTCCTCCTCCTCCTCCTCCTCCTCCTCCTCCTCCCTTCTCCTTCTCCTTCTCCTTCCTCCTCCTTCCTCCTCCTCCCTCCTCCTCCTCCTCCTCCTTCTCCTCCTCCTCCTCCCTCCCTCCTCCGTTTCCTCCTCCTCCTCCCCCTCCGTCTCCTCGTCAGAATCCCCATCCCCCGTCTCCTCCATTTCCTCCTCCTCCTGTCCTCATTTTCCTCCTCTTCCTCCTAATCCTCCTCCTCCTCCTCCTCCTTGTCCTCCTCCTCCTTCTCCATATCCCCCTCTTTCTCGTCCCACTCCTCGTCATCCCCCTCCTGCCCCTCCTCCTGGCCACCACAGGGCCCCGACGTTGTCCCCCCCCCAGAGCCCCATCCCCCGCCGCTGCCACCACGCTCGGCGGTGTAGCTGCCGCTCTGCCGCTTGCCGAGCCCCTCTGCTGTTCTACATAAAGCAATCAGCAAACAAAGTTCAACTGCGACCCAGACCCAGACGACGGGTGGTCATTGGGCGGCGACGGCGAGCACGAGGCCGTCAGACCGCCACCCAGGCCCAGCTCCTTAGAACAGAAATAAGCGTAAGCACTGATCGGGGAACGAGCAAGCCAAGCTCAAAGACAAGCACGAAATCCACTTCGTGTGGTCGTTCTGACCCTCGGCATTGGTCGTCGAGCCGCCAGCGCGTAGATGACTTGCCACCGCGGGGAGGCGCCAGGGGGGCAGAAGCCGCTCGCGGCAGAGCCCGTGCGCACCGCCGAGGCGCCGCATCCTGCACCGCGACCTGAAGCCGCAGAACGTGCTCGTGTGCCTCAGGCAGCCAACCCCTGAGCCACAGGGCTACAGCAGGGTAACGCTCTGTCCTCCTCCTCCCTTCTCCTCCCTCCTCCCTCTTCCTTCCTCCTCCTCCCTCCCTCCTCATCCCTCCTCCTCCCTCCTCCCTCTTCCTCGACGAGTACGAGCTGCAAACCCAATTCGATTGAATTTGTTTCTCAAATCGTTGCGATGTGCACGCTTGCTTGTTTCAGAATCGGAGATGCCGGGAGGAGAGTGAATGCCATGGGGAACAGGAAAGACAAAAGTAGGCATCGCCGGGCCTCGACAAAATCGGTTCGATCTCGGTAGCGCAGGCGCTCACTTAAGGGAGGTGTGGGCGCCACTCTGTCACTGACACGCCGAAGATGCTTGGCGGTCAGTGGTTTCTTCCTCCTCCTCCTCCTCCTCCTCCTCCTCCTCCTCCTCCTCCTCCTCCTCCTCCTCCTCCTCCTCCTCCTCCTCCTCCTCCCCGTCCTCCTCCTCCTCCTTCTCCTCCTCCTCTCTATAGAAAAGCAAGACCTGGGCGCGCCACATTCGCCTCCAGAAGGTTGGGCCTGTTCTGGTCAAGAGGGGGAAGTGGTCTGAAAGACCTGCGCGGCGGCTTTCGGCTTGGTGGCAAGGCCCGGGGTCGCCTGCAGCGCTCGTGGCATCCCGCCCCCTTGGGAGCCAAGCTGAGCGAAGGCCGTTCCCCGCCCGTGGCCATCCGGGCAGGGTCGGCCGAGCATTGTGGCCTGCCGCGGTGCCGGGCGAAGTGCCCTCCCTCTCTCGGAGCGGAGGCTGCCTCCGAGGGTGGTCCTCGCTGCGGGCCCTGGAGCTGCCGGCTTCCGCGCCGCGACGGGGCAGAGGCGCCCGGCCCACGAGTGCTCGAGGCGCGTGCGGCGGCCGAGGCACAGCGCCCGGACGCCAGCACCGAGCTCGATCGAGCTCGGAAGGGCTCCCCGTCCGCTCCCCGCGGCCCCTGCAGCGGGAAGCGCACCCCGGGCACCTCCTCCCGCCTCCCCGTGCCTTGCCTTTGCCATCCTCGTCCTCACCCCATCCTCTCCCTCCTCGTTCTCCTCCCTTTGGCCTCCTCCGGATCCTGCTCCCGATGCCCGCGGCCTTCCCCCCCTCCTCCCCTCCCTCCCTCCGCCTCGCCCTCGTCCGCCGCCCTGTTGCCTCTTGGGTAGCCGCCCATCCCGGCGATCGATCTTCTACGGGAGCTCGCCGCGCTGCCGGCGCTTTGGCCGGGCCCCCCGGCGATCCTCCGCGCCGGGGGAGGCTTGCCGTCAGGACGCTCCAATGAGGGCCACGCTGGCAGGGCTCACTTCGATTCCTCTGGCCCTGTTCGATTCGAGTATGATGGCTTCCGATTCCGCTTCGACTGCGGATTCCGATTTGGATTTCGATCTCTTTATGGAGGCTTACCAGCCTGCCGATTTCCGCCGACTCGACGTCTCCCGACTCGGCTGCCGATTTCCGCCGATCCGACTTGCTTCGATCGCCGATCCGACTTCTCGATTCGATTCGGGGCTCTTCTGCTTTGGGCTCAGGAGGGGCTCTGGTTTTTCGGATCGGCCTTTCGATTCTGGACGTGGAACCAACTCGCGACCAAGACTCGCAGTGGCCAGAAAAGTCTTTTGCGCTACGGTAGCACGATGTCCGCATCTTGCGCGACCTCCGAAGGCCCAGTATGTTCGGCCCCGCTAGGGCCCGCCCCTCAGGAGCGGCACGACCGGATCCTCAGAGGCGGCTCCCGCGGGGAGGGGGAAGAGGAGGAGGAGGAGGAGGAAGAGGAGGAGGAGGAGGAGGAGGAGCAAGAGCAGGAGGAAGAGCAGGAGCAGAAGGAGGAGGAAGGGGTTAACGATGACGACGACGACGACGACGACGACGACGACGACGACGACGACGACGACGATGCTGGTGAGAACAACCAGGTCACCCCAGGGGCGCAAAAATAATCGCGCTTCGCGCGTTGCGGCCTGGACTGGAGAGCTGCCCCTCTCCAAGGTGGCCTCGCGAGGGCGCGAAGATATCCGCTCCTCTCGCATCGCGGGCGCGATATGCGAAGTCGGGCGACAGCACCAGGAGCAGGAGCAGGAGCAGGAGCAGGAGCGGGTGAGGACCCAGGAGGAGGGGTTCTCAGCATCTGCTTCTGCGATCGATTTGTACACAGGGTCTGACCTACTGGTACGTGAACCCTTCCCACGCGCCAGTCTTGCTGTCTCATAGGAACGTGCCGCGTACGCAGGCGAAGGAGGGGGGGATGTATGAGGAGGAGGAGGAGGAGGAGGAGGAGGAGGAGGAGGGGAGGAGGAGGAGGAGGAGAAGAAGCGGAGATTAGTGGCGAGGAGTACGTAGGGGGAGGAGGATCAGCAGCAGCACGAGCAGGACAAAGGCAAGAGAGTGGAGGGAGGGAGGGAGGGAGGGGGGAGCGGAGAGATGGGGGAGCACGACGAGCAGCGGCGGCAGTATATAGGGGTGGTGAATGCCATCCGTGGCGGTTGTCGCAGTGGTCGGGGCCCCGAGTGTGTTTGGCGTATCTACCCGCCCCTACTGCTCGGCGGCTCGATCAGAGCAAGTGATCCAGCAACACACCGGCCTGCTGAATCCGTGTGGTGGTTCGTCGCATGTGCAGCGTTCCAACGAGCGGCAGTGGCCATGACCCGGAGGGAAATGATGACGTCGGCGCCAGCCTGCAGTTCAAATGCACCTCGCAAGTTCATGAAGCCCGTCGCCAGCATACCGTGAGGGGTGCCAGTGGCGGCGAAGATGTGTTGGTGAATGTCGGAGGATGTTGGAGGAGGAGGAAGAGGAGGAGGAGGAGGAGGAGGAGGACGACGACGACGACGACCACGACGACGATGACGACGACGACGACGACGACGACGACGACGACGACGACGACGAGGGAGCAGTGAGGAGGGGGTCGAAGGTCGAGGGAGGGAGGAGCAGGAGGGCGAGGATGAAGAGGTTGAGGCAGCAGCAGCAGCAGCAGAAGCAGCAGAACGAGCTGGCGGCACCAGGGACAAGAGCAGGAGCAGGAGCAGGAAGGTGACACGAGGCAGTGCAGTGAGAGGGAGGAGGAGGAGGAGGAAGGAGGAGGAGGAGGAGGAGGAGGAGGAGAGGAGGCGGAGGAGGGAGGAGGAGGAGGCGGAGAGGAGGAGGAGGAGGAGGAGGAGGAAGAGGAGGAGGAGGGAGGAGGAGGAGGAGGGAGGAGAGGAGGAGAGGTAGGAGGAGACGGGGGTGAAGGGGAGGAGGAGGATATGGTGGAGGAGGAAAAAGGAGGAGTAGGAGGAGGCAGGAGGAGGAGGCGGAGGAGGACGAGGACGAGGAGGGAGGAGGAGGAGGCTCAGAGGAGGAGAAGAAGAAGAGGAGCGAGGAGGAGGAGGCGGAGGAGGCGAGGAGGGGGAGGGAGGAGGAACAGGCAGCGCAGCAGGAGCAGGGCAGGAGCAGGAGGCGGCAGAGGGAAGATGAGGAGGAGGAGGAGGAGGAGGAAGAAGAGGAGGAAGAGGAGAAGAGGAGGAAGAGAAGGAGAGGGAGGAGGAGAGGAGGAGGTGGGGAGGAGGAGGAGGAGGCGAAGGAGGAGAAGAAGGAAAAGAAGAGAGGAGGAAGGGGGAGGGGGAGGAGGAAGGAGGAGGACGGAGGAGGAGGGAGGAGGAGGAGGAGGAGGAGAACGGAGGAGAGGGAAAAACATGGAGCCAGGAGCAGAGCAGCAGCTAGAGCAGCGGGAGAGGTAAAGGGGACGAGGAGGAGGAGGAGGAGGAGAGGAGGAGGAGGAGGAGGAGGAGGAGGAGGAGGAGGAGGGGGAGGAGGAGGAGGAGGAGGAGGAGGAGGAGGAGGAGGAGGGAGGAGGAATAGGAGGAGGAGGAGGAGAGGAGGAGGAGGAGGAGGGGTGGTGGGGCGGAAGGGAAGGAGGAGGAGGAGGAGCGAGGGAGGAGGAGGAGGAGGAGGACGAGGAGGAGGAGAGGACGAGGAGGAGGCGGACGAGGAGGGAGGAGGAGGAGGAGGAGGAGGAGGAGGAGGAGAAGGAGGAGGAGGAGGAGGAGCAGGAGGAGCAGGAGGAGCAGGGGGAGGAGCAGGAGCAGTTGCAGGAGCAGGAGCAGGAGCAGGAGCAGCAGCAGGAGCAGGAGAGGGAGCAGCAGCAGCAGCAGCAGCAGCAGCAGCAGCAGCAGCTGCAGCAGCAGCAGCAGCAGCGGGAGCAGAGAATGAGGGCGAGGAGTAGAGAAGGGAGGAGGACGAGGGCGAGGAGACGGCAGGGCGATCGCGGCAGCGGAAGTAGCGGTCGCGGAATTGGCAGCCCGGTGAGGACCCGCGGCTCGTGTTGGCAGACTTCGGCCTCGCGCGCGTCTTCTCGGTGCCGCTGCGGGTGTACACGCACGAGGCAGTGCCACCCCGGGCGGGGTCTTTGCTGCTGGTCCTCCTCCTCCTCCTCCTCCTCCTCCTCCTCCTCCGCCGCCTCCTCCGCCTCCTCCGCCTCCGCCGCCTCCTCCGCCTCCTCCGCCTCCTCCTCCTCCTCCTCCTCCTCCTCCTCCTCCGCCTCCTCCTCCTCCTCCTTCTCATCCTCTTCCTCCTCCTCTTCCTCCTACTCTCGCCTCCTCCTCCTCATCAGCATCATCATCAATCATCAGCCATCATCTCCGCATCATCCATCCTCCTCCTCCTCCTCCTCCTCCTTACTCCTCCTCCTCCTCTCCTCCCTACTCCTCCGCCTCCCCTTCCCTCCTCCTTCCTCCGCCTCCTCTCCTCCCCTCTCCCCTCCTCTCTTCCTCCTCCTCTCTCCTGCTCTTCTGCCTTCTCCTCATCATCCTCGTCGTCCATCCTCCTCCTACTCCTCCTCCCCCCCTTCTCCTCCTCCTCCTCCTCCTCCTCCTCCTCCTCCTCCTCCTCCTCCTCATCATCCTCCTCCTCCTCCGCCTCCCCTTCCTCCATCTCGCCGCCCATCTTCTCTTACTCCTTCCCCCTCTCCTCTCTCGCTCGCATCTCCATCTGCCGTTCCCGGTCCACCCACGCGCGCGCAGGCCCCTTCGCGCGGGGCCCGGCCGTCGCGTGAGTGGGGCCTTCTGAGGGCCATTGAGAACCTCATCCAGAGACGTGGAGGAGGAGGAGGAGGAGGAGGAGCAGGGGAGGCCACCTCATCATCCAAATCATGCTGAGGCCGAAGGAGGAAGAGAAGGAAGTGGAGGGAGCGTCTGGGCCGATCAAATGATGTAGAAGTTCAGCGCTAAATTGAAGGAGCCGTAGTATCAGATGTGTAACGATGTACTTGTATGTCCTTGTCCGTAGCGTTGTAGGTCGTAAAATTGTCCGGCTTCGGGTAGACCAGTCTCGCCGTAAGTAGTTCGGTTTGCGGAGTGCCGCGCGCTGGAGACGGCACGTAGTGCCATCCAGCCAGCGGACTGTGACGGACGTCTCGTCCAGCATCTCCACGACGCAATATTGGTGCGTCTTGCCGAGCCTGCCCTGTATTGCGTCGCCGATGACGATCGGCTTCCTGGTAGTCCAGGTCTTCGTGGGCCTTGATGTTCGTCACGTGGACCTCGTAGTACAGAGATTGGCCCTGGTAGTTCTGCTGGCGATCCCCGTAGCCCTGCAGGTGGCTCCCGTAGCTCAGCGCGTGTCGGTCGCAGCTCAGCTGGTGGCCTTGGTAGCTCTACTGCCAGGTCTTGTTGAACAGCAGGTGGTCCTGGTATGATCTAGTAGGTCTCGTAGCCCTGCTTACGGCCCGCGGAGCGCAGTTTGTAGCTCCGCTGGTTGGCAGTTCAGTTCAGCTCGTTGCCGTGGTAGCTCAGCAGGAGGCTCTCGTAGTTCTGCTTGCGGACCGCCTGGCACGGGTTGTGGCCCTCGTAGCTGCGTGGGTGGGCGTCGAAGCTGAGCAGGTGGTTCACGGAGCTCTGCCCCAGGTCCTGTTAATTAGTTTGTTGCTCTGGTAGCTTTTCAGGAGGCTCTAGTCGTTTTTCTTGCGGTCCTCATGGCTTCGCTTGTGGCCCTCGCAGCTCAGGAGGCCCAGTTGGTTGCCCACGTAGCTCAGCGGGTTGCCCTCGTAGCTCAGGCTGAAGCGTGGTCGTCGCAGCCATCGAATACGTGCTTGTGGTCCTCGTAGATGAGCTGGCAGTCTTCGAAAGTTTGTTGGAAGCTCTTCTAGCTCAGCAGGCGGCCCAGGTAGCTCCACCAGTAGTTCCCGTAGGGCAGCTTTAAGCTGACGAATTGGCAACAGCTTCACTGATGGAGGGCGGGTCGCTTTCAACATGTGGCTTTCCGCCGCGCACACTCGCTTAAAACAATTTGCAAGAACCCCACGGATTGAGGACAGGTCGTTTTCAGAATATGCCGCTCGCCGTAGCAGCGCGCGCACTCGCTTGCAAAATTTGCAAGGGCCTCGCGGATTGAGTACAGGTCACTTTCAAAATGTGGTTGTCACCGTAGCGCCGCGCACACTCTTTTGCAAAAACTGCGGGATTTTCACGGATTGAGGGCAGTTCGTTTTCAAAATGTGGTTCCCGCTTTAGCGCCGTGCACATTCGTTTCAAAGAATTGCAAGAGTTTCGTTGGTTCTCATGATCATGGCTGAAGTTCGAGACATGGCGTTTTGGAAAGATTCAGGGTTGTCAGGGCGCAACAGTCGCGCTGATTCGCGGTGTTGAAGTCCCAGGAATGGCTTTCTGACACGACTCAGGATCGCCAAGATGCAACAGTCGGCGTTGAAGTCCTGAGAGTGGTGTTTTGGCACGCGCCATGATTTACGCACGGCTGTCCCCCAACGGCGCACTTCCCTCAATGGAGATGAACCTTTGTATGGGGCCTATGAAGAGGGAGCTTGGAGGGAGTGTGTATTCCAGCATCGTTGATGAGTCGTGGGTTTACACTGGTCCTCCTCCTCCTCTTCCTCCTCCCCCCCGGGGAGGAGGGAGGTGAGAGGGAGAAGGGGAAGGGGAGGAGCATCAGCATCATGATGACCATCATGACCATAATGATTGTCAGGATCTTCATAGTTATCATGATCAGCATGGCCATCAGCACCATCAGCCCCGCTATGGTCATCATGGTCATCGTCATTATCAGCATCAGCATCATCAGCAGCAGCAACATTATTATCATCATCAACATCATGCTCACCATTGTCATGATCAGCAGCATAACCACCATCATCATCAGCATCATTATGATCACCATCATTATCGTCATAGTCATCGTCGTCACCGCCTATGTCGTCATCATCATAACCACTTCCATCATCTTCAACGTCACCGTTATTTTCGTCGTCGTCGCCTTGCTTCCTGCCGGCTCGTTTTCCTCCCACCTCCTTTCTGTCCGGGTTCATCTTGTTGCATAGTCCTCCTGCTTCGTCGTTCGCCTCCTTCACCCCATCCACCATCATCACCTCCTTCTGCCTCCTCCTGCTCGTCCTCCTGCCTCCTACTAAGTGTCCTCCTCCCCGACGTGGTCCTTGCTCTCGCCTTCGCCTGCAGCCCTATCCTCATGCTCATCCCCATCCTCCTCCTCTTACTCCTTCCCATCCTCATCATCGTTAGCATCATCATCATCATAACCACCAACATCAGCAGCATCAGCACCATCATCGTCAGCTTAATTGGTGAGTTGACTTTGCGATGTGTTTCGGTCTCTGGGCGTCGGCACGTGAAGGCATATGTTCATAGGATCCGAGGTGGTTGTCTCATCAAGACCAGCTTGATATTGAAGGTCTCGAGCGGCTGGCCGACAATTTCTGCCAGCTCGAGCAGGATACGTTTCATTTCCATACCCTCCTTAACTTTTGTCTGACTGGAGCTAGGCTTGCTGTGCTCACGCGCCAGTCCTGAATGTGACGCGCTGGTGTGTTCCAGTTACGGCATCCCAGATTGTCTCTTGGGTATCGCCTCTTGGGCAGTATGTGGTGTGCTACGGCTCCGGCCTCCCAGAGTGTCTCTTGGGCAGTGCGTGGTGGACTTCGGCGTCGGCGCCCCACATTGTCTGTTGAGTACGTGGTGCGCTACGGCTTCGGCGTCCCAGATTGTCTCTTGGGCAGTATGTGGTGCGCTACGGCTTCGGCAACCAAATTTGCCTGTTGGGCAGTATGTGGTGTTCTGCGGCATCGGCGTCCCTGATTGTCTCTTGGGAGTTTCGTGGTGGACGGCGACTTCGGGGAGTGTCTCTTGGGAACACGCGGCGTTCGTCGGCTGTTTCTTCGCGGTGAGACCTCGCACCCGCTTTTCTTTTTCCGTTGTGCCTCGAGTCGTCTTGTCCCGTCGTTCGGTCGCCTCTCCTCTCGCGTCCTGTCCCCCCGCGTTGTCGTTTCTGCGCTTTGGGTTCGTCGCTATTTTCCCCTCGGCCTCGCCCCCCCCCCCCCTACCCCCTCGTTCCCTCGTCGCCCTCCGCGCGCATCTGCAACTTGAGAACAACATCGCGGTTGTGTTTTTCCGCTTCATACATAAAAACGTCAGCATCAGCAGCACCATCACCATCAGCATCACAATAAGCGCTACCATTATCCGAACCGCCATCGCCAACGCAACCATCGCCATGACGATCCTCACCAGCATCATACTCACCGTCGTCGTCATCACCAGCGTCGCCACCAGCATCATCACCCAACTCATCACCACCATCGTCAGCGTCACCATCATCACCGCCATCAGCAGCATCACCGTCACCGTCGCCGTCGCTGCCGCGCCGTTCGTCGTCGCGAGGCGGAGGGGGGAGAGCAGGAGGGGGTGGGGAATGCGCTCGCCCGCGCCATGATTCGTCGTCGTCGCCGTCCATCGAAGAACGGATGCGGGAAGAGACGGGGAGAGAGGAGAATAATGGGCGGAAATACAAACGAACAAACACGTCAGTCAGATGGCGGCCGTTGGTCGTCGAGCCCGCAGCGGCGCGTTGCTGCAAAACCCAAAAAGGCTCTTCAGACGCCTCTAGAGGCTCTTCAAGAGGCCCCAAGATGTTCCTCAGAGCCCCCAAGAAGCTTTTCGGAGGCCCCAAGATGCTGTTCAGAGGCCCGAGAGGCTCTTCAGAGGCCCCATGAAGCTCTTCCAGAGGCCCCAAGAGGCTCTTCAGAGGCCCCAAGAGATTCTTCAGAGGCCCCAAGAAACTTTCCAATGGGGTCCCAAGAGACTCTTCAGAGGCCCCAAGAGGCTCGTCGGAAGCCACAAGATGCTTTTCAGAGGCCCCAAGAGGCTCTTCAGAGGCCCCAAGAAGTTTTTAAGAGGCCCGAAGAGGTTCTTCGGAGGCCCCAAGAAACACCGAAGGGTGGCCAAGAGGTTCGCCAGAGGCCCCAATAGGCTCTTCCAGAGGCCCCAAGAGGCTTGTCAGAGGCCCCAAGAAGCTTTCCAGAGGCCCCAAGGCGCTGTTCAGAGGCCCCAAGAAGCTCTTCAGAGGCCACAAAAAGCTCTTCAGAGGCCCCGAAAAGCGGCACAAAAAAAACCACCTGGCCGCAGCAGAACCTTATCTCGTAAGGAGAGAGGAGGCGTCTTAGAAGCGCCGTTGCCTCTTAGAAGGCACGGGCCTTCTCTGTAGATGCAAGGCCCGCGCCTTCCAAGAAACATCCTCCCTCTGCGAAGCCTCCCTCCCTCCCTCTGCGCGCCACCGACAAATGCTCTCGAAAAAAGGCCTCGAGACCCTTGGGCAGGCTGCGAGTAAAATCCTTCGGCGCTGGCGCGCCGCCTTCGGTAGGCGCGGAGGCGGGGGGCGCAGGGCCGTTGCTGCCGAATCGCACGCAGCGGTCGGCGGGCCGTGCGCGCCAGAGGCCGCGCCTGCTTGGGGCCGCTCTTGCGCGTGGCCGACCGTGCACCGAAGAGTCGTGTCGTCGTCGTCGTCGTCGTCGTCGCCGTCGCCGTCGCCGTCGCCGTCGCCGTCTCCTTGGGGCAAACCGACTCCGTAGCCGATCCCCTACTCGAGTCGTCGGAGGTGTTGGTCCGTGTGCGCTCCTCCTTGGCCAGGCTTGCCTGCCTCGGCGGCCGGCACTGCTGCACGACCGTGGCAGGGTCGTCCCGCGGCTCGCGGATTCGACGCGCGCGTGCTCTCGTCAAAGACGGTGTCGTTCGTCGTCGTCGTCGGCGTCGTCGTCGTCGTCGTCGTCGTCGTCGTCGGCGTCGGCGTCGTCGTCGTCGTCGTCGGCGTCGTCGTCGTCGGCGTTTTGTCGTCGTCGGCGTTTTGTCGTCGTCGGCGCGGCGTTGGCGCGCTCCTCCCTGGCCGTGCCCGCTTGCCACGGCGGCCGGCACCTGTCTGCACGGCCGCGGCGGGGGCGTTGTCCCACGGAACGCGGGCTCCACGCGCGCGCGTGCTCGCGTCAGGAATGCTGCACGTGCCCTGCCTGATGGAGGATGACGATTAATAAATGACCGGGGGTCGTGTTCACGCGGCGGCGCCCGGGATGACGATTAGGAAAAACCGGCCGCGGGCTGGACAATTATTTCTTTGAATCGTTCTCCCCCAGTCAGAAAATGGTGCAGACATAGCAGAAAATTATGTTTTAATCTTTCTCTCCCATTTTTTATTAATCGCCATCCCGCATTACAGTCCTTGCTCGCTTGTTCTCTCCGCTGCTCCCTTGCCAATCGTCCGGTGTCTTGCTTGATGGTGTTGCTTGTTTCAGGCGGGGGCACAGCACACAGACGCAATTCGTCGTCGACTCCCCGGAAGAGATGGGAAAATATGGGAAGTAGGGGGCGAATACGAAAACCCAAAATAGAGAATCATGGGATTTGTGTCTATCCATTTGAGTGTCCCAGGGCCCCCTCATTGCTGTTATTATGATGATTCGTCTCCCATTGGCCGAAGAACGAACGGCATACACATAAAATGTTGGCACTCCGCGCGGAGTGCCAAAATTTTATGTTTATGCCGTTGTTGTTCCTCTAAGTGCCGCGTTCTTTTTGTGTGACCGCTTGTGCGGCGTTACCGGGTTGACATTGACACGCAGGCGTCGTACCCGCCTGCACGCAGTTCGAATCCACTTCGCCTCTCCCTCCCCCCTTGTTCCTTTGGGGTAGAGGCTGTTTCGACGTAGCTTTGAGGATGCATGAGTCTATGACCAGAAAGTGCGCATACGCGTTGCATGGACGCTGTTATTGCCACGGGGCCTGGGGGCCACCCGCACCCCAAGGAAAGAGAGATAGGGTTGGCCGCGAGCCCGAGGGGAAGTCTTCTCAAAGGTGGCGGAGCTTCTCAGAAGGTCTGCGGCCTTCTGAGAAGGTGCCTGTGTCTTCGGAGAAGGCGTAGAAGACTTTTCAGAAGGCGCGATGGCTTCTGAGAAGCCCCGCCGCCTTCTGAGAAGGCCTGCCCCCTCTCACTTCCCCCCAGGGCTTCCCGCCGAAAGGATTGTGTGGGGAGCACTGCCTGTAGCTAGGAGTTTGAGCAGGTGGGGCCCGCACAAAGAGTTCGGAAGACCGCAGCATGCGCTTGCTGGAGCTGTGCCCAGGTCGTCACGCTCTGGTACCGGGCCCCGGAGATCTTGCTTGGGCAACCGTGGTACGGCCCGTCCATGGATATTTGGTCCTTGGGATGCATCGTCGCCGAGATGGCCACCAGCCAGCCGCTGTTTCCAGGACAGGCGCGCAGGGGGGTTGCAGCCTGGCTTCGGAAACAGGCACTCGGACAGTTGTAGGGAGAGTCGGGCCGGACGAAAGGGGGGGATTGGGAAAGGGGGGGTTACGAAATTTGCTGCATGCAGCTGGTTTCGGCCCCACCGAGGGGCCCATTCCTCGATACATAGTCGCTTCCGGCGCCGGGAGGCGCCAGGAAAATCAGCTAGTGAGCTGATTCTCAAACCCCCCTTTTGCTATCCCCCCCTTTCGCCCGACCCGAGAGAGGGACGGTGCCACGTGCGCAAAAGCCGCGCACGCCGTCCAAGCAGCGCTTGCACTTACGGTTCTCGCTCGCTTGGCAAAGCATGGCACGTGTGGGGCGGGACGTTGGTATGACCTCGACGGTTCTCTCCCCGTCTTCGCCTGGACCCTAATATGGGGCCTCCTCCCTCCTCCCTCCTCCCACCTCCCTCCCTCCTCCCACCTCCCACCTCCCTCCTCCCTCCTCCCTCCTCCCTCCTCCCGTTGGGCCTGACACGATGCGTGGTGAGGTCGCAGATAACAAGTTCCGAAACGGCCCCATAGACTACACCCCCGAATCTTGAAGGTATCAGGCAAAGACTCGGAACTTTGAGTGAGAGCCTCTCATCTCTACGCGCCAGTGACAGGTTGTCGGAGCCACCGTCGCCCACGCAGTTGAGAGGTGGCGTGCCTTCGTGAGCGGTTTGGATGCATGCTGGGTGGGCATTGCAGCATCTACAATTTAAATGTCCAATTTGGGCTTTGCCAGGGCCGGGATGCCAACGAAATTGTCCTAGCCAACGGTGACATAATCGTCCAATTCTCGCGGGCGGAGGGTGTGGGAATCAGATGCTCATGAAAGCGCTCAAAAAATCAATGCCGATCGAGGGTAAGCAGTCATGGCTCCAGCTGGCGATCCAGGCTTGCTTCAACACGTTGGGTTTGTACCCCAGATCCCTAGATGAAGAATCTCCCAGAATCCAAAGCTTTCTGGCAATAACGACGCGTAGGGCTACCACGCTGTCCGGCTCTCGAAATTCCTCGAAATTCTTACCGAATGTTGATCACGCCATTATGCCAGTAAGCCGATTCACGGTGGGATTCGGTTCTTTGGTCAGATTTGTTGGGGGAACACAAGACGTGCAGATGCCTTAATTCAGATTGGAAAGAGCCGTTGTCATGTCAGGGTTCGTCTTAGTAGTGGCACGATCCGGGAACGTTCTGGATATGTTGTTGCCATGCTTGTGTTCGAAGTTCGTATTTCAGTCGGCTGGGATTTCATTGCGGCACACATCCTGTGCAACTCGTTTGAACGTACTTCATACATTTCTGCTCCTAGAGGTGTTCATTTAGACTATAACCACCCACCCCCGACCACCGACCCACCCACCCACCCCACCGAAGCCAGGGGTATCCGCTCCCCTCCGCGTAATGCTTTTTGCAGATTTACGATGCACCGTCGTTTAATCGGATGGCCTTCGGCCCATCCCGCCACCGTGCCTGGGTTGTGGGCCACAGGCCTCTAGGATGTTCGTTGGGATGTCGCGGGAAGCCTTCTGGGGGCCTCTTGGAGGCCGTTTGAGGCCTCTTGGGGGCCGTTTGGGGACTTTCTGGGGCATCTTCGGGGCCTCTTGGGGGTCTCTTGGGGCCTCTTGGGGGTCTCTTGGCGCCTCCTCGGAGCCTTCTGGGAGCCTCTTGGGGCGAAAGACTCGGATTTTCAGTTCGCGTTCCACCTCTTGGACCCTTTTTGGTGCTGTCTTTGGGCCCTCTTGGGCCGTCTTGGGCGCCTCTGGGGCCGTCTTGGGGCTTTCTTGGGCCGTATTGTGGCCCACCTGGGGGCCTCTTTGGCCGTCTTGGGGCGGTCCTGGGGGCCTCTTGGGCCGTCTTCGAGCGTCGGGCGCTCGAAAAGTCGAGGACCCAAAAATCACTGAAAGCGCCAGAGCCCAGGAGAACCGCGACAAACACAAGAAGTGTTGGCAATTCGGGGTCCGGGACCCTGAAAGACTCCTTGGGATCGAGGAAAGAGGCTCAGGGGATTGGGCAAAGGACCTGGGGACACGCCCATTCCGTGCCCAGCCGCACGGCGGCGTATTTCTACAAACAAATACCGCAATGTCAGCTTGGCCTGTGTCGCTTCCCCCTACGCATCCCTGTCAAATGATCAGATGCGGTAGACACGCTTTAATGTAACGATTGCGTTGCGTCATACTCGACCATGCGGCCACATGCGCGTGCCCCCGCGCAAGCGTGTCAAACTCACTCAACAGCCGCTGGTCCGTCTCACCATTGGAAAGTAGTTACGCCACAAGACACAACCTGTTTGGGATTTTTGTTCACCAACCAGTTGCCAGGACTCTCTTTGTGCGCTCGCTGAAAACGTAAGATTACAGCTGTTTCGTGATACCGTCGAAGATACCATGCGGGCCGCATGCGCACGCACACCGAA
>CAUYUJ010015186.1:32080-84580 GCA_963575745.1 Prorocentrum cordatum | reverse complement strand
ACTGCCCTCAATCCGCGAAACTCCTGCAAATGTGCATGTCGAATGTGCACGGCGCAGAGGAGAGAGCCACATATTGAAAACCAGACCGTCCTCAACCCGTGCAAATCTTGCAATTGTTTGAACCGAGTGTGTATGGCGCTAAAGCGAGAGCTACATTTCGAAGACCACCCGCCTTCAATACGTGAAACCCTTCCCAATGTTGGTAAAATCCATGCGCGCTGCGCTAAGGCGAGAGCCACGTTTTGAAAACGAGCCGCCCTCAATCCGTGAAACGCGTGCCAATGTTTCACGCGAATGTGCGTGGCGCTGCGGCGAGAGCCACATTTTGAAAATCACCCGCCCTCAATCCATGAAACCCGTTGCAAATGTTCAAAAGTGCGCGGCGCTAAGGCGAGAGCCACTTTTTGAAAGCCACCCGCCCTCAATGCGTGAAGCTCTTTCAACTGTTGAAAACGAATGTGCGCAGCGATAAGCCAGAGCCACATTTGGGAAGTGGGCCGCCTTCCATATGTGAAACCGTTGTTAGTGTTTCGGCATCAGGGTCATGCATGATGAGGAAGTCTCAGCCGAAACACCAAGCCCGCACTTTCGACCAGCCTCGGGGTGCGACAGGGAGGAGTTATCCATAAGGAAGAAGGAGGAGGAGGAGGAGAAGGAGGCAGGAGGAGGAGGGAGGAGGGAGGAGGAGGAGGAGAAGGAAAAGGAGAAAGAGGAGTGAGAAGAGGTGGGGACGGAGGAGGAGGAAGGGGGAGAAAGCCGTCAACGAGATCTACCGCACTATTACTGCCTCAACCTCACGGCCTGCGAGGCACAGGGGCGGCAAAGGCCAGAAAAAGCCGAAACCGCGCAAGTCGCAGCTCGAAGTTTCCGCGCTCTATCCGCAGCCCTGAGCCTTCGCCGCCACGATTCGAGCGAGGTCGCTGACTGGGAGTGCCTCTCCGCCCTGGAGGATCCTGCTTCGCCGTTCGGACCGAACTCTGGCAAGGTGCACATCTACGCGGCGGATTGCAAGAGTGACACAACATCGACCCTCAAGCCGTGGCAACCTCCTTGTCCTCACGGAGTGTCTCCCGTGCGCGCCGCAATCTGGCACATGGCGCGGGATTGATGTTGCGATTCGCGAGTGCCGATGCTGGGAGGGTTACCGCGGGGCCGCCCAAATCCACGATCAACGTCAAAAAAGTACTTGCGTGGCCATCAACCCCGACGCTGCGGCGGAGCATAGCCTGGATCATGAGGTCATGCGCGAGCCTAGGCTTTTTCGGCGCCAACGACGCCCTCACGGCCCCCACTACTCGCCGAGCGCGTTCTACTACTCGCAAAGTGCCTACTCGCAAACGTCCGAAAAGCCAAACGTCTGCATGTGTGTAATATATCGTAAATCCCCCGCGGCGAACCCAGGCCATTCGCGAGTGTTTAATTTGCGAGTAGTGGAATGTGCTCGTCTAACTACGGTGGGAAACTTGTGCTTAGCGTATCACGCCGCCAGCTCTGACCCACCACGCTGCGGCGCGACACGCTGACCACTTTCCAGGTCCCCGAGCGTCGCGCTCCGAGCCTTTCGACTCCCCGCGCCCCTCCCGCGGAGCGGAGCGACACGTTGTCCGCTTGCAGGTCGCAGCATGCCGCTGGGGCCGCCGCTGCGGGAGGCGAAGCAAAAGCTCCCGACCGCACGCTTCTCGACACATCGATGCACCGACCAGCCCCAGTGAGCACAGCGAGGACACAGCCACACGAAAAAGCGTGGGCGGGCACAGAGGCAGAGGGCAAGCACGCATCCAGGAGCCCGCGCGAGCACCGCCTGATCGCCACTCCGGCAGCGCCAGCGCCGTGTGTCGCGTCAGCATCGTCTGCCTACTCTTCCTCCTCCTCCTCCTCCTTTTCCTCCTCTTCCTCATCTTCCGCCTCCTCCTGATCATCATCGTCTGCCTCCTCCACGTCCTCCCCTTCCTCCTCCTCCTCCTCCTCCTCCTCCTCCTCCTCCTCCTCCTCCTCCTCCTTCTCCTCCTCCTCCTCCTCCTCCCGGCAAATCTCGGCCAAAGGCTTACCGCAGCAGGTGGCTGCAGCGCAGAGTAGCAACGGCTAACCTTCCTCCATCGGGCAGATGAACTTCGCTTCTTCGACAAAGCGCAGCCCCCGAGCTGGCAGGCGCAGGACCTGCAGGCGGTGGCACTGCTCGCGAAGACGAAAAATGGGCGAAGCTCACACCAGAGCGAATCCTCAAAGATGTGACAGCCATGAAGTCTCGAGCTGGTCAGGACACCGACCAAATATCACCCGTGGACATCGAGCGCCTCCTTTTCGGGGGGATCGAGAAGCTCACGTCCCTCTTACAGGCCTGCGAGGCAAACCTCACCTTCCCGTGGCAAGCGCTGCTAGTTCTAGGTCGGCTCCTGGCGAAGAAGTGAGGCGGCGCGGGCCGCGCGCGCCGCGCGCCCCATCTGGCAGAGACGGGACTTCCACAGCTCCGACGCGGTGACAGAGGCTCGTTGGAGGGTCGTTCCTCCTCCCCCCCCCTTCCTCCTGCGTTCCCTGCTCCCTCCCTCTCGCCTCCCCCTCCCCCTCCTCCCGCTCCTCCTCCTACCCCCCTCCTCCTCCTCCTCCTCCTCCTCCACATCCTGCTCCTCCTCCTCCTCCTCATCCTCATCCTCGTCGTCATCATCATCCTCAATCCTCCATCTTCCATCCTCCATACTTTATCCTCCGTCCTCCATCCTCCATCCTCGATCCTCCTCCCTCCTCTTTTCCGTGGATCAGTGCGGTGCGAGCGCGGGCTCGGAGTTGACCCCCTGAGCCAACTTTAAGTGGCCGTTAGCGCTGCGCGCGACGGACTCCTTCCGGCTGCGTGCTCCTCCCTCCTCCTGAATCCTCCACCTTCCCACCTCCTCCCTCTTCTCTCCTTCCCTTCTCCTCCTCCTCCTCCTCCTCCTCCTCCTCCTCCTCCTCCGCCTCCGCCTCCGCCTCCGCCTCCGCCTTCGCCTTCGCCTCTGCCTTCGCCTTCGCCTCCGCCTCCTTCCTCCTGCTCCGCCTCCTCCCCCTCATCCACCAGCCGTCACCCAGAAGGTGTGGCCCGGCGTGTCGGGCCTGAAGGATTTCAAGGCCTGGAGGGCGGGGCCGGGCCCTGACTTCGGCCAGCTGACGGCGTCAACGACGACGACGACGAAAACGACGACGACCGCACACATCTAACGTTTGGGCTCTACCAGAAGGCGTGCGGCCAGCTCAGGTTGCTGAAGGGGGGGGCAGCGCCGCGACCACCAAAGCGGCAGGCCCCAGGCAGGCAAACGGCCCTCGAGGCCCAGGCGCCGCAGTTCTGCCGTGGGCGTTGTCGCCCGGTCGCCGGTGGCAGTCGCAGGCCGGTCCGGCCGGGAGAGGTGCCGCAGAACGTTGAGGTCTGGGGCTCCGGCTGTGTTTTTTTTTCCGCGAGGCTGCAGTGTGTTCGCCTCGGCATCGCTCGGACGTGTGCATTTTCCTTCGGCGAGGACCATCGAGGAGCATCCTTGATAATTTGGCGAAAAAAACCACGCAAGAAACCGAAAAAAAACACAGGGAATGGACGTCCGAGCGATGGCCAGTCGCAGGATCCCGGGGGAGGCACGACGGGAAGGTCGGCGGCTCCAAGCTGCGGCGAGCGAGGGTGGGAAGGCCTTCTCAGAAGGCGGCGGGACTTCTCAGAAGCCCTCGCGCCTTCTGAGTAGTTTTTTCTGTCTTCGGGGAAGGCTTAGAAAACTTCTCAGAAGGCCCGTGGACTTCCAAACCTTCTGAAAAGGCCTTCTCTTTCTCACTTTCCCCTCTCGCTCGCCGCCAATCCAAGGTTGCGACCCTGAGGGACTGGCCAATAAAGACAAGGAAGGGCTCCCAGGTGGAATGTACACTGTTCGAGGCACCTCGTCCGTGGGGCCCCATGCCTGAACCGCATTATTCGAAAGTTATTTGACTTCTTGGGGGGCCCAGATCCTTTCCTTTCTAGTTGTTCTGTCCTGGGCCTCTTCTTGGCCACTAGGGGGCCAGGAACAGTTGGACACGAGCACAATTAGAGATGAGCACGATGAGAAACGAACGACGTGTAGCCGAAGACAAAGGTCGCACCGGAAAAAATTCATGAGGTCAGCGTGGATGTCTTCGATCTGCTCTGGGCGGCGTGTGCGGCGCCGCCCCCCTGGCGCCCTCCGCGCGCCAGGGGGGGGGGGGGGGCATGCCCAGCGCCGGCCCGAGGAAAGTTCGTGCGGGCCGCCGAAGGTTCGTGCTGATGCCACGGTTAGGAAACTGGAGCATATATACACCGCCAGTGGCGGGCTGTTTTTCAATCCCCGGATTTGGGGAGGGTCCTGTGCGAATTTCAGCGCAGTGTCGGGAAAGCGTCGGTGTATAGAGTTCGCTTCCCCAGGAGGGGGTGTCCCGCGCCGGCCCGAGGAAAATGTGCGCGGGCCGTCGGGAGGTCGTGCGGAGGCCACGGGTTCTTCCTCTGGCCCTGGAGGGCTGCCTCCCGGGTGGAGGCGAGCCACTCGCAGGGTGAAGTTCGACTCCTCCGATTTGGTTCGAGTCGATGTCGATGGCCTCCGATTCCGATTCGATGCGACTTCGGATTCAGATTTGGGCTCCGATTTCTCAATGGAGGCCTACTAGCCTGCCGATTTCCGCCGATTCGACTCTTCCCGACTCGGCTGCCGATTTCCTCCGATCCGATCTGCTTCGATGGCCGATCCGACTTATCGATTCGATTCTGGGCTCTCCTGCCCAGATGGAGATCAGCCACTCTGCGGCTGAAAAAGAAGTTTCAGTAACATCCTTGGCGAGCTGCTCCGATGTGTGTGGGATGGCTGGTTCTGTTCGTATCCTGTGGGAGGGCAGGGTCCTGGCTGGCCTTGGCCAGTCTCGGGCCCCTCCCCCCCCCAGGGCCGCCAGGGCAAAAGATTCGGGACGGAGAGCTCGTCCCGGAAGGAGGAGCCCAGGGTCCAGAACCCGTTGGCCTCTTGCCAAGAGAAGGGGAGCGAGGAGGAGGAGGAGGAGGAGGGCTCCGACGGTGGAAACCAAAGCGTCCCACCCCCGCGGGGTCACAGCCGGAGGGGCTCCAGGCGCCGTGCGCGCGGTGGGCCCGGGGTGGTCCCGCCCGCACAGGGCCCCGTCGTGCGCGCCACGATGCAAAGGCGCAGAAGACTTCACAACGGTCTCGGCGACGCCATCTTCAGCGTAGCTCCTCTTCCTCCTCCTCCTCCTCCTTCAGCGTAGCTCCAGCAGCCCCGCTGAAGACCGTCATTGCCCTCCAATGCCCCCAAATCCACCACGGGTCTTCTCTCGAAGGACCGTCACGAACAACGGCCGCATCATTAGGAAAGCAGCGCACGTCGCAATAGTCGGCTTCATAGTGTCGGTGGATCCTTTCGAAGTGAGAACGGATACCCGTGTATATATTTATATATGTACATACATATGTATAGCTCTGCCTGCGGCAAGTCCCGTCACCGTGCCAGCACGGCATTCTGGGTAGCGACTGTTCGAGGGGGCACGGGAGGCCGTCACATGTGACACAAAGCGTCTCCAAGTTTGGAAGGGCCGTGATATGGATGATGAGGATTCTGATTATGAGGGGAAGGCGACGATGATGATGGAATTGATGATGATGTTGATGACGATGATGATGATGCTGATGATGGTGGTCGACGGTGATGATCGATGATGGTGATCGATGGTCTGTGATGATGATAATGGTGGTGATAATGATGGTGGTAGTGCTGATGCTGATGGTGATGCTCATGATGATGTTGATGATGCTGATGTTGTTGCAGATGATGATGTTGATGAGTATGATGATGATGATGCTGATGATGTTGATGATGATGCTGGTGATGGTGGTGATGATGACGATGATGATGATGATGATGATGATGATGCTGATGCTGATGCTGATGATGATGATGATGATGATGATGATGATGATGATGATGCTGATGATGATGATGATGGTGGTGGTGATGATGATGATGGTGCTTCTGACGATGATGATAATGATGACGATGCTGAAAGTCGTTTTGGCCGTCTTGGGGCTGACATGGCCTCTTGTGAGGCAGTATTTGAGGTCCCTTGGGACCCTCTTGGACCGTCCTGGGCCCTCCTACGCCTGCTGGGGGTTCTCTTGGGCCGCCTTGGGGCCCTCTTGGCTGTATGGTCGGCGTCTGGGGACCGTCGTGGGGCCGTCTTGGCGCCGTCTCGGGCCGTCAAGGCCTTGAAGGTTGCCATTGGTCCCACGGGAGGCCCTCCTGGGCATGAGCCATCGTGGAGTCCTCATGGGCCGTCTTGAGTTGACGGCAGCCCGAAAAGGCGAGACGGCGAAAATCATTCAAAGCCTAGGGGAATCAATGATTTGGGTTCCGTCGGACCCTGTTGGACCTGTTGGAGGTCCCCTTGTGGCCCTTTTTAGACCCTCTTGGAGGCATGCTGTGCATCTTGGGCCATGGTGATGTCCTTGGCTGCTTACATGGGCCGTCTAGGAAGTTCGGGGCGCACATCAATCTTTTTTAGCGAGGGATCGTGGCTTGAGAGGCCCTGGAGCGCTTGGGAGCAGCGCCTGGGAATGCGGGGCGTGCCCGATCCTTGAGCGGGCGCGCGTGGGGTAAGGGGTCCAGGAGGTACCAGCCATGTGGGAAGTGCGCAATCCTCGAGCGAGCGCGCATGGAATGAGGGTTCAGACACTTGTTGTCATGCGGGACGTGCACCATCCTCGAGCGGGCTCGCGTCCAAGGGGGTTTCAGGCAACAGCTGCCATGCGGGAGGTGCACAATCCTCGAGCGGGCGCGCACGGAGTCAGGGTTTAGGCATCAGCTGCCATGCGGGAAGCGCATCCTCCTCGAGCGAGCCATGTTGAAAGTGCACCATGCTGGAGCGGGCACGAGGCACGAGGGAAGTGACCTCGGAAAGGAGGGTCGATGCATGCGGCAGTCTGCGTCGAGAGGCGGAGAGGCCCCTTATCAGAATTCCAAAAAACTCTGCTGGGCAGACATTGGCATTTGTTTCACGCCTCAACGTGGCAGCGGGCACGGTGGCGGATACAGACATAGGGGTACGTGAGATGAGACACAGAGGACGACCTCAGTGTCACAAGGGGGCGACCTTCATTGTAAGCATGATTCGTCATGTCTTACGCTCGGCATAGCAGGTGGAGGAAGTAACAGCGCGGGCTGATAAACAATTATGTCTGTGTATGTCTGTATTCACACGTATACAAACATGTATGCATCTTCTGTCGGTTTTACAAGTTGTGGTCGATCACATGTGTACAGTGCCAGTGTAGCATCGATGGGCGAAGCCTGCACACATACATCGCTACCTGCTGCACCCCCCCCCGCGCGCCAGCGCAGCAGGAAAGAGCTTGAGCCTAAGACTTCCACTTCAGCGCTCTGTCTGAGTTTGCGCGGGCCTCAAGCGGTCAAACGCTCCTTCCGTGTCCACAGCCTCATTTCTCTTGCACGAGGCCAAATTCGCTTTTGAGTTGCTCGCTTGCGCTCGCCCTACCCCAGTTTTGTCCGCGTCCGCTGACCAACAAGTCCGCAGCCTCGCTCTCCGTCTTTCTTCTTGGAGGTCTCAAGGTACTTCGTCGCGGACTTGCCGAGGGTCTCGGGACGGGCCCGTATCGGGCATGATGGTTCTGTCGAGCTCTACCTAGAAGGCTCGGTTTGGCCATCGGGTGGGCATCACTCACTCTTTGGATGGAGCTCCGTGGGGCTCGGTGGAGGCTTCCCGAGGCGATCTGACACTCGAAAGCCCCAAGGGGAGGCCTAACTAAGAACAAAGGACACACACAAAAAAAAACGTAAATTAAAAATGTGTTGCCATGTATTCCGCCTTTGAGAGAGAGAGAGAGAGAGAAAGAGAGAAAGAGAAAAAGAGAGAGAGAGAGAGCGGCCCGTGGGGGAGGCGGGCGCCCCGCCTGCCCCGGCGTTACGCTGGGCTGGAGTGTGCCTCACGTGTGCTCGAAGACATCTGCCCAGCGCTTGCGCTGGCCGCCGACGCTCCTCTTGGCGTCAACCCTGAACCAAGGCTCCCAGTCCACCAGTCCGACGGCCCAGCGCCCATCTGTCGCTGTGGATAGCATGCTCGCAGGGGACCACTTCTGCTCCCAGAAGCTCGAGGCCCAGTCCTGAACGCCGTACTGCTCGGCAAGGTTTGTGCTGGTGTGCGTGGCACGCTGTATGTAGTCCACCCAGGTTTCGTGGCCGCACCTCCGAACGCCTACGATCTGACGGACCATGCTGCGCTGCGTCGTCCGGAGTTTGTCTTCTTGCTCTGCAGTCGGCGTCCCGGTTCCCGAGGCGTACAACAGGCACGGTGCCACACATGTTTGTTGTTTGCAACAATTTCGTCTTGCGAAACAGAGGCAGCCGCCTGTCACATAAAATACTCTACAGAGAATTAGAAGACGCCCAACCGGCGGCAACTCGATCGGAAAACTCTGTGTTGTGGAACTCATGCAGAGACAGCTTCCGGCCCAGGTTTTTCTCAGATTCGGCGCGCTGAAGTACGCGCACGTCGTGATCTCCGCATTTGATATGCTTTGGTCTGGAAGGTGAGTTCGTCAGCACGACAGTCTTCCCCATGTGCACATTCAGACCGTACTTCCTGGCCTCCGCCGCGACGTCGGCCACCACTGGCGACGTCTCGTTTGCAACCAGGTGAATGCAGCACGTCGTCTGCGAACCGTGGGTTTGTTGGCGGGTCAGAGGGGTCATATACGACCAGGCCGCAGTAGATGTTTTTTTTCCGCTTGCTGTTGAGTGTGTTCCATCTCTCTTTTAATGTGTGGAAGATGGCTTGGACGATAACGATGAAAAGAAATGAACTGATGGGGTCGCGTTGCTTGACGGCCCGGGACAAGTCGAAAGCACGGCTCCTCTCTCCAGCTGGAACAGATGCAGAGCATTTTGAATATATTGATACGGAATCGGCACGCCTTGCTCTGCGAGGGCGGCCCACAGGGTGTCGTGCTCGACCGTGTCACGAGCCATCTCGAAGCCTCTCATGCCAATCCATAGTTCTACATTGTACGCATCGCTCGCCTCAAAAATCATGGTCATGGCAAGTAGGTGGTCGATGGTACTGAAGCCCTTTCTATATGCAGCTTGGATTACTGATTGACCACGAATGATGGTGTCTCTCAGGCGGCCGCACAGCATGCGACTGAAAAGTTTGGACATAATTGCCCATCTCGCTGTAGGTCTGTAATTTGCCGACAGGTCTGCATCACCTGTCTTGTACAAGACCGAGATCCGCGATGTTAGCCAGCCCTCAGGTATTCTTTGAAAGGGGTCGAGAAAAGCGATGAAAGCGCCAAACATCAAATCCCCAAGCAAGGGGAAATCAATCTTTAGAAATTCAGACTTTTGCCGTGGTCATCGGCTGCCTTTCCTTGACTCATATGTCTGATGGCTTCGTCCAATTCCGCGGCTGTGAACGGTTCGATAGGAGAGGCGCTGTCTGTCTCGTAGAAGCTCGAACGGTCACCGCCCCGGGTCGGCGATGCCTGTCTTGTCGTTGTGAGTTACACCGTCTGCGTCTCTCATCTCGATGATGTGCGTCTTCTTCCGCTTGCCCATCAATGCCGCCAGATCCTGCGCGCCCCGAGAATCGGATAGTGCCTTGTCCAGCTTCGCCAGCTGAGCTTTGGAACGACTGGCCCGTATCGTCTTCTGAATGCCTTTGCCCCATTCGACTCTCAGTCATGTTTTGTCTTTCTCTGACAAGCTGGTGGATTGCAGGCTCCGTCTCATCTGGATCATCGTGCGCAGCCTGTCTTCTGATCCATCTGGCGGCGCACGTGCATTTGTTGCACTGGACTGGTCCCTGTCCTCGGAAGCGGCGCGGACATGCACTCGTTGAGAGCATCGATCCGGCTGCATTCAGCTCTGACCACTTGACGATTCTGAGGCGATGTCCTAAGAGAAGCTGAAATGACTGTCCCGGGGCCCATACTGTGTTTTGCTTTCTCCTCTTCTTCCTCTTCGGCTTCTTGCTTGTCGGCAAGGCGAGCTGCAACCGCACCGGTCTGTGATCCGAGCCGACGTCGAATGAGTCAAAAACATAGCAGTGTACTGTACGTGAAAATTTGCGCCGGTCTGATAAGAAGTAGTCCAGCTGGGAATGGCGGTCTCCATTCCTGTACGTCCATGCGTCTTCCCACGAAGCTGGGCGAAAAGAGTTCAGTATGGGAATGTCCCGCAGGGAAGACAACCGAAGCAACATATTACCTGTCTCGCTGCGCCTCGGCATCGGATTCTGCCCCATGACGACGCAATTACCCTGAAGCCCACGCAGCCCAATTTCAGCATTAAAATCGCTGGCAATGATGGCAGGGCGCCTCTGAAGAGATGCTTGCCAGCGCTCTTTCTGTATTCTGGCGTATACCGATTCACTTTCCTGCTTTTCCTGTTTCGAGTGGGGCATGAACAGAGCGATGAATCGGATGACTCAGGAGGGAAAGAAACACACAGACACAAATAATCGTGGACTCCCAGGAAAATATACAAACATATGGGAAGTGGGGGGGAAGACAAAAACCCAGAAAATATTTGAAACTATGGGGAATCCTTTTATTTGTATGTATTTATTTGTGTGTCCCAGGGCCCCTTCAGTGACACCGATCACCCAGACAGCCGCGTCCAGAACAGCGAGTCGATTGGAAAGTGTTCGGAAAAAGTCTGTGCGGCCACGGGCTGCGGAGCAGAAAACCTACTCCGCAGCTTCAGCGTGTGCTGCCACGCCCGTACCAGTCCGTGATGGCCGTGCGCCATCTCCCACGCCGCTCGCTCCCTCCAAATTTCGGCGACTACGATGACGTCCCAACGTTCTTCTCCGACCTTTGCTGAACATCTGTCTATGCGGCCTTCGAAACAAATCAGGGAGTATATGTTGTACTCAGTCACAACAAAGCTCATATCTGCTATGCTGCAGTGGACCTTGCCTTGGCCATGGCATTTTGGATCGCTTCGACGGGTGCCTGATGACATCGCGGCGGAGCACTCCACGGCGTCCTCAATCGCTTTCGCCGTGACTGTGACTCCGACTTCTTTGAGCCTCCCTTCGTCGAGGTGTGATGCCCCGCTTCTCCCTCTCCCCGCCACTCCCCGACCATGACGCGCTTCATCATGAGCACGCCCTGGCGGTAGTCAACTCGCACGCCTTCCGCGGTTGCCAACCCCACTTCGATGACGATCTTCCTGTATTTCCTCAGGGTTGAGCCTTTCAACCAGTCCTCAAGGCTCCCTGCTGGCAGAAATCCACAAGGATTTGTCCTGGAAGGTGTGCTTCGGCTTGCCGTTCGCTATCTGGAGATATTCGTACATGTGCTTGGCGGTGTCGAAACGCACGAAGCCAACACTGCCGAACGAGTACGCGTATGCCTCGTCGACGCCGCCCGCGAAGCTCAGCATGTTCTGTTCGATGTACTCAGTCACGACCTGCTTGTCGGAATCCTCCGGGAAGCCTCCGATCACCGCCGCGCGAGAGAGAATTTATCTTTCTCCTCGGCCGTACGCTGCTTGTCCGTCTTATCTGCGATATTCAATGGCATCGTCATGAGGTTTTTGATCATCTTCTCAACGTCCGTCTTCGTCAAGAACTTGTTGTTCATGTCATAGATTTGGTCCTCGAGGCTCGTCAACTTCTGTATGGCTTCGTCTGCCATCTCAGACGCCAAACCCGCCGTCAGTTTCACCTGAGCGAGCTCGGTCTTGACTTCCTGCACGTCCGCCTGGAGGCTCTTAACCATGCCGACTAACTGGTTTCGGATCTGCCCTTGATTGGTTGCCCAGGCCGGCGGCTGCTCATCCTTGTCCTGCTTCTCCTCGGCTCCTTCTTTCTCGCCGTCGTCATTTACTTCCTTCATCACGGCCTCCTCACCCTTCCGGGTTGGCGACCAGTGCACGCAGGGCATCCATGAGGCCGATCGCGCCCTGGACGCCCACGAAGAATGAGATTCGAGTTGGCTGGACCCAAAACGAGTACTTGAGCCAAAACGAGGAGTACTTTGAGGGCATCGCTGGAGGCCTACTTGAAATTCTCTCGGAGGCTTGTAGGGCCTCTAGAAGCATTGTGGCGATGGGTTGGAGCTTCAGGGGGGGGTCGTTCTGGAGCGCATTGCACCAGCTTGGTCGCCATCTCTCACCGCCTTGGAGACGTCTGAAGACGCAAAAGAGCGCCCGGGAGCAGGACTAGGCAGGCTGCTCTTGACCCAGGCCATCGAGAAGGAAACATATATCTCACCAGCTAACTACAGTCGGGGCGCTGAAGAAGGAAACCTTTTCGTTGGGAAGGGGCTCCGTGTTCCTTAAGTGTTTCACAGCTTGCCTCAAGTTGTTCTTAGGTGTTCGATGGGAAATCGAACTTTAACTGATGGGAAAGAGGGGCCTCGTTCCTTATTTAGGGTTCCTTAGGTCAACGCCCCGACTGTAGGAAGGCTGCTCTGGACCCAGGCCATCGAGAAGGAAACAGAAATCTCACCAGCTAACTATTGCCGCCCTCTTGCTACACGAGCGCGCCAGCGCGGTGGCGGACAACTGCCCAGGGACACTTTGACCACGCACCCTATGCAAAAGTCCAAGAGTGCCTGCATTCGGCCAAACAGAGAACAGCACTGCCACCATTCAAGAGCACGCGCTCCAGGAGCATCTGACAGGAACACCGCTGGAGAATATCATATTCCGCCTCTGCACCAGACGGTCGTCCAGAGTGTTGTTCTGCAGCCCCGAAGAGTTGTAGCGCCAGCCAGCAGGCGCCGAGGAGGAAGGGAAGGAGGAGGAGGAGGAGGAGGAGGAGGAGGGGGAATTCGTTGCTCGAGTTCCGACGACTGCAGAGAATGGGGTTGCCAACGCGGCCACTGACATTAAATCGCCATGGGCACGATTTTGCCCCATTCTGACGAGCGAATACGATATGGCCAATGACTTCAGGCTGCCATTCAAGCGAGAATGTTGCAGCGGAATGTTGACGAACATGGAATCGACGGCCTCGCTTCTGCGTGCGGAGATTGATTCGATGGAGTGATGCGAACTGTGTTTGGGAGTTGCTAGTGCGCAGCGCAGTCGAATTTGAGTAAGATCGACTGCCAGTGCCTGGGTGCCGTTGGCTGTGCCGAATAAAGGAGAAGAGTAAGAGGAACAGTTGGAGGGGAATCGCGGGCTAAGCTTACCAGGAGCAAGTGAAGGAGAAGCAGGATCAAAGGAGGAGGAGGAGGACGACGACGACGAGGACGAGGACGATACAGTCATTTTGCTGCGGACCCGAATCCTGACCCCTGAAGGTCCCCGGATGTCCCTGGATGCCCTGCCGGCGTTCAGAGACCCGTAGGTTCCCGAATGAGGCATTACACGAGCAGAAGCATGACAGTTCACAAACAAAATCAGCTGCAGATGACAGCAGCTCGCACGGGGTAAAGAGTAGATGTATAGTGACGGGCATCGGGAGAAAGGAGCGCGCATGAAGCGATCTCTTCTCAGAAATTTGGGCGGGCCACGGCACGGGCCGCAGCGACTTGATTGCGCTCGCTGGGTTGCAACCTCGGGGCGAAGCCTGGCGCTGACGACAAAGGCGGAGGAGTGAGGAGGAAGGGGAGGAGGCAGAGATTTAGGAGGACGGTGGAGGCAGAGTGCATAGCAGCGCTCGGCGCGAACCACGATGCCACCAGCTGTCAGCTGCTGCCAGGTGGGGGAAGAGGTGTGGAGGAGGAGCCACGACGGCGGAGGAGGAGATGGAGGAGGCATGGAGGCGGAGGAAGGGGAGGATGCAGAGGTTTGGAGGAAGAGGAAGGTGAGGAGGACGAGGTGGAGGAGGAGGAGGAGGCGAAGGTTTGGAGGATGAGGAGGAGGAGGAGGAGGAGGAGGAGGAGGAGGAGGAGGAGGAAGGAGAGAGGAGGAGGAGGAGGAGGAGGAGGCGGCCGAGGCTTGGAAGAGGAGGAAGGAGAGAAGGAGGAGGAGGAGGAGGAGGAGGCGGCCGAGGCTTGGAAGAGGAGGAAGGAGAGGAGGAGGAGGAGGAGGAGGAGGAGGAGGAGGCGTGGCGTGGAGGAAGGAGCAGGGCAAATGTTTGAAGGAACACGGGGGGGTGGAGCGCCCGTTCGCAGGCCCGGTTTCCACAGTGGAAGGACACGGGTCTCGAGGGCGTGCGCGCCGCCGCGAATGGCGACCTCGGCGACCAGGGGATCGACATCATACGGCAGTGCCTCAGGCACCGTCGGTGGTCGACGTCGTCCTCCTCCTTATCCTCCTCCCCCTCCTCTTCCTCCCCTTCCCCTCGTCCTCCCCTTCCTCCTTCCACCGAGTCGCCGTCGGCATCTGAGGCCCGAGAATCAAGCATGAAGGAACTACACCGAACATACATTCACAAGGCTCCCATCTTGCTGATCGCACGGCCCAGGGAGGGAGCAAGGGGCAATGAAGATAGCGCTAAGCAGCATACTATTAATCTTCCTTGCAGGCGGGATGTACAATGCATACAACATACCGCTGGCCGCCAGCTTGAACCAGAGGCTGGAGGAGATCAACCATGGAAGGATGGGACGCGGTAGGACTCACAGGCGCACACAAATGGGTTGGACCCGAACCGACACAGACGAACGATCTGGGTCACCAATGGGGAATCCGATTCGGAGGTAAGAATAACTGATATGTTGCACAGGCATGGTGGGTAACCTCTCTCGTGGCACGGCACATGGAAGCCAAACTCTCAGGTAAATCTATAGATCAGCCAGTACCGTGCATGGAAAGGTTGCAGGGGTATGATTAGCGAGTACAGCATATGTGTTGAATGTATGTGCGACATACATACCATCGACCTACTACAGCAACCACTCGCAAGTATCACAAGTACTGCGGGATTGCATACCATAATCGCGCAATGTCGCGCTAATATCACATATTTAGATGCGGCAAGTTAGCATGCACATCAAGAATTGCAGTTGGAGGAAATACTACCTGTCAGCTGGGACTCCACAAAGGACGGGGAGGAGAGATCGAGAAACGCATGTCACACATGATCGGGCCTTGGACGAAGGAAATTGAATTTGAAAACGATTCGGTTTCCCGTAGGTTATGTGCACGTAGCGAGCTGATGATTGCAACGGCACTACGATTGTGAACCCAAATGCTACAGCACGAAGGGGACAGCCATTTGCATGAATCATGTGGCAATACCAGCGGCAGCACAACAGGTAACGAGGATGTGCATCACATTCACGGCTGCGGAGAAGAGGCTCCTTCATCAAGAGTAGGAGCACAGAGATCACATCTTTGGAGGCATAGTTCAAGGCCGAAACAGAGGTCCCCCAACCCAGAAGAACGAGGAGGCAGGAGGGAGGGGTAGACAGAAAAGCTCTCCAGGAGAGCGTCAAGAGCGACAAAAAAGCGCAGAGCATTCTTCCACAAGCTCGAGGAGGAGCCCTTGGGGAGGGGACAGGAGGCGCGGGACCAGCTCTTGTCAGAACCGGCGTCCGGTAGCGCACGGAAAAAGTTGAGGAACGAGCAACCAAAGTACAGTCGGGGCCCTGAAGAAGGAACCCTTTTCGTTGGGGAGGGGCTCCGCGTTCCTTAAGTGTTTCACAGCTTGCCTCAGGCTTTCCTTATGTTTTCGATCGGAAATCGAAGGTTACCTTATGGAAAAAAGGGGCCTCGTTCCTGCTTTAGGGTTCCTTGGGTCAACGCCCCGACGGTAGCCATGCAGGCAATGTTCCCGAAGCAGGGGAGCTGCGCCGCTCCTGCAGCCACGGCCTGGAGAGGAGAGGCGTGTAGAGCTGCCCCGAACGAGGAGACATACAGTCGGGGCCCTCCCTGAGGGCAGCTGCACCGATAGAAACAACGAGCTCAGCAGTGTATGCATTGTGAGGCTAGCACGGCTAGCACAGGCTCGCCTGTTTGGCAGAAGTGTGTGGCGCAACTGTCTCACTGGATCCGATGCTAAACGGGTACACGACTGCTGATGTACAGGCAGGCCGTGCATGGCAGGGCCAACAATCAGGTGATATTCTACCCACCAACTCCGATGACATTCACCACGCATCCCGCCCTCCCAAGTACAGTCGGGGCCCTGAAGAAGGAACCCTTTTCGTTGGGGAGGGGCTCCGTGCTCCTTAATTGTTTCGCAGCTTGCCTTAGGTGTTCCGTAGGTTTTCGATATGACATCGAAGCTTAATTGATGGAACATAGGAGCCTCGTTCCTTATGTAGGGTTCCTTAGGTCAACGCCCCGACGGTATTAGAGAGAGAGCACGGTGGGCGCCCAGACTCAACAGCACGACGATTGACGTTGCGAGGGCATTGCGGAAAACCTCAGCAGTCCCCAAGGCAGGTGAAGAGGAGGAGGAAGATGCGAGGAGAGCGCAGCTGGCGGAAGCAATCGGGCATGCCCACACGGCGAACAACCACAGCGCAAAGCACAAACTCTGGGTGGAATATCAGAGAGACGGCAGGGGACCGAAGCAGAGATACGATGATTCAACACGGACCTGGCGGGAATACGACGATTGGCACATAGGTAGAGTTGGCCAAACACCCACATGAGGGAGGTCCATGAGCGGAAAGCACCGACCCGAAGCAGTTTGTACAGGCTCGCAGACATATTGCAATTACCAGAGGATATAGACGTCAGAGCTGCAGCGGCCACGTGCAAGAATAACATGCTCAGACGCTGTAGGAAAACAGCCAAGAGGAGAGTCTACCCACTGTGGTGCGGCCTGTTAGAAGCAGCTTGGATGAGCGTACCCTTCCGCACCCAGAGGCGTTGAGCAGCAGAACCGAAGGCATGAATATCAGAACGGCAGATATCCAAGTACGCTTCGCGGTTCAGGTGCAGGAAAGGACGGCCGATATTACAGAAAAACTGATGTGTGGGCGGACAGGGACAGGGGAGAAGCAGAGCGACGAACGACGGGGATGTACTAACAGCCTGCGATGTGATACCGTACCATGTGGGAAGAGACGCAGGAGCGGGGTTAGGGACACAGGAGGTGGCAAGCGCGGAGAGCCCCTTTTTTCTCCAGGCAAGAGTGGAGGGCAGATTCACATTGTGCCGGACAGCAGAACTCACGCCGATGGCTTGGCACCAACCCTTCTCCGTGCGAAGCTGAAAAGCACAAGGGACAGGAGGGAATCGCAGGGAAACAAATTATGCATGCAGATTGTTCGATGATGATGGCCTGGCACACGGGTATATCCAAGAAGAAAGGTACCCAAACACCAATGCTGGGCACGACTTGGCGTGCATGGCAGTTACGCCGTGGAGAGCGAAGGAGGCAGGAGTCAGTTTGACAGATTTCAATTGCGATTGCACGATTGCGTTTGCCAGTGCCAACAGACCACTGATGGCAGCCAGGCAGCATCGGCGCGGGGCGCCTCAGAGGAGTAAGATCGGCCTTACGCGACGCCAGCAGTAGATTATACAACGATGAGAATGGAATGCGCAGACGGATGGGCACAGACACTCATTGCACAGGGAGCACAGATGGGGCTCACAGAACGTGGGAGACAGTTCAACGGCATTGACATCACAAATGGAGGAAAAAAGGAGGGAAAAAGAGAGAGAGAGAGAGAAACAAAAAAAAAGAGAGAGAGAGAGAGGGACAGACTGACTGACTGACTGACTGATTGACTGACTGGCGGACAGGCAGGGACACAGCGAGAGAGGGAGGGAGAGAGAGGGAGAAAGAGAGAGAGAGAGAGGGACACACACGCACACACACACACACACTGACAAGGCCCCACGCGACATGAAGCGCCCGGTCTCTGTAGAAGAGTACGGTCGAGTGGACAATGCGCTCATGGCTGACACGACCCGCGCGAGGAAAACCAGATTGGGACAAGCAGACAGAATTCTGCAGTGTAGCTCACAGACACTTTTTGTTGATCCGCGGGTCGAGAGCGAGCCTCTTCCGGTCGAAGCTAAGCGGGCCGCGCACAGCTTTAATTAACAGAGGAAGGAAAAAAGAAGGCGGGGCTTCACGTCAAGGCCAAGAGAGGGCAAAGCCCCGGGATCAGGCGGTGCCGAAAGCGAAGTGCAGAGCTCACAGACGCAGGGGAGCGATCGGAAGCGGCGCTGGACAGAGGGGGGCGGAGGCTGAAACCCAGGGAGAGCAAGCCACCCACCTCTGCTGGAGGGGCGCTGGACGTGCGCAGACTGCCAAGCAATCACGACGACCGAAGGGAGGGGCTGGAGCTGCCACGCGCCAGATACGGATACCAGGCCGCACGTCGGGCGATGTTTTGTCCAACATAATTAAAACAAATCAAAAAATGGAGGAGTATTTCAAAATCATAAAATACCGGGCGCGATCTACAGGAGGAAGATCCCAAAATAGTCACAAACAAATAGTATGGGGACGATGTTTTGTGAATTGCTTTTTATTGTTTTGGGGTATTTCTGCGCATGCTTAACTTTTCGCCCCAAAATCCGCACAGGCCAGGGGATCAGGGACGGGGGGGAGAGACGCACAGACGACGCGAAACGAAGAAAATTGCACGGGGACAGTGTGGGACTTTTTGCGGTTGACTGACCGTCAATCCGGCGAAGGAAAACACGTTCGTTGCGTTCGCGCGGAAAGTTGGAGCTAGCGGACTGACAGTTTTCGTCTTCCACGGCAGACACAGAGAATCAATGAGCAGGGCGACTGCGGGGGGGCGCCGAGAAAGTTTGCCAGGGAGACATGCCCTGGACGAGGGTGGACGGAGAGCAGATGCCACATCAAAAAACAAGCGTTCAGGGAGAACGGGGGGGGGGGGCGGAAAGATAAGCAGGTTCCCTCGGAGTCAGACGATTACAGTGGCATTGACAACGGACACTCTGCAGGCGGACTACGGAGGAGCGATGGCGGCAGCACTCGGGGGATCCAGCTTGACAGGGGATGTGGAACTTGCGCTTTGAGGACAGCACAGTCCGCCGACTCAGCCAGCCGCCGAGCCCAGACGGTCGCCCAGCACAGGAAACCCACCCCAGCGAACCACACAATGGAGCACATAATCTCAAAAGAGAACAGCGAAGACCCCGAGAGGCCCCAAAGGCTCAGACAGCAAACAAGTTCAATGAGCAGAATAACAAAGCGTCTGCAGCCAGCAAAAGGACTTGGAGAGGACCAACGACGAGCCCCCGAATACAAATGCGCGGGAAAATGACCCCCGCTAACCGCGCCAGATAAGTAGCTGCCACTTACGCCACGCACACTGATGTGAACGCCACACAACCGCGACCCCTCCCCTCTCTTTCAGACCAATATGGCCAATATGACCACTGAAACAAGCAGAAACTGCTCACGAGGGCACGAATAGACGGGACGAGCAATCGGATGGCATATTCTCGGCGACCAGAAGTGAGCGAGTCGTCGGTGTCAGAGGGCATCGACGAGTGGGGATTTCAACAACAGCGAGCAGGCAACGCGAAGTACGGAAAGGATCCAGACCCCTGACCCCAAGATGGGCCCCACTCAGATCAGCAATGCCAAGGTGATCAACAGATGCCACGAAGCAGCGAGGAAAATCGCGTGGATGTTCACGATAGGGAAAGCAGAATGACAACATATCCCTTTGTACATGCCCATGCCGGAGGACAACGGGCAGGCCCGACTGGAAAACTCGAGGTGCAGGGAGGCGCCAGTTCCCGCGCAAACCCCTTACCAACGCAGAGCTGAACGCTCTGGGGGACAAGCGCACCACCTCCATGGAGACAGGCCGAGACCTCCAGGATAGAATTCGAGGCAGTGGGCAGGATTTGGGTTCTTCTTACATATGCCCGGGGCGTTTGTGTTACAGCTTGGTTAACTCGGCGCGTTGGACATCGTTGCTGCCCCAACCATCCTGGGGTGTTGGCTCCTCGTTTGGGAGAGACAGCGCCCTGCGTCCCACCTCTTCCTCGCCTCCTCCTCCTCATCATCCTCCCTCTCCTCCTCCTCCTCCTCCTCCTCCTCCTCCTCCTCCTCCTCCTCCTCCTCCTCCTCCTCCTCCTCCTCCTCCTCCTCCTCCTCCTCCTCCTCCCCCCCCCATGCCCCATCCTCATCCTCATCACCATCATCATCATCATCATCATCATCATCATCATCATCATCAGCAGCAGCAGCAGCATCAGCATCATCAGCATCATCATCATCATCAGCATCATCATCACGATCACCATCACCATCACCAGCATCGTCGTCACCCCATGCGTTGGCAGGGTTCGCATGGCGCCACCGCACCCATTTCGGCACACCCCTCACACGTTTCGTGGCCCCACAGGGAGCTCCACCGAAGGCCCCAGTGGCAGGGCTCGCATGCTCACATGTTTCGTGTCCCCATAAAGGGGGTTCCACCGAAGACCCCAGTGGCAGGGCTCGCACGGCGCCACCGCACCCACTTCGGCACACCCCTCACACGTTTCGTGGCCCCACACGGAGCTCCACCGACGGCCCCAGTGGCAGGGCTCGCATGGCGCCACCGCACTCATGTCGGCACACCCTTCACACGTTTCGTGGCCCCACACGGAGCTCCACCGAAGGCCCCAGTGGCAGGGCTCGCATGGCGCCACCGCACTCATGTCGGCACACCCTTCACACGTTTCGTGGCCCCACACGGAGCTCCACCGAAGGCCCCATTGGCAGGTCTCGCATGGCGACACCGCACTCATTTCGGCATACCCTTGACACGTTTGGTGGCCCCACACGGAGCTCCACCGAAGGCACCATTGGCAGAGTTCGCATGGCGCCACCGCACCCATTTCGGCACACCCTTGTCACGTTTCGTGTCCCCACAGGGAGCTCCACCGAAGGCCGCACTGGCAGGGCTCGCATGGCGCCACCGCACCCATTTCGGCGCACCCTTGACACGTTTCGTGTTCCCATCGGGGGCTCCTTCACCGAAGGCCCCAGTGGCAGGGCTCGCATGGCGCCACCGCACCCATTTCGGCACACCCCTCACACGCTTCGTGGCCCCATAGGGAGCCCCACCGAAGGCCCCAGTGGCAGGGTTCGAATGGCGCCACCGCGCCCATGTCGGCACACACACACACCCCACGCGTTTCGTGACCCCACAGGGAGCTCCACCGAAGGCGGGGCTCACATCTGCGGTGTTCACAATTGCATATGGCTGGGTCCCTCGCCAGGATTATTCGCGCTGGAACGACTGATTTGTCTGGGCGTTTTTGGCTACGTTCTTGTAATGGCGTCTTCAGACGAGCTGATTGCGGTGATTAGCATTGCCCTGGCATCGCTCGGACGCGTGCATTCTTTTCTCGGCGAGAACCATCGAGGACCATCCTGGACCATCGCGCCCCCCCAAAAAAACGCGCACGAAAACCGACACAGGCACGCGAAATGGACGTCCCAGCCATGGCCACGACGTCCTCGGCTCCTCCTCCCGGCGCCCCGTCCCCGGCCCCCCGGGGCTCCCTCTCGGCTCGATGGCGCGCCGCCCCCGGAGACGTTCCCCGGGAAGGGGGGGCGTCGGGCACCGGGGCCCCGTGGCCGGCTGCCCCCCCGGGAGCCGTCGGGCCTCCGGGTCTGTTCCGGGCCAGCGTTAGACTCGGGGGCGGAGAAGAGGGGGGTGATGATTAGGGGGGGGGGGATATCAAGCATTCCGGTGAACCATTCAAGCTTGAAGAGGCCAAAAATTACGACAGTTACCGGATCCCGATGACCCGTTCGGATAAATAACATGGGCTGCTGACCCCATAGGGGGGGGCTCCCGCATGAGACTCCCTCGCAATTCACTCACAGACGAAGCTCCCTCCTCAGACCTCCCTCATATTCTAGACGCTTCGCGTATCCCCACCAGCCCGTCCAGAAACGACGCCCAGGCGAGTAGAGGGTCGTCCTGAGGGGCTTTTCGGCGTCTTGGGTGCCTCGGGGGGGCCTCTGTGGGCCGTTCGGGATCCTCTTTGGGGCCTCCTGGGGGCCTCTTGGGGCCTCTTGGGGCCATCTTGGGGCCTCTGGGAGCACCTTGGGTGCCTCTGGGGGGTCTCTTGGGGCCTCTTGGGGGTCTCTTGGGGGCCTCCTGGGGGCCTCTTGGGGGGCCTCTTGGGGCCATCTTGGGGCCATCCTGCGGCCTCTTGGGGCATCCTGGGGGCCTCTTGCGGCCATCGTGGAGGAAATCGATCAAAGAAGAGGGGAGCCTTAATTAGCGTTGCCCCCTCAGAAGGCCAAAATGGGGCCAAAACCTTAGTAAAATCAATGATTTTGGCTTCCTCGGCGAGGCCGTTTTGGACGCTCTGACCGCTCCCCGCCCCTCCTGTCCAGGTCAGTGGGGAGGGGGTAGGGGGAGGGGTAAACCCCTCCCCGAAGGGGAAGAAGGAGGGGTGGAAGAGGAAACTCGTTAAACCACCGACGCCCTAAAGGGCTGGTAGGATTCAGGCCTCAGGGGCCCAACAGTGACAACAGTTGCAGGATCCCGATGCGAGGTTCGGATTTGTAACATGAGCTGCGGGCCCCATAGAGGAGGTTCCCGCCTGAGACCTCATCGCAATTCGCTCACAGACGAGGCATGAGTGAATGAGAGTGATCGAGGGTGTGTGAGAGAGTGTGGCGATGATGATGTGGTGATGATGATGATGATGAGGAGGAGGAAGAGGAGGAGGAGAATGTGAATGTGAGTGTGTGAGAGTGTGTGAGTGAGAAGAGGGTGTGCTCTTTTTCTTGCGCGGGGTGTCCAGAGAAAACAAGATAACCACTTTGGAAGTGGAGTTTGGATGTTCGTTGGTTTGCCAATAACCTCGCCCTCCACCATCTCCAGACGCGTGCAGGATCAACAAGATTCTCAGGCAGGCGAATAAGTTTCGAAGTACGTCGCAATGCTTAGGATTGTTATTGGATCCGCTCACGGTTCACTCAGGGAGGCGGCCTCCGCCCAAGAGTTCCTCACAAGGTTCTCGGGAAAGGAAATGCTCGGGAAGTTCTCGGGAAGGAAATGTTGTTGCTCCAGATTTCTTCGCGGCGGGCCCAGGTATATGACCCCACGTGAGACGTTCAGGCGATGACCTTAGGCAACGCGAGGCGTTCCAGAAAGGGCATCGCCTTCGAAGACCGAAGGAGTTGCCATCTCTTCCTCGGTGGAAGGCGGCGGAAATGAAACGACGCTACCTCACTCGGCGGAAGGCCAGCGTAAGCTGGCGCAAAGCGGCAGAAGTAAAAATTGCCCTCCAATAGGTGACAGCATTTGGGGGCCCAGGGCTGCCAGAACCCGCCGCGTGGCCCTCGAGCAGGCCGACCCCCCCCGTGTCCGCTCGGTCGCTCGGCATGCACCGCCAGCTTGCTCGGGCGAGCGAGCCGACACTTCCCAGCCCGCTCGCGTGTCGACCCCCCCACCCCCTCCCGCGGGAACGGGCGCGTGAGCCGGTGGTCTGTCAAGCGCCAATTCGGGCTCCCCCCGCCCTCCGTGCCACCTCCTGCTCCTCCTCCTCCTCATCCTCTCCTCCTCCTCCTCCTCCGCCTCCTCCTCCTCCTCCTATTCCCCCCTCCCCCTCCCCCTCCCTCCTCCTCCTCCTCCCTCCTCCTCCTCCTCCTCCTCCTCCTCCTCCTCCTCCTCCTCCTCCTCCTCCTCCTCCTCCTCCTCATGCTCCTCCTCCTCCTCCTCCTCCTCCTCCTCCTCCTCCTCCTCCTCCTCCTCCTCCTCCTCCTCCTCCTCCTATTCCTCCTACTCCTCGGGCTCCGGCAGGTACAACCTGGTGAACCGGGGGTCCGCGAGGAAGTTGCTGAGGCACCCGTTTCTCGAGGTCGCGACGGCATAGGGTGAGCCTCCGCAACCGCTCCTTCGCCGGAGCGTTTCGCGTTCTCTTTTTGTTCGGAGGACGCCAGCTGCACGCCTACAGCGGTTCTGGCCAGGCCAGTCTGGGGCCCAGGATCGATGTGCACGCTTTCCTGGCCAAGCCAAGAGAGCCTATACAACAGGCTTTGGACCCAGGATGGGCCTGTCCAGAATCGGTGCAAGTGCGAAACTGGCGTCCTCCTACCAGTTCCACGGAGAGCTCCTTAGCTTTGGCCGCGGAGTGCGCAGCCGCTCTCCCCAGCCTCGGCCGCCGAGAGGCGGTGCGTGCGGGCTGGTCGCCGTGTTTCCAGGTCCGCGACTCCTCGTTGGGAGTACGGAGTTATTTCCTAGGCGTAGGCTTGCTATGCGTGGGCTTGGGCAAACCCATGGGAGCTGGGGCCCCAGGGGCGCGTGAACTTTTAGTAACGCTCTCACTGTGCACGGTGCATACACCACGCCACTCAGTGAAGTGCGCAATTCCGAATTTGCGAGAGGCGACCTTTCCCGCGCCTCTCTTGGGGAAAAAAGTTCCGTCTACGGTCGCGGAAAGCGCCGACGTACCCACAATATGTATGCGACCATGTCAGCCGTATTGTTCAGGGTTTCGGGCGGGGTGCGCTGCTGCTGAAGACGCAGTCGTACATACCACTTGGGAAAAAGATAGGTCACGGAGCAAAGACAGCGAGCGGTGCACATCATCGTCAGGCACGGATCGATACATGTCAGGCCCGCGCGCGTGGAATTCAAAGTATGGCCAGCTGCTGCAGCCTCTGGGTCATTGCGACAGACCTTTCGACCTATCGTTCGACGGTCGTGGATCTCCTGCCCGCATCCTATACTACGTATCCGTCGCCTTTTGCAGGCGGATGTCACATTTCTCAAGTCGCACTTGGTTTTGAGTCGAACGACCATGCCCTGAGACCCAATTGTTCGATGCTGCCGTGGATTGACGTGCAGTCGGTCTTATGCACCAGTGTGTATTCATATACATATCGATGTGTATATGTATATATATATATATATATGCTCACAGCGCCCTCTGTGATCCACCTTTCTCGTCTTGATTTGTTTTATTATCCCTTCTTCTTTTCACCGTCTTCTTATTCGCTCCTTCCACCATCCCTTCACCCTCCCTCCCTCCTCGTATCTATCTCTCTTCCTTCTCCCTCAACCCTCCTCCCTCGATAGCGGTCACTTCTGGAGTGGTGTTTTCGTGGCGGTTGCGATGCGATTGCAATGTAACCATACAGATATTATATGTATATATATATGCTGTAACCATGTGTATATACATATATATATGTATATATATATATATATATATATATATATATATATGTGGAAGTGGTAGGGGGTCCCGGGCCCCCAAAGTGCACTGATTTAGCTTCCCGCCGTTTCGGACCCGGCGGGGGCGTCAAAAAAACGTCGAAAGGGGCCGAGAGACGTCCAAGAGTGCGCCGAGATGGCCCAAGAGCGCTCCAAGAGAGCCCAAGACCGCACAAGAGCGTTTCAAAATTGGTCCAACATGGCTTGAAGACAGCCCAAGAGGGGCTTCAAGACGGCCAATGCTTTCAAAAGGACTCCCACGAGGCACTCAGGAGGCGGAACAAGTGGGTTGTTTTTCCAGGGTTCTTGAAGATTTTTCGTGTTCTCGCTGTTTTGTGCTTCCGACGGTCCAGGACAGCCCACGAGGCCCCAGAAATCAGCTCAACATGGCCGAAGAGGCACCCAAAGAGGGCGCCACGACGGCGCTAGAGAGCGCCAAGACGGCCCAAGAGCGCCCCAACACGGCCCACGAGGCGCCCAAGATCGCCCAAGAGGGGCCCAAGAGGGGGAACACGAACCGACAATTCGAGCCTTCCGCCCCAAGAGGCCTTCAGGAGGCCCCCAACAGAGCCCAAGAGGTCCCCCAGAAGCCCCCTAGAGGCCCCACGCCCCCAAGAGGCCTTCAACACATACCGGTGCATAGCAAAGGACCGCCTAGCCGATCGTGGCATCGCAGCGTTGCATGACATGACATGGCACGGCACAGCACGACAGAGCTAACCGTGTCAGTGCATATCACAGTATGGTTCAGCATGCCATAGCATTACATTGCATAGCAGTGTCCAGCTGAGCCTAGCACTGCACGTCACGACGTAATGACACGCCGTGGCGTACTATGGCATTACAATGCACATGAATCAATCGAACAGCACCGTCCTGCTCTGCGCAACACTAGACATAAATCATGTAAATAGCACACCCCCGTTGTTGTTCTTACTGTCGTCTGGTTAATTTGATCCTAGCAGCTCATAACATGGCATAGCATTGCATTGCATTGCATAGCACGGTATGCAGTGTCTGTGCATACAATGTAACGCGGTAACTTGGTTTTTTCATTGGAAACATAGCATGAGATGGTGCAGCGTATCATCCCATATATCATGGTAGCTTTTCGCAGCACAGCATGACATGGCATGCAATGCGCACCGTAGAGTATATCATGCTAGTGCATTGCATACTGCATAGTGGCATTGCGCTTTATAGCATAGCATGGTGTATCATGGCATGATATAGCATAGTGCAACATGGCGCTGTAGCGCTGCATTTTTCCTGGCCCATAGCTTGGCGACAGATCGCCGGTCGTTCCAGCGTTCCAGAAGACATGGAACAGTCCAGTGCGTGTGTTGAGCATTGTGCGATCCTACTTGCGACAGTTTACTCAGCTGATGCTTGTCAGTCAGGCTCTCTTTTTGTTGATTGGGCCACTCTCCTCAAGGGTGCCGAGGCCCACCAGTGCGCCCTGTCTGGGGCGAACCCGAAGGCCCATTTCTGGAGGGAGATTGCCCGCTGGTCCCCAGCGGACCATCCGAGGCTGTGCTGAGTCAAGGCCCATAGGGATGAGGAGAGTGTGGCAGATAACCGGATGTTTCTGTGAGAGGTATCTAACTTGCTGATTATCATGCTGGGCAGGCCGCGTGTGCCCACAATGTCAGCAATGATCTCTTCGGTAGATGCAAGGGCACTGCTAAGCTGTATATCACCCTACTGCACGGGATGGGGAAGGTGTTTGGGAGTTAGCCTATGTTCGGGGAGCTGGGGGAGTTGCAAGGGCTCGGCGTGCGATGGGTTCAGACCATCACGCTCATCTCGGCGATCCCTGACGCAGACTGCATACAGGCCCGCATGGCGCCCTAGAAGCCTGAAGCACAGGTTGCCGTCCGACGTCCTTGGCGCCAGACTGGGACATGGGGTGTGAAAGGCTTGGGAGCTGACCTCGGACCCACACGAGCCCGACCCAAGAGGCCCCCGCAAGAACCACGCACTCCATGCAATGTGGTTTAAGGGGAATGGCCTCGCAGGTGTGCAATTGTATTGCGTGTGGTGCGCTCACTTCTTGTACAGCGGGTAAGGAGCTCGCCCGCCCGTGCACGACCAAGGCCGGCTCAGAGAGCAGAAGGAAGAGGACGCCGACAATGAGGACTGTCACACTAGCGACCTCGCGGGCTCCGCCAACCCTGGAAGAGGTTCAAGCAAAGTTCTCGGCAATTACTTGTGCCTGCCCTGAGAAGTCATTTGTCCAAGCACAGGACCACAAGGTCGATCCGCCGGAAATCATTTGGGGAAGCCGGCATGTGCGATTTAGCGTGCGTTCCACGTTCTTGGCGGGGATCATGCCACCAAGCGAAGTAAATGGTTCGACCGTGGAACCGCGCAGTAGTACAATGAGCTTGGCTGTTTGTAAAGAGGGGAACCTAACGATGAATGATAATAGCTTCGCCCTTTTAGTAGCCAACTTAGCTCCGAACGCTTGCATGCATTCGGTGGTCCCCAATGGTTTGCCCAAAATCTTCATAACTCGCTATTCCAAATGTTCATTGCTTTTCCACATTCCCGGCGGTGCAGTGGCAAAGTTTGCGGGACACTGGGCGTCAATAAAGCTCCATGCCGTCTTTGCCCATACGGAGGTTAATAGTACATGAAATTGCGAATATTGCACATACCGTTTCCAAGATGTCGACAGGGTCAATGGGTTCGTATGCCACATGTATGTCGTCCATATATGTTATGAATTCCGATTCTCTGGGTAAGCGCCACTGGATACTTTCCAAGGCCGTGTGTAAATAACCGTGGCATCAATGCATGCTTTTCTTCTCAATCGTCACCTTGCCGGATAATGTATGGACGATCTTCGGCATCCCGTTATTAAAGTATTCATTGTGTACCCATACGTGCCACATTCGAACACATATTACTAAACCATGCCAGGTTGAATCATGCAAGAGATGTTAAAATAGTCGTGCCCTTTTGATGTGGTCGACGGTCCATCGCCATCTACATTTAAAGCAATTTTGGTAGGATGTTTTTCAAGCAAATACGGAAGGAAGCACACGAGGATGATAAGGGAGGGTATGATTGGGCAATCAACGTGTTTCCTCGAAGGTCTCGGAAGAGTTCTCGAGATCTCCAGAAGCAAATACACAACATTCGTGAACACCTTCCAATTCCAGCTACCGATCCCGCCGCAGATTTGGTTCCAATTCCGATTGCCGATCCCGCCAAAGGTACCAAAGCATCGAAACGGATGAAGTTGACAAGGGAAGCAAGGACGATGCCGATAAGAAGAAATGTTTTCTCGGACCTCCGTGGGATTCCTTTGGAAGTACGTCCGAAGTGTATTGGTCATGTTGGGAGCCCCATGAACGATTTCAACTCACCCTGGGAGTCCCAACATGGGACACGGCAGGGCCTGTAATATCGATGATCTTCCGGTTCCTATCCGCCATATGGTATGCGCATGTGTATTCAGGTGCCGAGTATGGTTTTAAATGTCATCGAAAAGCAGTACACATCTAAAATGTGCATTTTAATCATGAGTTGCGGCACTGGCACTGACAAGTCGGTGAGCGTGCATGAAAAATCGGATTCCATTACGTCTCCCGCGCAGATTATGAAAGATTATGGATCGGTGAGGTTGGGCACCAGGGGCCTCCCTGGACACGAATCGACGAAATATTGCGATTAGGTTTTTGGCCGGCCACCTTCGGCCTGAATTTTTACGAAAACGCACATTCACAAATTGAATGTGAACCTCGATCGCCCAGATCCCTGTCTTTCTCATTGGCGGGAATGTCAGTTACGGCGCACGGGTCCGCGGGTGATATGATGGATTTTCGTCCGTGAGTCGCGCTCGTTGAATCTCGCTTTGCACGCCTGATTTCCATGCAATGCGCTTTCAAGCCCGCGATGCTCATATCAACTGTCGTAGCCATTTTGGCTCAAATTCGGCTCAAGCAAGTTCGACTCAGGCAAATTCGGTTCGATCTGCGCACAAGCCTCATGGCAATAGCAAGTGTCTGACATGGCAGTAGCAACAATTGAGAAGGGCAGTAGCAAATGTCCGACATGGCAATAGCAATTGAGGCCTCAGGGTAGTAACCCGGTATGGTGCTGTATCAGAGACTTGGATGTTGTAATCGTTCTGAATGTCTTGCTTCAGCATGTATGTCAAACTAAAACATAAATTTCGAATTGCCCTTTTCTGCCGGTTCCCGGTCTGGCGTGCACCATACTGTGTTGGTTCCTCGTCGTCATTTTGCACTACGTAATTGCGCGATCACTGTATCCCGGTCGAACATCGTCCCAAATTCCGTGAAGATGAGGTTCTTGAATTCACTTTTTGATCAAATTGTTGTAGGGATCGGCCCGGAAATCTTGTTGAGCTTGGTCCGTATGTATGCGGATGCGGCCTCCGCCGATTCGAAATTGTCCAGGTTACCAATTACCGCCGTGACAGCGCGGTTCCCGTGGTAGTAGTGGTACTCATTCGCTATATTTCCTGAAAGATTGGATGTTGATCTTGGTGTGCTATGTCCCAATGATTGCAATTATTTGTGAATGTTCTTTATATGTTCTTGCACTGTATCTCCCAAATCTGTCATGCGTATCGCTATAATTTCGAAATTACCATACATTTCGTCACAGGTGGATTCCATATTTGTGTTCATTTCATCGAGGTCCGAAGCCATTTGTTTTTTCAACGTTTGCATATCGTACCCAATTGCTTTGACAACCTTGATCAACAAAAAACACTCCATATTGATTTCATAGTAACCGGTTTACCGTCGTCTTCTTCATCTTCTTCGGCAGCAGAATTTTCCAATCAAGGGTCAGCTTGTCCAGATGAAGTTGCGCCCATCGCGGTGACCTCGGTGATGTCTGTCTTCAGCGACTCTTTGTTTAGTGTTTCCGGGTGCATATGGGTGGGCAGCTCGCCCTTACAATACATATCAAAGCGTCACGGACGAACGGATTTGTGAAGAAGATTGGAAGAACTGGGAAGAATTGCAAAATAACGCGAGGTTATTGGAATTGTTAAACAAATGTAAGACGATATTGTAAAAATCTTCCGCCAGGATGAAAGGCCGGCAGCAGCGGTTTCAATAACAAATCCCAATTTCAGTAACAAAACCAACGTTTCAATAACCAATGCGATTGTTCCAGTAACAAAAACCACCGTTTCAGTAACTAGCAAGCGCGACCGCAGTAACAAAACGAATTGTTTCAGTAACAAGCGCGACCGTTTCACTAACAAACACAACCGTTTCGGTAACAAGTGCCATTGTTTCAATAACGAAACAATGTTTCAATAACGTGCGCGAACATGTCACTCATAGAGGGCGAGGATGTAGTGTAGTTTGAATGTGCGTGTGCGTACGCATGTTTGTGTGTATGTGTGCGTGTGTGCGTAAGTGCGTGTGTGCGTAAGTGCGTAAGTGCGTGTGTGCGTGTGTACGTGTGCGTGTGCGTGTGTGTGTACATATGCGTGTGCGTGTGCGTGTGCGTGTGCGTGTGCGCGTGCGCGTGCGCGCGTGCGGGTGTGCGGGTGTGCGGGTGTGCGGGTGTGAAGGTGTGCGGGTGTGCGGGTGTGCGGGTGTGCGGGTGTGCGGGTGTGCGGGTGTGCGGGTGTGCGGGTGTGTGGGTGTGTGGGTGTGTGGGGGTGTGTGGGTGTGTGGGTGTGTGGGTGTGGGGGTGTGGGGGTGTGGGGGTGTGGGTGTGTGGGTGTGTGGGTGTGTGGGTGTGTGGGTGTGTGGGTGTGGGGGTGTGGGGGTGTAGGGGTGTAGGGGAGTGAGTGAGTGTGTGTGTGTGAGTGTGTGTGTGTGTGTATGTGTGTGTGTGTATGTGTGTGTGTGTGTGTGCGTGTGTGTGTGTGTGTGTGTGTGTGTGTGTGTCTGAGTGGGTTCATTTGCGCGTGCGCGTCGTGTCTGTCCATTCTCGCACGGTCTCCCCGGCGTGGGTCGGGTGAGGGAGGGAGAGAATGAGATGAGATTTTGGGGCGGCTGAGGGAACTGGTTTTCATAGGGACGTTCGTCTGGTTTAATTCGGGTGCGGTTTTTCCAGAGCGGGCATGCTGACGTGCAGGGGAAGGACAGGTGCAGGGCATGACGGGGACGAAGACGGGGATGGATTCTGACGCCCGTATCCTCGTCATGCTCTCATCATCGCATTCTCATCGCACTCTCACTTCCCCTTTATGTCAGCGTGCTTGCCCTGCAAAAAAAATGCGCCGAACTACACCAAACCGGCGTCATTATGAAAATTAGGCCCCTGTATGTGCATCCTCAAGCCCACATCGGGGATGGGTTTTCATGGGGACGTCGTGTTGGTTTTCCAGGGCAGACATGCTGGCCTAGAGGGGAATGAGGGGTGCGATGATGAGGGCATGAGGAGGAGTGGGCAAGATGCGAGTTCGGTGTGGTGCTGGTTTTCGTAAGGGCGTCGTTCTCGTTTCATTAAGGTGCTGCATTTCCATGGCAAACGTTTCGCCGTAGAGGGAGGAAGAGGTATGAGTACAAAGGCGTGAAGGGGATGAGGAAAGGGATGGGGTTATGGACGCAGACGAAAGGCCTTTGGGGGGAAGGGGAGGGGAAAGAGACAGGAAAGGGAGGAGGGGAGCAGAAAGAAGAGCAGGAGGAAGGGCAGGAGGAGGGAGGGAAAGAGAGACATATGAGATTTCGCTAAGGGGAGCTGATTTTGATAGAGATGTCGGTCTGGTTTAATTTGGGGACGGCTTTTCTGGGCGGGCGTGCTGACGTGCAGGGGAAGGAGGGGTGCGATGAGGAGGGCATGCATGGGGATGATGATGATTATGGGGCTCAAGAGGCGGATCTGGGGAGTGGGTGTCGCCGTTTTGGTTTTATTTGAGTGCGGCTTCTCCGAGGCACATATTTTGTCGTATAAAAAAAAGAAGTGTGATGAAGGTGTGCAAAATACGAAGAATAAGAGTGGTACTGATAAAGCGGGTGAAACGAGGGCCAACGAGGGGAAGGAGAGATTAGGGATAGGAGGGGGAAGAGGATAGGAGATAAAGGTGGAACGAAGGGGACATCACGACGCCGCAAACCCATTCTAAGACGCCCCATCGTAAAATACGCACTCCAACCTTAAACCCGGACCTACCTTAAATGGGTAGCTTGCAAACATTGTTTCTCATTGAAACGGCTTTGATATTGAGATGGTTTTTGTTTGATATTGAGACGGTTTTATTTGATATTGAAACAATTTTGCTTTACATTGAAATGGATTTGTTTGATATTAAAACGGTTTTGCTTGTTATTGAAATGACTTTGCTTATATTATGCACATTTTGTTTGTTACTGAAACAATTTTGTTTATTATTTAAAGAATTTTGATTATTATAGAAATGATTTTGCTTGTTATTGGAACGGTTTTTTTTCTTATTGAAACGGTTTTGCTTGTTACCGAAACGGTTATGCTTGTTATTGGAACGGGTGTTTTGGTAATGAAACTAAATGTGTGATATTGAAACCGTTACTTCCCAGTGAAAGGCAACGCCACAAATACTTCTAAAGGCCAATTTGTGATGTAGGAAACGTGGCGCGCATAGGAGGCAAAGAAGTCCGATTCTCATAATCACCCGTGCGCTACTATTGCAAATAGTTTCGCAAAGTTGCAAGTTGGATTTGCGAACCTGCATGTGGACAACGACTCGGACAAAAATGCCGACTTCCCATATGTACCACCACAGTTTTGTCAGCACCTTGACAGTATTACCAAAGAGATGGGACATACTACACCGAGGTCAGCATCGAATTTCTCGCAGAACACGGCGAACGAGTACCACTACCACGGGAAGCTCGCAATCACGGCAGTAATTGGTAACTTGGACAATTTCGACTCGCTCGAGGCCGCATCCGCATACATACGGGACGAACTCAACAAGTTATCCGGGCCGATTTCTACAAACATGTATTCGAAAGGTGAGTTCAAGAACATCATCTTCACGGAATTTACGACGATGCTTGACAGGGACACGGCAGTCGCACAGCTACGTAGCGCAAAACTTCAACGTGGATCCAATACGATATGGTGCGCACCAGACCGAGAACCTGGAGAACGGGCAGCTCGCAATTTCTGTTTTGGTTTAAAATACATCCTGAAGCAAGACATGCAAAACACATATGCGATACATGTCTCAGACAACGCCCCATATCAGGTACATGTGGGCGGGCATCTCGCTCTGACAATGAACGTCGATGGCAACACGAACGAGCGCATCAAGGAGAAGGAGTGGGCAGAATGGAACGAACTGCAAAATAACCAACAACTTAAGGAGTTATTGCAAAAATGCGATACTATTTTGCAGAGGGCATCGATGGGGATGAAAGGAGGCGCCAAAGGAACATCGAAAGGAAACAATGGGAAATAGGAAGTACGGCAGGCGCTGGGCTGCCCTACCCGTCGAAGTTCTTTTGCGACCAGCGCCGGAGCCGATCAAATTTCCTCTTCATGCGAAGTGTCCTCGAATACTTCTCAGAATCAAAGACATATATTTTCAAACCTACGTTTGGGATACCTGGAGCTCCATGTGGACAGTGACTCGGACAAAGATGCCGATCAACTACGGGGACTGCCAGACGCTCAAAACGAAGCACTGCCCGAACCTGTTGCCGGGTCCACCGCATCTTCATCTACGAGTTGTACCGCATTTTCGGCCAAAGTGGAGATACCACCAGGCTCCCAAACTTCTACCGCCCGCCCCCGTCCGCCCTTCCTTCGCCCCCGCCCCCGCCCGCCCCTCCCCTTCCCACCCCCGCATCGATTCCCATCACAGTGGCGTCATGGAACGTTCGAGGCCTTACCGAGACGAAGATCGAGGAGATGATTCTACACATGGATACATACGGCATTGACGTTTTAGCTGTACAAGAGACTCGCCGACCAAAGGCGGACATCTACGATGTGAATGGGCACAAAATTATTCTTTCTGGCGAAGATACACAAGGGCAAACTTGGACAAGGGGTTGGGTTTGTCATTGCACCTGCATGTCGAAGTAAAGTCCAATCCTACAAACAAGTTTCCGATAGACTTGCGTGGCTGAAAATGAAAACTAGCATGGGGACGATGACTATCATTACCGGGTACGCCCCGCACAACCTCAAGCCGCTCCCCGAAAGGCGACATTTCTACACGATGCTGGACTCCACGTACCGGTCTTGCAACTCCAACGTGGGCAAGCTGATCATCGGCGACTTCAATGCCAGAATGGGCAAGGCGCAGCCTGGGGAAGATGCCATCTTGGGAGAGTTTGGATGGGGACGGCGAGCACAACACGAAGTTGAACAGCCCAATCGGGAATTGATGATTGAATTCTGCACCAGTGTGGATATACAAGTTGCCAACACGTTCTACCAGCAGACGCTGCAAAATAAAGTTACTTTCATGGAAGCGGGAGCTTTACCAATGGGGGATATATCTGAAGATAAATATAACATATTGGACCTGGTACTCTGCGAAGCTTCGGTTCGACAACAAATCACGTCATTACGAAGCCACCGGGAAGCAGCTCTGGCTACTGACCACTATCTGGTGATCGCGGAGATGTCGATACCACACGAAGTACAGACAACGTCTACGACGAGAAGACCAAACAAACATGCAATGGAAGATCCTGGAGTATTACAAACGTATGTGGATACATTCATGGAAAGCGTCACTTCATACATGGACCCGCCGATCGATTTACAAGACATGTGGGGGAGAGGTAGAAGAGCAGTGCAACTGGCAGCTAATACGCTCCCACATCGCCACAAGGAGGTTAACAAGCCATGGATTACACAAGCCACACTTGACCTTATAAATCGTCGCAGCGAGGCACGGGCAATGAATAACAAAGTGGAAGAGAAACGATTGTTGAAGGAAGTACGTAAGTCATGCAAGCAAGATAAGACAATATGGATCGATAAAGAGATCTCAAATGGTAGTTGGGACGCTCTCAAAAGACATTGCCGGCCCAAGCCGCACCGCCAAGGAAGGCTAAGAAATATGAGTGGGGATTTGGTGGACAATACGCAAAGAGCTGAAACTATGGCAGAATACTTGGAGAAAACGCAATGGAAGATACGGCCTGCGGAGCTGCTTGACGACGATCCAACAGCTGACCCACTGCCAGTTTTGGAAACAAATTTTACGACGGACGAAGTGGGCAAAACCATACGTAAGCTGAAGCGGGGAAAAGCCTCTGGAATGGATGATATACCAGCAGAGCATTGGAAAGCAATCGCTACGGACCCTGGTGGGCTTGAGTGGATAACCGGTCTATGCAACAAATGCTGGAACGAGGAGGCGGTTCCTGAAGATTGGAAGGAATCTGTAATTTCTACGATTTACAAAAACAAAGGCGCCGTCGACAACTGCGACAACTACCGTCCCATTAGCCTGCTTTGCGTTGCGTACAAGCTTATTGCAAGTCTTATATTACGGCGATTGCAAGATGCTGGAGCAGAAGACCGACTATCCACCACGCAATTCGGTTTCAGAAGGGGGCGTGGGACATCAGATGCTATACACGCTGTTCGCCGATACGTTGAATTAGCGTACGCTGACAAAGATGGGGGTACAGCTTTTGTGGCACTGGACTGGAAGAAAGCCTTCGATTCACTTAACGTTGGGGCTCTGCTGGAAGGTTTACGAAAATTTGGGGTGCCTCCGCGTGTTCTGAACATCATAGGGAACATCTACGGGGGCAGGCGATTTTGCGTTGCAGATGGGCGCCATAAATCTTCAGAAAAACGACAATTATCCGGTATATCACAAGGGTGCCCCCTTTCACCTTTCCTGTTCATCATGATCATGACGATGATTGTTCAAGATGCCGCGCGCCACGCAGAGGCTGGAGTACGACAAGCCCTAGAAGAAGAATCGCTGGCTATTTTGTTATATGCTGACGACACCTTGCTGGTGGGGCGCAATCAAATCCAATTGCAAGCACTATTGGAAGAAATTGCGAATGCCGGGGCAAGACTTGGTATGGAATTGCATTGGGATAAATTCCAGCTTATGCCGGTCCGCTGCGAGATCAACCTCCTGACGCCGTCTGGGACACCAATTATGGCTAAAGATTCTATGACATATTTGGGAGCTACGCTTTCGACCACTGGCCAGCTTCGCGGAGAATTGGGAAAGAGATTAGGTGCTGCTTGGGGCGAGTTTTGTCGACACAGCCTTGCCTGGAAGCACACAGCCATTAGCACAGCTAGGAAGATCCAAGTTTTTCAGGCCCTTGTGACCAGTAAGGTCATGTACTCATTGAATTCGGCATGGCTTAACAAAGCCGAGCGTAGAATGTTAGATGGCTTTCAAGCGAAGTGCTTGCGTCGCATATTGCACATACCCCACGCGTACATATCACGAATTTCTAATCAAAATGTGCTGTCGAGAGCCGGCCAGCAATCTTATACGACACAGCTTTTGAAGCATCAACTTTTATGGTTTGGAAAAATAGGTAGGGCACCAAACTCTGACTTTTTGCGCCGCCTTACTTTTCAACCTAGCTGTGTCCGACCAGCCACCGACGCATGCGCCAGAGCTGTAGGCAGGCCAAGACATGAATGGGCGAAGTGTTTACATGACGCTATCGTGCCGCATTTTTCCACTGAGGACGCTGTAATGCAATGCGTTAGCGAGCCAATCGCTTGGCACAAGTTTGTATTTGATTTCGTCTCCCTCCCTCCTCCTGCCCTTCCTCCGCCTCCCTCTCCCTCTCTTCCTCGCCCCCCTCCCCGGCCAGAAGCAAACGATGTGAATTGATAATTGTGTTGGCACGCCGCCGCTCCCGCAAAGCGGAGAGAACAGGCGCATTGTCTCGCCTTTTGCCCACGCGCTCCGGCGTATGGCTCGACTGACTGACTGACGCTGCTACCAATACCAATGCCAATACTACCATGCCTTCGTCTGTCCTTGACCGCCTTTTCTTACCACCCCACCACCAACATCAAGCGAAACGTGGGCAAAACCACCTCCAACATCAAACAAAACGTGGGCAAAATTATCAACCATGCACACCATGATGCTCGCCATCGGGTGGATCAACATCCGCATTTACTTTTTACATCTTTTTCGGCCGCGCCATCTTCTGGCACAAGCAATGCGAATGCTACCGGAATGCAACCTATCCTTTGCAGAACCCGAATTTCGGGATCTGCCTAACAACCCGACGACCACGACAACAACTTCGTGCAGATCACGGAAGCAATGCCACACTGGTTATGTTCGTCGGGTGGCCACGTGGAACGTAGAAGGTTTACGAGGGGAGTCTATGATCAAATTGGAAAAAATGGTACGACCAATACGACAACATAGCATTGATATTTCATGCATGCAAGAGACTCATCTCCATAGGGCAAAATACTATAAATATGGCTTTAACATATTTCTCTCTGGCAGTCCGGATACTGAGAACCGCACTTACGCTGGGGTTGGACTTTTGCTAGCCTTTGCCTTGCTCAAATCGGTTAGGTTCAAAGCCTGCGACGATCGTCTAGCAAAATTATGGCTCAAAATCGTTGGGGGCGTGCTCACGTTCATCTCCGCATACGCGCCACAATCCGGACACGATTTCGACATTCGTCAATTTCTTTACGCAGAACTGCAAGCCGGGCTACAACGACACACTGTGCTACGTTCGTCTTGGGCGACTTCAACGCGAAATTATTACGCGTGGGATCAGAGGAAGACAGCACTATTGAACCCCACGTTTTCAATACACCACCTCGTGATCGTCCTCACGCGGGCCATGCAAGCATATGGGGACCAGACGTCTAACAGAAAATTGTTGGAAACATGCGTTGCTTGCGACTTGATAGTTGCAAGTACGTTTTTCAACCACCCTGCTTCCAACAAAGTAAGGTACAGAGACACCTGTCCAATGGAGAACGAAGTGTCCACAGCAAAGTTCTCTCAAATTGATCACATCTTGTGTCACAGGACTATGTTACATACAGTCGCAGATTGCAAAACTGATCGTCGCATCGCCCTCAACAGCCACCATTTCGTCACCATGGCAGAGATCAGCATCGAGTTCGACAATCAAGCTAAAACTAACCAATTCAGCGCTCATGAATACGTCTGTGGCGATTCTGGCACGCGGAGGGCGTTTTCCACATCATTCCTCAATGCCGCCAGCGACATGCCGACCTCCGACAACCTGGACACCACTGACGAGAACCTCAATCAATGTTTCTCGCACGCCTCCAAACTTCTTCCTCGTAAGGGGCAAGCAGCCAAACAGCAATGGACGAGCCAAGGAACCCTGGATCTTATAGAAGAAAGGAACCGATCTCGTCATATCGGGGACTACCAAAAAGAAAAACAATTGAAAAAACAAATCAGGCAGTCCGGAAAGCAAGACCGCACAAATTCGTTGGATAATCGGATTGCTTCTGGGAATTGGGATGCCGTCCGCCATCTGCGAAAACCCAGAACAGTGAAACGTGCCGCAATTCAGCGCCCAGACGGCACATTGTCTGACACAGCGGATCGGTCAGACATTATGGCAGATTACTTCGAAACGGTGTAATGGGAATGCAATTCGCGCATGACCCACCGACGCACCAATCACACCTTGGGGACAATCTCGACATCAATGTTTACAAGTTCACCGTAGATGAGCTGCGCAAGGTACTACTCAAACTCAAGAAAAAGAAAGCGGCAAGACCAAATGGAATACCGCAAGACTTTTGGAAATGTTTAGCCTCCGACCGCATGGCTTGCGAGATACTGCTCCACCTTATCCAAAAATGCTGGGATCAAAAATCAATCCCGAATTCCTGGAGGAGGGCAAACGTCATCTTATTGTTCAAAAAAAGGTAATACAACATTGCCAGCGAACTATAGACCTATCTCGCTGTTGCCAGTTGGATACAAAGTGCTAGCAGCCTTACTCCACCAACGACTCCTACATGAGGGAAGCGAGGATCGCATAAGAAACTCTCAATTTGGATTCAGACCGAGGCGAGGAACCAAAGACGCGCTGATGCTAGCCAGGCGCATCATCGATGCAGCCAGTTCGTCACGCAATGGAGGCATTATGCTTCTTCTGCTGGGCTGGGCTAAAGCATTCGACCGGATCAAACCAGACTGTATGTGTGACGCCTTGGACAGATTTTGTATCCCAGCAGATATGGTTACTAGACCACACTGGGCCTTCTTCAGAAAGAACGCAACAAGCAGGAATAGCCCAAGGGTGCCCCCTTTCACCATACCTATTCATAATTGTTCAAACTGTTCTTCTGCATGACGTTTTTGGGAATATGGAATTATTGGAAGAGCCGCCGTATGTGATAACGAGAGACATCCTTTACGCTGACGACACCCTCCTCCTGTCCCACCATGCCGGCAATTTACAACGCATGTTGCTAGCGATTATTTCTGAAGGAAGATAATACGGACTGGAATTAAACTGGGACAAAACATTACAAATGCAGATATCCACGAACCAGACCATTGCACAACCAAGCGGCGATCTTATCAAGACTGTGCGGGAAGCAATTTACCTGGGAAGGCTGATTACGTGCGATGGGAAAGTGGGGCGCGAATTAACGAGACGATTGGGGGAAGGCACAATAAAATTTAAGCAACTGGGCAAATTGTGGAAGCGCACATCAAGTGGCAAAAAAAGGAAGCTCATCATGTACAAGAATTGTGTACTCAATAAAGTCTTATATTCATTGGATTCGGTATGATTGTTAGCTGCAGACAGGAAACGACTGGATGCTTTCCACTGCCGGTGTTTGCGGCGCCTTCTGGGCATACCACATTCGTATATCTCCAGAGTAAGCAACGAAGACGTCCTCAAAAGAGCAAACGACATTCCACTCTCTCATGTTCTTCTTGAAAGGCAAGAAAACCTATACAAAGAGATTACATCAAAAGAAAATGACTCTCTGGTCAAACAAATCGTTTGTGACAACAATGGGAACCCTAAGATATGGGATGCATGTCGCCGGAGGGGTCGACCGCGTCCAAAATGGGCTACAGAAGTATTCGAATCGACTCAATATTTGTGACAAGAAAATCTGTTTACATTGACGCTACTGCATTAAGATTTGCAATACATGTAATTTCGAATTGTTGTCTGTTCGTTGGCGCACTCCAAAAAAAATAATCGCCATCACATCGCTGCATCATTGCAGCACTGCAACGCGTTTGGCGGTCTGCATTCTGGGCGCGTTTGGCGCTCCGCTTGCCTCTCTCGGCACGCATTTGGCGTGTCTCCCATTGCGTGCATGCGTTTGGCATGGCTTTCTTGCCAACGCGCCCCACTGGGCGCACGGCTCACTCGACTTCACTTGTCGGGCGCGTACTCGATCAACCTGACACCAGGTACATGGTGACCCGCACCATTTAGGCTTGCGTCTCGGACCCGACATTTTCGTTGGCCGCCACCTTGATGCCCACGCAGTCGTTCGAAGCCCGGTATCACGTTTTCTCCATGGGAATTGTCCCTGGCCGTCGTTGACTTTCCCACACTTGGCGTTTCCGACGGGTTTGCAGCTGTGCGCGCTGGCAGTTTCCCTGAATCTCCATCCCTTCAGGCACCCATCTGAGGCCTCGGCCGCATTTAATTCTTGCCTCGCGCGTTATTCTCGTTGTTTTCCAAGCGTTTTTTTACCGAAGTAATCTCTGCGGAACCCGCTTTGACTTGACTCGCCGCTGGCGCGCTCGCCCGCGACCGCTGCCTAAGAACATATCTCCACCAATTCCACCCACAAACGATGCGCAAAGGAGCTGACGGAAGAAGGGAAGAACAGACGCGCAAAATGAAACTGAGCGGGGGGGCAACGGTGAATCGGGATATTTTTTGGGCCAACTTGCATATGTTGCCGCTGGTGCTCTTACTCCTGCTGGTACTGCTTCTGCTGCTGTTACTGATTCTCGACCAGCGAATGCCCAAACGAATAGGGGTGATCAGGGAAATGAGAAACATACAGAGTAACCAAAGGTTGAAAACCGTCTTATCCAAGACGGCGAAGATGAAAGAGGAATCGGAGGAGGATGAGGAGAAACGGAAGGAGGAGGAGGGGGAGCGGGGGGAGAGAGGAGGGAGGAGGAGGAGGAATAGGCGGAGAAGGAGGAATAGGCGGAGGAGGAGGAGGAGGCGGAGGCGGAGGAGGAGGAGGAGGAAGAAGAGCAAGAAGAGCAGGAGGAGAATGAGGAGGAGGAGGAGGAGGAGGAGGAGGAGGAGGAGGAAGAGGAGGAGAAAGGCGAGCAGAATGGCCAGAGGCCTACTGGATGCCTCTGAGAGTCTCTTCGGATGTCTCTTGGAAGCGTTCTGAAAGCTTCTTAATCAAAACGTCTTGGGGGCCTTTTGGCGGTCCCGGGCGCGTTTTGGGGCATTTTGGATGCCTGGCGTTCCTGGGGAGCTCTTGGGCATCTGGGGCGCCTCGGGGGGACCTCTTGGGGCCGCTTGGGGCCTTCTTGGGGGCCTCTTCGAGGCTTCTTGGGTGCCTGCTGAGGCCATCAGGGGGGCATTTCGGGACCATTTTGGGATCTGTTGGCGACTCTTGGGGCCATCTTGAAGGACATCGATCAAAAAGGAGGAGAACTTCAAGTACGACCCCTCCTTGGGAGCTCCAAAAATCGCCTCCTGGGCTCATCTTGGAGCGCTCTTTCTTGGGCGCTCTTGGGGCCGTCTTGGGGCTCTCTTGGGCCCCTCTTGGGGCTCTCGTGAGCCATTTTGGAACCATCTTGGGCCTCGGATGGCCATCGGAAGCGAAACTGTGAGAAAGCCAAAATCATTTGTTTTCCTGAAATGTTTGAAGGATTTTTGCCTCTTGGATGCCTCCTATTTAGCCTCTTGGAGCCGTCTTGGGACGGCCTTGGGGCATTTTGGAGCATCTTCGGAGCTATCTTGAGGAATCTTCGGCTATCTTGAACCATCTTGGAGCCCATTTTGGACTTCATCTTGGACTCTTGGGCCATCTTGGACGCTCTGACCGCTCGTAGGGGGAGGGGTAAACCTCTCCTCGAAGGGGGAGGAGGGGTGGAAGAGGAAACTCTCTAAACCACCTACGCCCAGAGGGCTGGCGGGATTTGTTGCTTGCAATGCGTGCGATTGGATGTTGAATGCCCGGGTTTGTTCGTGATTGGCGTTGGGAAAATGCCGCCGCGGGACCTGTGCCAGCAAGGGAATTGTGGCAAGAATGAGTGCTCCTCGCACAAGAAGAATTTCGCGGCTACTTCGATATCTATGGGCCTTTCCGTGCGTATCATTGTAGTAGAATTCCGAAATGTCGTCGCCGGCTAATCTTTTTGGGGAAGTCCCTTGATCAAGAACGGCGCGCGTGCGCGTCGAAGGCGGCGGCGCGCGGATGGCGTCGGTCGCATATTTGAGTCAGGCAGACAATACGTTCGAGATGAGCGGGGATGATGGGTCTCGGTGGCCGGAAGGACAAGATGACGCGGAGGTTTCGCGCGCTGTTTGAGGAGGAGGAGGTCGGTACTTTGAATAGGATGCTGGTGTCGGAATACGGCCGGACATATTTCGGTTTGCGCCCGTGCCATCGTCAGACGACAACGTTGGAATCGCACCCTCACCCCAATTTGTCATCAAAATGTGTTGGAGACCGCCGTGGGGACCTATAATGAACTATGCCGGGATCCGTCGACCCGGGAGCCAAATGCGGGATTCGACCTGATGGGGTCGGTGGAACGTTGAGCTGGATGCTGAAATCGGAAATCGGTCGGTTGCGCCACTATCGTTCCATCCAAGCAAACGAGTTACTAGGATAGGTTGGTGAACGCCGTGAGGTTTATACCTAAACATATCGGAACTCGTCGAATGCCGGCGTTTGAAGCCGGAAACGGAAGTCAATCGGACGGAATTGGTTGGAAAACTAAATCAGAAATTGAAGTCGGAAGTCGGTCCGACATATTTCGAATCGTAGCCGCGCCGCGAGCAAACCATTGTGGTGACGGAATCCCCCACCAAACGGGCTATTAAGATATCTTTTGTCAATAACTGTATGCCGGGAGCTGGGATCGGAATGGGTGACGGAGCCGGAGTCGAACGTATGGAGTACACATTCGGGGAAATGAGAGTAAGAATTTGACAAGACCGAATTTTGGTCGCAATCGCTCTTGAAATCACTACGAAAAAACTATGGACGAACTATATTCCTCTCCTTCTTCCTTCCTCCCTCCCGGGGTAATACCATTACGATTCACCCCCATACCGGCGCAACTACCGCTGTCGTCCCCTGGTCTGCGTGGCTACTTTTATTAGCATTCTCATCCGGTGTGTAGCGTACACCCTCAATCGTAACGTCAACCAACTGTATAGCTCCGTCACACGTGTCCCATTCGCTCCATAATTTTAAATCGGACTGATCCATCAGGAGCACGGAACAAAACGCGGCCAAAGAAGTAGGGGCGCCCGTTGCAACCACACCATACGGACAGGAAGATAGATTGGCAGTCGTGATGGAACACCAAGTGGTATCGTCGCCCATGTGCGTGCCCCCTCTTTTGCGGTGGATCTTCAATACCTCTGGGCAGGGGGCCAGAGGAGCCCCTCCAAGCCTGGAGGTCGTTGCGCCAGAGGGGTGGCCCGACGATCGGGTACAGCATCTCGACCTCATTCGTCTGCGCCAAGGCCGAAAACTCTTGGAAGGCTGGGCGCCCATGAACTCGGATATTTGCCATCAAATCGTGCCTCTCCATTTCTCCACTTTCGGTCCCGGTCCCACCGTCCGTCGGCCGTTGCATGCCATAATAATGATCGTCAGTATTGACCTCAATACCATGCCTACCAAGAGCCATCCATACACCACTATCGGCACAAAGCCTGGTGTACTGCAGTCGCTGGGTTCTTCTCCGGTGCACAGTGCCGTAGCGTAGGCTGTTGCTAGTATGCACTCGCGTGGCAAAGTGACTAAATACGCCAATGCACTTGCTGAGCCCTCTGGGCGTCGGTGGTTTAGGGCGTTTCCTCTTCCACCCTCCCTCTTCCCCTTCGGGGAGGGGTTTACCCCTCCCCCTACCCCCTCCCCGTGGACCTGGACGGGGGGGGCCGCGGGTAGTTAGAGCGTCCAAAACGGCCTCGGCGAGGAAACCCAAATCATTCATTTTACTAGGATTTTGGCCCCATTTTGGCCTCCTGTGGGGGGGGAGGCGTAATTGAGGAACCCCTCTTCGTTGACCGATCTTCGAGCTGCACCGAGCCACGATAGGGCGAAGGCACCTCCGCGCCGCTCCCACCGGGCATGTCGGCAGGCAGGCTGGTAGAGCCGAGAGCCCTCCCCGCTTGGACGCGCACGAGAGGTACTTTGCCTGGGGTCGCTCGTGCGTGCAGCCGAACGTCCTCGGCCTGCTCCCTCCTCCTCGGCGGACTCGCGCGTGCTGCGTCCCGTGTCTCGGCCACACGTGAACGCCACCTCTCGCGGGAGTGACGTCTGTGGAAGGGGCCCGCCGGGGCCCCCCGATGCCAATTCGCTTCCGACGACCCTTTCCAGCACGCGCCTGGCGCACGAGGTGACGCTGTGGCGCGCGCAACGCGCGCTGCTCTGGAAGGCACCGCTTCGGCCATCAATGACCTGATGGCAAGGATCACCGAAGAACACGCAAGGGACCTGCGGCGCGCTGACCCCGGGCGCGCACCCAGAAGGCGCGGACCTCAGCGCGGACCGCACGCACTGGCGAGCGACCCTATCCGTCCCCAGACTAGCGCAACAAGCCCCCCCCACCCCCACCAGCGACGCTTCCCAACCCCCTCGGGCCGAACAATCCCCACTCACAACACCCCCCGCAGCGCCCACCTGGACACCCCACCCCGCAAGGGAATACGCCCGCAACTCGACGACAAGTCGTAACCTGCACGACAGTTCTCCCAGCCCAAGACCCGTCGCCGCCGCCGCAGCAACGGCTGCCCCGCCTAGCGGCAACCTCATTGCGGTCAGCCCAGCTGCGGACAATCCCAACGCATCCAATGGCACCGCGGAGGAAGTCCCTCCTCCCAGGCCCCCCGGGGACGCCACACAACGCGCACCAACCGATTCGGCAGCCACAGCCAGGGGGTCCGCAGGGACGAACACGGCGCAACGGCGATAGCGCGCGGCATTAACCGCCCCGGGCACAGGGACCCGAAACCCAGATAACCCCTTCGGGCTGGCTGGGGAGCCCCCCACGGGCCCATCGATACGCGGCACCACACGAGACAAACGGACTGCCATCCTCTCCTCCGCGAAGCAAGTGCCTCACCGGGGCCGCGACGGCACGAGCTGCCCCGAACGCGCCCCAGGAGCTCGATACACTCGACGGTTGTGACGAAGGGCCTAACGCACCCACGACCCTCGCATGGGGCGCGGCCAGTCCACAGCCGCGCTCCGCTGTGGACCAGGTCGTCACGAGGCTCCGGCTCCAGCGCGGAGCGCTTGACCTCCTCGCCGCCTTCCGGGTTCGACCGGCCCGGGGGAATCGATTCAGGATCGTCAAGACGCGACAGTCAGGCTGATCCGTGGCGTTGGAAGCTCGAGAGCAATGTTTTGGCATGCTTTAGGGTCAGCAAGCGGGTGTCTTCCAACGAGGCAGGTCCCCCAATGGAAATGAACCGTTGTATGAGCCTACGAGGAGGGAGCTTGGAGGGAACCGCCCAACGCCGGCGAGCCAGACAGCTCAGACATCATCCAGTTCAGCCACATCCTCGACATCCTGCCCTGTCGCGACCCCCCCCCCTCGGGCTCAGACATCATCCAGTTCAGCCACATCGGTGCCCGCGCGTCGGGCGCAGAGCGCTGGAGGCCTTCCCAGATAGCAGCGCGCGACGGGCGCGAGGTGGCAGCGGCCTCGCCCCCTGCAGCTGGCAGGGCGTGTCCGCTGCCTCGACCCAGCCACCAGCGACACCTGGATCGACCTCGCTGCCCAGGAGGGCCCCAGAGCGGACAGTTGGAGCGACGGCGCCTGGAGGCACGAGCTCGCTGGCGCCTTCGTCCGGACGCTCTTCACCGACGCCATCACCGACGACGGAGTCCCACCTGGCGTCGCCTGGGATGGCAAGCGTTGGGCTGCTGTCCGCCTGGTGCGCCGTCTCGCCCAGGAACCGTTGTCGAGGCACTCCTGGCAGCACTGCGCCCAAAGAGACGCACCACGCAAGGGCGCCGACCCCGCTCGCCACCGCGCAGACACGCTCGTCGACTGGCTCGCCAGCCTCGACCCCGATGCGCTCACGGACGCAGTCCACGCGCTGCCGCTGCCGACCGCTTCACAGATCGAGGAATGGGGGATATTGAATGATGCATGGGAGGATCAAGAGAAGGTATACAGGCCCGTCCTTCCCCTCCTCCTCGTCCTCCTCTTCCTCCTCACCCCCCTCGTCGACCATCATCGGAATTCCGTTCACCCTCCACCCGTTGTTCGGCCTATTTATGTTTATTCGTGGTTTGGCGGTGGGAGTTTCACGTTCGAACGAACCATGATCCACAGCTCTGCCGTATTGCTCGAAAACTTTGTCCAGGTTCGTTGTCCTGCGGAGGTCGAACACTGGACAGACGGACGGGTGACACAACCCTCCCAGAGGAGGAGGACGCGGAGGAGGAGGACGGGAAGGACAAGCTGGTCAGACCAGGACTGCAAGCGGTCATCTGCTGCACCAGCTGAGCTCGGTGACCCTCCAGTGGTCGCCGCAGATCCCGATCGGCAGGCCCGATGCGGGTGCACGGGTATGAGATGTGACACATTGAGCATACGTGTCTACAACTACCACTGCCACTACCACTACCACTGCTGCTACCACGCCCACGACCACTAGTGTGAGCTACTGTCTGCCATTATTAGTGTTCATCACAGCCGACGTGGTGGTGGTGGTAGTGGAAGTGGCAGTAGCATAGTGGTTGTATGGGTCGCCCTCCTCATGCTCCTCCTCCTCCTCCTCCTTTTCCTCCTTCTCCTTCTCCTCCTCCTGCTCCTGCTCGTCTTCGTCTTTGTTGTGGCCTTCGACGTCGTCGTCGAAGCCGTCTCCAACCTTCTCCCCAAACCGCACACCGCCCTGATCTGGCCATCTACATCCGCACACTATGTCTGTAGTTTTTCGGTCCGAGTGCGATGTTTGCTCACGAACAGCCGACATGTCCGATACAAAACGGCGGCAACTCACGAGTATGTGTTCCAAATTCGTGAAAAAGGCAACGTGGATCACGCACGGTGAGAACATCAAGAACTCGCAGATCGATGATATCCGCATTAGAGAACATGCCCCGATGTTCAACGAGCTACTAACGGAGACTGCGAGTCAAACGTGCCCGCCCTCGTTCCCCCTCCCACTGTTCATCAGCATTACTACCCCACCATAACCAATTACAACAGCATCACTATCATCATGATGATGATCATCATCGTCATCGTCGGTATCGCCATTACCGTCTTCTCGATCAATATCGTTGTCGTCATGATGATCTCCCTTCCCCCTCGTGCTCGTCACCGTCATCGCATGGGTGTGACACTGAACCAATACGTCTCCATCTCCAAACAAAAAACAATACTGGGACGGGGTGGCGACGACGATGACCACGACGACGACGACCACGACGACGACGACGACGACGACCACGACGACGCAGCTCGGGCAACGCAGCGCGGGGCCCCCGAGCTCGGCCGCTTCGGTGCCCAGGGTCCCGGGCGGCTAGCCGGGCCTCGGCGGGGCTCGCAAGGGGCGCGCGGGGGGCGCGATCGGGCCCCGGCCGAGATCGATCGGGCGCCGGCTGGCGCCGAGGACGACGACGACGACGACGACGACGACGACGAGCCACGACGACGACGACGACGACGACGACGACGGCGAGCCACGGCGACGGCGATGACGACGGCGACAACCACGACATCGGCGGCGGCGGCCACGACGGCGGCAGCGGCGGCCAAGACGGCGGCGGCGGGAGTGAGAGGGGGGTAGGGGTCGGGCGTTGCAGTGAGGAGTTAGCTTTGGGTGCGAAAGGAGGGCCCCCTGGGGACCACAGCGGCGCCCAGGATCACGGGGAGCGCCCGAGGAAAAGACTGAGGAGGGGCCAGAGGGGCCTCGAGCCCCTTCCAAAGCCAAAGTTACGAGACCTAGGCTGCATCACAGCAGCAATTCGGCCCCTGACTTTCGTCCTGGGTTCGGTTTAGTGAAGTGATGAATTTCGGGAGCTTTTTTTCCAGACCAAGGGAGGACCTCGTACCGCTTGATGAGCACAAGGGAACCTGTCGGTACCATGATGTTGTCTATTTTACTAGTGTGTCCCGGGTGCCCGTAGAATGTGGGCCCAGCGATGTGGTACGTAGTGGCTATGCTAAGGTCGCTGGTCCAGCACAAGGTCCTGATACTAGTGCCGTCCGGGTTCTCGATCTTCGGCTCTAGTCCCCCGTGCGTCGCACCCTTACTGGTCACCATCGTGCCATCGGTGTCGCGGTGGCATCCGAAATCGCTGTTGACGTCCCCGCCCGGCACCACTGTCGTACGGCATCCTACCCTGTCGATACGTTGCTCTATCCATTTAGTAATTGCATCTGCTGCTGGGACGAAGTAGCTTACGTGGGTAGGGGCGTAATAAAACTACTTCTATCGTACTTCAGGTTCGAGAGGCGATCCCTGCAACCCTACCTTGGAGATAGTTGGGTGGGTAGTCGAGTTCTCGTATGTTACTTTCGTCTATCAATTGACTGACTAGGATAATCTCTCCGCAACTTCTGTTGACCCACTTCCCTTCATAGGCCCCGCACTGTAGCACTGTGTGGCTAGGGGAACAATTCCTCTGTGCTGCCTCTGTCCCTACCCGCGTGCATGTGCCACTGAGGAGGACGATGTCCCAGCGGTGTAGCTCGGCACTGATATCCTCAAGCCGTTCTAGGCTCGCTGCCTCCTGAGGGTTGTGGTAGCAGATCCTCATGCGCCTAAGCGCACGGATTCGCCGTGCGGGCCCCCCAGTCCCCCCCATGTCCCCGAGGCCTGTGGGTGTGGGGCGCGAATTCGCGGGTGTGCAGTTGTACATCAGAAGCGGTCGGTAAGCAACTGAACCCCTCAGACAGCGACCTGGGAGGAAGAGGAGGAGGACGACGACGATGAGGAGGATTCCTGTACATGTCCGAAGGAATCCTATAGATGTCCTCAGGATCCCCATGGATTTCCTAAAGAATCATATGGGTTTCCCAAGGATGCCTATATATTGCCCAAGGAATCCTGTGGATATCCAAAGACATCCGATGACTTCCTGAAGGACTCCTATAGATGTCCTTAGGAATCCGAACGTATAACAAATCCAATGCATTTCCTAAGGAATCCTATGGATGTCCTAAAGAATCCTCTGGATTTCATATGAGATCCTATGGATGTCCTCAGGTTTTCCTGTGGAGTTCCAAGGGCGTCGATGGTGGTTTCGATGCTGGCGTCAGCATGGATGTCGTTGTTGTCGCCGGGGTTGTTAGTCTGCTAGTCGGTACCCTGCTGATCAGCGCGATGTATGTCGCGCATGTCGTCAAAGGCAATGTCGCTGTCATCATGGGAGCCGCCTGGAGCCCGTGGCGGCGGAGGCGGCATCGCAAGTAATTGCACGCATGGTGCACCGTACGCTGGAGGGGGCGGTACCAGCCATAACAGCGGGATGCTTGGCAGCTAGGGTGGGAGTTGTCAGTGGGTCTGCTGGTCATTAGTTGGTGGTCTGCTGGTCGGTGTACTGTAGCCTGCTGGTCAGTGTGTCTACCAAAATGTCGGTGGTCGGTGGGTCTGCTAGCCTGTGGGTCTGTTAGTCGGTGGGTGTGCTCCTGTGTTATGTGCTGCTTAGTCTGCCGGTCTGCTATGGTCGGTGGGTGGCCAGCTGGTCTGCTGATGGTTCGGAGTACCTGTGCCATTCCAATCAGTGTCACCATATCTTGAAGAGAACTGAGGCACCTGTTTAACGTGTGCGCTTCCTCGTTGGCTGCCAATGTCGATGCAAGAGATTACGAATCCCATATCCTTGACGGAGATATGAGTACGATGAGTTCATCCAATCCTATGGAGCGCCTTGACCCTTCGGCTTTCTTCCAGCCAAGCTGGACGTTGTCGATAAGAGCAATACCTGCGGCCCATCCTGGCCTCAACGCAATAACAGTAAGGGGAAGTGAGAGAAAGTGACGAAAAACAAGAAATCTGGAAACGAGAATGTAATGTGTGAGATTGTGCGTTGGAGAATACCTCGTCGGTTGCCAACATGAGGGCGACGCGCGTAGCCCCAAGACCGCGCGGGCCTGCGGTTTCCTCCTCCTCCTCCTCCTCCCCCTGCTCCACATCCTCCTCTTCAGTCTCCTCGTCCTCCTCCTCCTCCTCCGCCTCCTCCTCCTCCTCCTCCTCCTCTTCCTCCTCCTCCTCATCCTCCTGATGTACCTCATCCCTCTACCTCGTCCTCCTCCTCCTCCTCATCCGACTCCCCCTCCTCCTCCGACCCCTCCTCCTCCTCCTCCTCATCATCACCATCATCACCATCATCATCATCATCATCATCATCATCATCATCATCATCATCATCATCATCACATCACATCATCATCACCACCACCATCATCATCATCATCATCACATCACCACACATCATCATCATCATCATCATCATCATCATCATCATCATCATCATCATCATCATCATCATCATCATCATCCTCATCCTCATCCTCATCCTCATCCACATCCCTCATCCTCTCTCATCCTCCTCATCCTCATCCCTCATCTCATCATCCTCATCCTCATCCTCTCCTCATCCTCATCCTCATCCTCATCCTCATCCCACTCATCCTCATCCTCATCCTCATCATCATCCTCATCCTCATCCTCCTCATCCTCATCATCCTCATCCTCATCCTCATCCTCATCCACATCATCATGATCATCATCATCATCATCATCATCATCATCATCATCATCATCATCATCATCATCATCATCATCATCATCATCATCATCATCATCCGCCCCCTCCTCCTCTTCCCCGTCCGATGATCTTCATATGATCCTCCTTCTCATCATCCTCCAAATTGAGCAACTGCTCCTCCTCTTGCTCGTCCTCCTCCTCCTTCCCCTCATTCCCTCCCTCCCTGCCCCCTCCTCCTGCCCCTCCTCCTCCTTTGCTCGTTTCCTTTGGGCTCTCGCTGGCGCAAGCCCAGCCGCTGGGGACCCAGTCTCTGGAGGCCAGAGCTCAGCTCGAGCAGGGGCCAATGCCCGCACTCTTCGAATCCTGGCGTGGCCCCCTTTCGGCGGGGTCCCGCCTTCCCCCGCCCTACCCCGTTCGCCCCCCTGCTCGCCCCCTCTGCCTCGGCCCGCGGGCCGCTGGGGGCCCCGCGGCGCGCTGCCCAGGAAGGCCGCGGCGGCCCCAGCCCCCAGGAACCGCGGCAGGGCCGCCACGCTGGGCGCCATGGCCTGCGCGCAGGGGCCTCAAGGCCTCCCCAACACACGCACACACACACACGCACACACACGCAACACACGCATACACGCACACACACACACACGCACACACACACACACACGCAACACACACACACACGCACACACGCACACACGCAACACACGCACACACGCACACACGCACACACGCACACACGCGCACACGCACACACGCCCACACGCACACACGCACACACGCGCACACGCCCACACCCACACCCGCGCACACACCCACACCCACACCCACACCCACACTCACACCAACCCCCACCCCCACACCCCCACACCCCCACATCTCACAACCCACCCCTCACACCCCCCCCCTCGCCCCCCCCCCCACCCCACCCCCCCCACCATCCCCCATCCCCCCATCCCCCCATCCCCCCCCCCATCCCTCCATCCCCCCCCCCCCCCCCCCATCCCCCCCTCCCCCCCCCCCGCCCTCCCCACCCCCCCACCACCCCATCCTTGTTCCTTATTAGAATATACACCCACCTACCTCGTATTCCGGCCGATAGCGACCCAATCCGGGACCTCCCATCCGGACTGTAAAAAATCGATACACAGTTGCATTTGTTCTTCTCAACGTCGTCTTTCTTGTCGTCGACGATGCGAAAAGCGTGGCAGAAATGGGACGCGGCGCACATCGCGCGCGGCAATCAATCTGGGCCCGCCCACCCTGACTGTAAAAAAACAATACAAAGTCTCCGTGATTTTCCTCTCAGCATGGCCTGCCTCGTCGCCGACGGTGCGAAATATGTGGCAGGAATGGGACGCGGCGCACATCGCGCGCGGACGTCCATGCGGGCTGCGGGCCCTCCCATCCTGACTGGTGCTACCAGTACCATTGGTACGACGACTACTACTACTACTACTACTACTATTACTACTACTACTACTACTACTACTACTACTACTACTACTACTACTACTACTACGACTACTCCTGCTACTACTTGTTCTGCAAATTAAACTACCAATGACATTACTACGAGTCTAGCAGTAGCACACGTATTACTAGTACTTCTATAGTGCTACTACTCTGTA
>CAUYUJ010015186.1:20000-29480 GCA_963575745.1 Prorocentrum cordatum | reverse complement strand
CTAGCCAAGTTAAGGTCATCCGTGAGAGTAGCCTCACGCCCCACTCTCCCGTGCAAGTCGTTTTACATCCCAAGCTGGGCCGTCTCCAGGCCCTTGCCTTTCGGCGCCCTCCGCCGCTCCCCACGGTTCCCCTGGCCCCCGTGCAGGTCCTCGAGGTGTTGCCCCCTCCCTGCAGGGTCCGCGAGGTCTTGGAGTCGGCTAGGGCTGCCGCTGGGCAAAGTGATTGGAAAAGGGCCCAAGAGGTCCTTGATCGTGCGTACCGTCTCTGGGCCAATGCTGCTGAGCGTGAGGTGTCCGCTGCCACGGGTAAGGTCTTGCCTGTGTGGGGCACGAGGGGCAAGCCCCCCCCCCAGATGTGTTGGAGGCCTATTCTGAACAGGAAGAGCGCTCTTGGGGGCTCCGAACTCTTCGCTTGTCGCTGGTTGGCCAACATGTTCTGTAAGTTCGAAAGCTACTGGGCGAGCGGCAGCCAGGCGGGCATCAACTCCGTGCTCGCTGTACTGGAGTCGCCGCCTCAGTATGTGCAGCACCTAGGCTCGGCTAGTGGCTTCTCAGGTGCCCTGCGCGATTTTATTTGCGAGCTGCCGATGTACGAGGCCAAGGAAGGGCCCTCGTTCGACTTTTTCGCCCACTTGGTGGGCGCCCTCCAGACAGTGCTGGCCGAGGTTGAGGCGTCGTCCAGGAAACGAGCCAACAAGGAGTGGAGAGAGTGGTTCCTGTTCAAAGCGGATCGGGGGGCCCGTCGCGCCCACGCGGCCTCTAAGGGGGGCCGCCCCCTGGACCCCCGCCACCACCCTGTCCCTGGGCGGGGTGGTGGTGGCCGACCCTCTCTCCCTCCTCAAAGCGGAGTCCTCCAAGTTTGCTAAGCTTTGGGGTGACGGGGTCGAGGGTAGTTGGTTCGAAGTTGGCGAGCTGGCCCCACCTCTGGAGCCTGTGCCGGTGGAAGCCATTCGAATGTTCTCGCGGAAGTTTAGGGAACACACCTCGGTTAGTGCGGATGGCTTCCACATGAAGCATTTCGCCCTCATGAGCGATGCGCTGCTGCTTATGGTGGCTGATTTGTTCGCCTTCATGGAATGCACCGCTCTGATCCCTGTCCAGATCTCCGTCACCCTCCTCGCTCTCATCCCTAAGGTGAGTTCGGGATTTCGGCCGATCGGGACCTTTTGTGCTTTGTACCGCGCGCGCGGCAAGGTGCGCCGTCCGCTGGCCCAAGAGTGGGAGCTCACCCACGCTGGGGAGCATTTCGCGGCTGGACCTTTCGAGGGGGCTCAGGGCGTTGTCTGGAGACAGGCGGTGCGGGCTGAGACTTCCACTTTGATCAATGAAGAAGCGGCCACGGTGCTGCTCGATTTATACAAGTATTACGAGACCATCAACCTCAGGATGCTTTTGTTTCGTGTTAGGCAGGTGCGCTTCCCCCTGGCCATCGCTCGTCTCGCGATCGCCGTGTACCTCCAGGCTCGGTTGTGTATGCTCAACGGGTTTGTTGATGGGCCCTATTGGGCCAAGGGGGGCATCATCGCGGGATGCACGTTTGCCACCAGTTTTATCAGCGTTTATGCTATCCAGGAGTTGGACAAGTTGGAGATCCCGCCCCAGGTCCACTTTAAATTGTACATCGACGAGTCAGGTGTCAGCGCGACTGGCACTAAGGCTCACATCGTCGCCAACCTTCCGCCCGTCGCTCGTCAATTGTACTCGGTCTTGGAGGACGGGGTGGGGGCCAAAGTTAGTCAAGATGAGGGGAAACGTTCGCTGATTTGCTCTTCTAAGGCGCTGGGGCGAGAGTTGGCTGCCAAGCTTGGAGGGCTGGCGGGGCCTCTGGTTTCGTCTGCGCCCAATCTCGGAGTGGATGACTGTGCTGGCAGGCCCCGTAGAGTCAAGGGGAGGAGTTGCAAGCGCAAAAAGCGGGAGAGGAAGACGGTCGGTTTTGTTTCTCGGCTGGCCCGTTTGAGGCCCACTGTCGGGGGTCGTGTGGCCCGAAAAGTTTTCGCGTCGGGGGCGCTCGCCGCCGAGTTGTTTGGGTTCGAGGTCCATGGGGTCAGCGATTTTGAGCTGCTGGCCTACAAGCGTCAGGCGGGAAAGGTTCTGCAGCCGTTGGCTAAGGGCCGATCGTTGACGGTCCTGCTGCTTGCGCACGGGGAGCCGTGCTGGCATGCGCGTGTTGCCCCCATCATCCGATGGTCTAAGGAGGTGTGGTGGGCGCATCATCGATTGTATAGCCACACGTTGCCTCTGACCGAGCTTAGAGCTGCGTGGCAAGCTGGATTCGAGGGCGAATCCCCGCTGTGGCGAAGTGCGCCTGGCCCCATCTCCGCCATGCGGAAATCCTTGGAGCGTATCTCCTGGAGCATGCCTGCCCTTGGGGTCTTGGTTACGGACCTGGGTGAGGAGCTTAAGCTCACCGGGTTTTCGCCCCAGCTGGTTCGGCCCCTCCTGCGCAAGGCTGTTCTGAGGGGGCTCGAGTGGGACCTGGGGGCCAGGCTTGATCTGAAGGGCAGGGCTTGTGTGGAGCCCGTCCTTAGTTACCTCAAACGCTCTAAGTACACCATGTATCAGACAGGCTGCCTCCGCTCGCTTTTTTTTGCCAGGCGATTTACACCCGTCAGCGTGCCGCAAGCTTAGGTTACGTGCTGCCCACGACGGTGTGCCCGCTGTGCGAGGAAGGCTTAGATACCCTTAGACACCGCCTATGGGAGTGCCGTTGTCCCGAGGTGGTCGAGCTTAGGGATGCTCTAGTTAAGCAGGAGGTGCAAGAATGAGCAGCTGAGGCCGACGACAATCTGGCCTGCTACGGGGTCTTCCCCCACCCCTCCGACTTCCCGCAGCCGTGCACGTCTGGGGGCATCGAGGTGATTTGGACGGAGGAGGGGGGCGACATCCAGGAGTGGTTCGAGGGCGACCTTTTCGTCGATGGCTCGTGTACTCGACATCTCGTGGGGGACCTCAACAGAGCGGGGTGGGCTATCGTGGTCGTCTCGAAGGAAACTGGCAATGCTGCGGTGCGAGTTAAAGGTCCAGTTTGGGCGCCCTGTCCCCAGACGCCGCAGGCGGCTGAATATCACGCCATGTCTGTTGCGGTTCAGTGGGCGACAGGCCCTTCTACATTTTTTTCCGACTGCCAAGGCTGTGTTGACTTCTCTCGGTTGCCTTGGGCCGAGATGGCTTCTGCCAAGCGTATGTACAGTGGTGTGGCCCAGCATTTAAGAAATCACTGGTCGAATGTGCAGTTAGAGAAAGTCAAGGCCCACCAAGACGTTCAGGCTGCCACCGACGACAGTGATCGGTACGTGCGACAAGGCAACGAATGGGCTGATTTGACGGCCAAGGAAACGGTTCTCTTGCATCCTGCGCCGTCGGGGTCCGTGCTCGAGGGTCTTGATCGCGATATTGCTGTTGCCAGAGCTGTGGGCCGCCTAGGAGCGAAGCTCCTTGCGTTGTGGCCGAGACTGTCTTTGGCCCCCCTCGCCCAGTTTGTCCCTCCCCCCCCTGCTGTGCGTCGTCAGGGAGAGGACAAGAAGGTCCACCAGTGGAGCTGGGTGGGCAAATATTGGCAGTGCGCTGAGTGTTTGCGGGGCAAGCGTGGCCGCCCCTCTGTCGTGCCCCCGTGGGGGAGGTGCGACGCTGTTCTGAAGGTGTCCCCGACCAGGCTGCGTGAGCTTGGTCATTTTTGCGTGCTGCTCGACTGCTCGGACGGCTCCTTTTTGTGTGTTTGCCACAAGTGCGGTTATATGACGTCGGGAGGACAGCTTCGGAATCTCGACAGGAAGTGTGAGCCACACAAGGTGGCCGCACACAGCAATCCGTGGGTCAAGTTGAAGAAGGGGCTTCATCCTAAAAAGAATGGGGTCACCGTCGACTTGACGACGTTTTGCCATTTGTGAGGTGTGAGCCCTTGTCTGCACAGTGCAGGGCGCACCTCCCTGGCCCGTCCTCTCAGTGGAGGCGGGCCATGAGATACCCCCCAGGGCCTCGCCCACCCTGGTGCGGTGTACGTGGGCTGCATAGCGGTGCAACAAAAAAATCCTTTTCGCCCTCCTCCGCCTCCTCCTCCTCCTTCTCCTCGTCCTCCTCCTCCTCCTCCTCCTCCTCCTCCTGGTGCTCCTGCTCCTGCTCCTGCTGCTCCTCCTCCTCCTCCTCCTCCTCCTCCTCCTCTTCCTCCTCCTCCTCCTCCTCCTCCTCCTCCTCCTCCTCCTCTTGCTCCTCCTCCTTCAGTCCAAGAGAGATCTCCCCCATTCAGCATGCTGAGACCATCTTTCATCCGGGCCTCGGCGGGAGGATCGGGCGGAGCAGGGGGGGGAGGAGCGGGCAGCGGCACCAGCAGCCTCTCGGCGAGCGAGCAGGCGAGAGGGCGTGCGGAAGCCTGCAGCACCGACCCGCGGGGGTCTCCTCCTCCTCCTCCTCCTCCTCTCTCCTCCTCCTCCTCCCTCATCCTCCTCCTCCTCCTCCTCCTCCTCCTCCTCCTCCTCCTCCTCCATCTCCTCCTCCTCCTCCTCCCCTCCTCCTCCTCCTCCTCCTCCTCCTCCTCCTCCTCCTCTCCTCCTCCTCCCCGTCCACCACCTCCTCCTCCTCCTCCTCCTCCTCCTCCTCCTCCTCCTCCTCCGGTCTCCATCTGAGAGACTTCCAGACGACCAGGACAACACAGGCGCCTGCGCACGAAGGTCCAGTGGGGCCTCGCGACTGCTCTGGCACGCGGCAACATCCGCGTACCGACTCGCAGCGTGCCGAGCCTGGGGCAACTGCCCCCCTGAAGCAACGGACGCGACGTCAACGTTTCATGCGCCACGCGCACACGCATGCCGTCCCGAACGGGCGCAAGGAATGGCCCATGCTGCTCAAAGTCATCACACAGCAAGTCTACAGGGACTCGCTTAGGAGGCAAACGAACCTACCTCGCTTTTGACCACCCTCGCTTCCAAACGATACCAAACGATACCAGGCTACGGCCCGCACCAGTCAGGTCGCTTGACCAGGAGGCGCGTGGTATGACTTGGTTTTGTCTGGAAGCGAAAGCGGGGTAGGCAATTCACGCTCCGATCGCTGCCAGCACCAGCTGCCCACAGTGCGCCCCATGGCTCGAGCCACCGTCCGGGGGCAAGCGTGACGGGAGAGATTTGCCCGACACGCGGATGGCACCGCGGAAACCCGGCAGGGGCGATCCCGAGCCTTAACGCCGTGGCTGCCACGCTACGGAAGGCACCCCGACGGCTTTCGACGGAGAGGCGTGTCCAGAAAGGGCGCCCGGGCGCCCCGAAGCCCAGCCTCGACGACACTCTTGGGGAGCCCGGGAGCCCCAGACGGCCGAAGCAAGGTGCCCATAGGGGCAACGATTGGGCGAACGCGCTGGGCCGCTCTGCTGGACCCCAGCGAGCTGCAGCACAAGGGTGATGCTACGGCCACGGGATGCCGGGAGCTGCGCCGAGGCCTGCAATCATCCGGCCTCCCGCAGCTCGGTGCTAGAAGAGTCCATCGCACCCAAGCCGTACGAGGCAGAGGCGTGTACAGCTTCATGCCATGTATGCGCGTGCCGCTTGCGCATCTTAAGGCTGACAAATAGCATCTTGCCATGCCTAGCTCGAGGTGCCTTTCTGCGCGCTCGCTTGGCCGAACGCTTGATGACTCCCCCCACCGCGCAGTCCACCCCGCAGGTCCCGCTACGACCGAACAGGAACAAATGCGATGCGAGCGGAACGCGCGAGTAAACGCAGTCCACAGAGCGAGATCCGATGCCAGCAGCCGACTATTGGGTCTGAAGACGGGGAGGAGTGTGGCGTAAAGCTCGTCGTGCAAAACGTGGGCGGCCCGGGGTAAAACCTCAACCGCACGGTCCTGGGAGCCAACTTTGTGCAAACCACAATCATCAACAACCACTCCAAACTGGACCTCGCGATCGGTCCTGAGGGATAACACGGCCCGCCCCTTATCGAGAGGACTGAAGAACACCCTCTTTACACACATCGAGACAACGTAACAACCAACAAACACAGCCTGCTGCGTGTAAACGGAATTTGAACTGACCCCTGCATACTCAAACACATGCGGCGACCGACCGTGGCCAACCAGCAACCTGAGCTGACGCAGCGGGAAGCCAGAAGTTCGAACCGCCTTCACCAATACGCTGCGCCTGGCATTCTCAAAAACTTCTTGAGGTCGAGAAAAACCGTTCACGAGGAAAGCTCCCGACTGACGGCCCATCCCGAGAAGGACGCCTGTACCCAGGCGGCGCGTTCGGACCCCCTCCCCGACGTCGACCAGCAGAAATCACGAAAGTTCGCTTCTTGCCAACTTCTGGGCAGCGGTCTACGGAGACTGCACTGAACTCTGGCGGCGACGTGCAGCAGCACGATGGGTCTAAGGCCCCTTGTCACGCTTCAGGAGGAACACGATGCTCGACCACATGTCTGGCCAAGTGGACGCGTTCAATGAGTAAACTGACGTGCCTGAAACAGAATAGCCCTGCTAGCTCGACCAACTGTCTCGCGGTGGCCTGACCACAACCCGTGACGCTCGCGGATCCACTTGCTATTCCTCATGCTTGCCCTCCGACTCCTCCTCCTCCGCCTCCGCCTCCTCCTCCCCCCTCCTTCCCCCCTCCTCCTCCTCCTCCTCCTCCTCCTCCTCCTCCTCCTTCTCCTTCTCCTCCTCCTCCTCCTCCACCATAGCCATTGCCCGACCTGAGCATTTCCAGGTGCCAAGATACTGCTCGTGTCGAAGGGTGCGGCAGACTTGGCGCCGCCCCGAGCCGTCAGATGCCCCCGAAGACTAACGGTGTGTGGACTTGCCCGGAGTGCCATGCTGATGATTGTTGGGACGAGACGTAAGTATGTCACTTGTGTAAGAAGCCTCGGCCGACTGCCAAGAAGGACGGGAAAGGCGACGGTTGGAAGGCCACGCATCAGGAGTTCGATGGCGATTTCTCTCAGGAGACCACGTCGGGCATTGCGAAGAAGATGGAGGTATACAGGACGCGCCTCAAAGACCTCGAGCAGCCCGCGCAGGAACCAGGCATGGAGTTCGCACCAGAAGCCACGACGAAGCTGCAAGAACAGATCGACGGGCGGCTGGCACAGAAGGAGGCATCGCTTCCCGCATGCTACGCGGAAGTTGCTGTGCAACGGCGTCTCCGTGGGGCAGAGAGAGAGCACAGCCGAAAGCAGATGGTCAGGTGGCCAAGCTCAGGCAGCAGGTGGAGGACGTCCAGAACCAGCTGCGGGCCGCCGAGAGCGGGGCCGAAAGGCAGGCAGGGTGGACCCGCTCAGAGCCCAGAGGGAGTCGCTGGCCAGGCCGCTCATGAACAGGGGATGGGGCTCGGTCTGCGCCCCACCTCTGGCTGGCCAAGACATCCTTGGTGGCCGACGAGGAGGTCACGAGGCAGCTCCGAGGCGGCCATCGCCTTCGCAGCGAAGAAGAGGGCGCACGCGGCAGAGACCACGGCGGTGCCCCATGGACGAAGAGGAGGGCTCCACATGTCCGGCGGCGGCGGCGGGCGTGGCAAGAGGCGTGCAGGAGCGACCCCACCGGAGCGGAGTGAGGGCGTCCTCAAGCTCAAGGCCAAGGCGTCCCCACAGGAGGTTGCCATCGCGCTCAAGCAGGCGGGCGTCAACGACGAGGGCGTCCCTAAGCACGGGCCGACGCTGCGCACGATCCTAGCCTGTCGAGTTCCTAGCCGCGGGAATGAGTCTGGCGAGAACACCAGGGCGAGCAAGCAGACGTTCGTCACCAGCAACACGAACGCTGCAAACCAGTTCGAGAGGCTGTTGCACCAGCTGCGCTGCCAGGTCGAGGCTCCCATCGTCTTCGGCCAGGAGCTCCAGCTGGCACCAAGGCAAGTCGAGCTGCTGTCGGCCAGGTTGATAAAAAACGACTGGAAAGCGGCAGTGGTGTCGAATGCACCCACGGCCGAAAGCATCGGTGCCGGGCCGCACGGGGATTACCGACCTGCCCGAGCCGATGCAATGGGATGCGTCCCCCAAAGAATCACCAATGAGACTCTGCGTGGGATGCGTCAAGACGTGCCGTTGCCACAGCATCGCGGTCGGCTCCGTGTGCCTGCGGGTGCCAGAGGGGCCGACCAACCGCAACCTCGCCACCCTAGGCCGCTTCGGGGCACTCAGGACAGTGTCGGGCAGGCCCTGTGTGCTGGGAAGCGATTTCAACATGTCACCCGACGAGCTGAGCGAGACGGGTATCGTTGCCAAGATGAAGGGTCACCTCGTCTACGACATGAGCGAAGGCACGTGCAGGGGAAGCACGGGCAACCACTCGGTCAGGGACTACTTCATCATCGCTGAGAACTTGCTGGAGAACGGCTGGAAGCGTCGGTCATGGCAGGTCACGCGGCCAAGCCCCACGGGTCAGTCATGATGCAGCTGGGACGCCGCACGGTGTCGAAGGCGTACCAGCTAGTACAGAGGGTGCCCTGGCCTATGACTGTGCCAACGGGATGCCCGACACCACCTGTCCAGTGGCCGCGTCCTCCGCATCGAGAGTACGCCGACCCCGAGAGGCTGAGCGAGTCCTGGAGCAACCTCGTGGAAGCACATGAGAAGCACTGGAACCGATACCAGTGTTCGGCGGTGGACAAACCTCCCTTTAGTGAACCTCCCTTTAGTGAAACCTGCCTGGGACCGAAACCGACGGACCTGGACCCGCAAAAAGGACGGCCGCGACGCCCTCTCGCGAACCGAAAACGGCCAGTTCCTGAATCGACGTGTCAGGGCAGGAGGTTCTGTCCACCCCCGAAGGGTTTCGGCGGGGGCGACCTCTTGACCCACAGCGGCCACGGCAGGACGGCAGCCCCTCGGCCGAGAGAGCTCGCGGCCCCGGCGGTCAGGGAAGGACCAGAGGGGGCCCAGACGGCGCGGGCGATGGCGGCGGAGTGGGTGGCGAGTCTGCGGCAGGGCCTCATCCACGTGGGCAGCAAGGACTCCCACCAGGGCAGCGGGCACGACGCCGCCCGCACCAGGACGGTCAAGGCGGCGGTCAGTTCGAAGTGGGCCTGCGTCCCGCTCCTCCAGGTAGCGGCGGAGGAGCTAGAGGCGCCACGGGCACACGTGCTCGAGACCATCATCGACTGCATCAGGGAGCTGAGCAGCTTGCCCGAGCACCTAGAGCACATCCAGTACTGACGGCAGGTGGCGGCTGGCGAGGCTGAAGCGGAGAGGCAGAGCGAGCTGAGAGAGTCCACCAAGGCATGGAAGGCTCGGGTTCGCAGCCACAGCGAGAAGGCAGCGGGGGCCCGCCCTGCACAAGTGGACCAAGCCGAAGGTCCCCCGGAAGCCCATGCTACCACCGAAGGCCGAGGGCCAAGGGCTGGAAGGCGAGCTGACCAAGCACGTCGCCCTCATGGACCCGAAGACGGCCGCCAACACCGCGGTGCAGGAGTGGGAGAACATATGGCAGTACAAGGTCGACTGGGATGCGCCCTGCTTTGCGGCTCCTGACGACCCGGAGACCATGCTGCCCCCGATCCTCGGC
>CAUYUJ010015186.1:0-15000 GCA_963575745.1 Prorocentrum cordatum | reverse complement strand
AGATATTTGAGAGAGCGTGATCCACCACCGCTTTACTGTGGAAAATTGCCGCCCTTTTCCTCCGGAGCCCGGGGGTCCCCCCCCCCCCCTCCCGAAAATCCCCCCCCCCTGGAACCCCTCCCCCCCCCCCTTCCCCGGCAAAACCCCCCCCTCCCCTAACCCCCCCCCCCCTCGAACTCGAAAACCGGGGGGGGTCACTACCGTTCGAACCCCCCCCCCCCCTCTAAAACCGGAGGGGGGGGGGGCACCGGTTCGAACCCCTCCTCACCCCCCCCTCGCCCGCCAGCAAACGACTCCTGGTCCCTACCACCGTCCTCACCACATCCCCCACTGTTGTTCCCAGCACCACTGTCCTCACCACCACTGTCCCCACTGATTCCACCACCGCCCCTACTGTCCCCACGAGTGCCACCACCACTGTCGCACTGTCCCCACTGTCCCCACCACTGTTCCCACCACGGCTCCATTCTCCCAACTTTCTCCCCGACTATCCCCACTGTCCCCACTGTCCCACTGACTGCTCCGCTGTCCCACTGAGCTGTCCCACTGTTCCCACCACTGACCCCACTGTACCCACCACTGTCCCCACTGTACCTCTGTCCCATTGTCCCACCGCCGTCCTCGCCACCGCCTTCACCACTGTCCCCACCACCACTGTACCCTCCACTGTCCTACTGTTTCCACCACATTCCCACTGTCCCCACACCACTGTCCCCACCACCACCGTCCCCACCACTGTCCCACAGTCCCCACTGTTCCCACCATTGTCCTCACCATTGTCCCCACCACTACCGTCCCCACCACTGTCCCACTGTCTCCACCACTGTCCCGCTGTCCCCTCACCACTGTCCCCACCACCACCGTCCCCACCACTGTCCGCACCACCCCTCGGTTTTCGAGGGGGGGGGGTTCGAACCGGTAGTGACTCCCCCCCGTTTTCGAGTTCGAGGGGGGGGGGGGTTCGAACCGGTAGTGACCCCCCCCCCTTTTCATGATGAACTGGGGGGGGGGGAGGGGTTCGAACCGGTAGTGACCCCCCCGGTTTTCCAGAGGGGGGGGGGGAGGGGTTCGAACCGGTAGTGACCCCCCCGGTTTTCCGCCAGCAGCGGTAGAACACGCTCTTTCAAATATTTAGACATGTATGTATGCATATATATATATATGTCTGAAACTATATGCTTGCTTGCTGCAGCTCAGCTGAACCTACCAACCGTCCTACCGTGCTTTAGGGCAGGATTACTGGACAGGAGTTGGGAGTGGCCAGCCCGACGTGCAAGACGGCTCGAGGTCGCAATCTCCTTATCGAGCTTGGCTAGCTCTTGGCCGCTGATGAGGGGGGATCCTCATACTTAAGATGGCATCCTGACACTTACTGCGCCGAGAGTCGCTCACGTAAAGAATGAGCGACCATCGATTCGAGTACTTTGTACCACACGCACTACATACACAATCAGGGGAAGCATACAATTGCATTGGATTGCGCTCACTGTGTTTGATTCGACCATGCTGAGCGAGAGCCTTGGATGAAAGAAAACATGCACGAAACTGCTGGCAAACATGCTGCTCTATACTCGTGCACGCGCTCGGATATATATATATATATATATATATATATATATCTCGTTTTGGTCGCGCATTCGCCACTGGTTAAGATCTCGCAGCTGTGCCAGACAGCTGTGTTGAGGTTTTAACGCAGCGGGGCCCCCCGCTACTCGCACCACCCTCGCGCTCCCAGGACACGTGAGAGTTCGAGCCAGATCGATCCCTCGAGGGTTTCGGCGCCCGAACCACGGACCCACGGAGCGGCCCAGGGGTCCCAAGGCCGAGGGCACGGTACAAGCGGGGGGCCCGCCACCGAAGGAAAAAACTCTCCAGGGTGGCCGCCGCGGCCTCTCTCCTACTTGCTCGGGTGGCGTGGGATGGCAGAGCAAGAAAGCTGCGAGATAAGATCGGCGATTACTGCGGGACCCCCGAGATACCCCAATGACCTGTAGTCATAAGTCTGATCTCGTTTTGGTCGCGCATTCGCCACTGGTTAAGATCTCGCAGCTGTGCCAGACAGCTGTGTTGAGGTTTTAACGCAGCGGGGCCCCCCGCTACTCGCACCACCCTCGCGCTCCCAGGACACGTGAGAGTTCGAGCCAGATCGATCCCTCGAGGGTCTCGGCGCCCGAACCACGGACCCACGGAGCGGCCCAGGGGTCCCAAGGCCGAGGGCACGGTACAAGCGGGGGGCCCGCCACCGAAGGAAAAAACTCTCCAGGGTGGCCGCCGCGGCCTCTCCATACACACCTTTTACTGGCTATAGCCGGAATTCAGTAGCGTTAGGCCAAGCTGACTCAATATATCTTTCGAGAGCTGGTTCATTGAGACATCCACGAGGTCGGCGACGGCCTCCTCGATATACACACGTGCAGAAGTCACGGCACTCCATCTCCCACGCTGCATTGTGCGCTCGAGATTGGCGCCCAAAAGAAAGTCATGGCAGGCGCCTCCTCGCCTGAAGCTGTACCAGGACCAGCGCGCAGGCGGGATCGAGGCGACAGCGAGGAGCGACTTCAGGAGCCGCTGGAGCTGCGCGTACGTGCACGGGCACAGATGGTCCGTCGGCTGGGCGCGCTCCGCAGCAACCCGCAGCAAGTTGACTGCGGCGGGCGTTCGCACCACGACGAACTGCACTTTGCCGGTCCTGACGCCCATCTTCGTCTCCGACAGGCGCAGTATGACGCCGCCCTCGGCGAACGTGATATCATCATATGTAAGATCACGCAGCTCTTTGGTCCGAAGCATCGCATCAAACGTGACGAGGACCAGGGCAGCCAACAGAGGCTGGCCAACCGAGACTGCAGCGCCTGCAAGCCCGAGCGCCATCTCGGGGCTGGCCGGATAGGCGCGATTGATGGGCGCCAGCTTCTGCCACGTCTTGACCAGGGACCACTGCAGCGCCTGCAAGCCCGAGCGCCATCTCGGGGCTGGCCGGATAGGCGCGATTGATGGGCGCCAGCTTCTGCCACGTCTTGACCAGGGACCGCGCAAAGGGCAGGGCCGTGCGGAGCTCGGGGGCGAAGAAGAGGCAACCGGCGAGTGCATAGCGCCCATGGCTGAGCGTGCCCTCGTTCGCCCACTGGTCCTCGACGTAGGCGCCCAGCGCGCTGTCTGCCTCGGCCGAGCTGTTCAGCGGGAAGCCACCCTCGATGGCGAAGGCGAGGAACTCCGCGACGGCGATACGGTACCTCTTGAGCGTGACCGCGCTGACCCTAAGATCAGAGAGCCTCTGGGAGCCTCGCAACCGCTGGAGCCTCTGGGCTTGCGGCGAGAGCCTCTTAGCTGCCACACCTTTCGGGGTGGCGCGTCGGCGGGGTTGTCCTCCGACGCGATGTAGCCAAGCATGACGTAGCAGCCTGTCGCCCAGCACAAGGCCCCCCAGCGCTTGACGTGCATCCGCAGGACCCTGCTGCTGCTGCGGCCCTTTGTCAGCACCGAAGCGGCGACTTGGCTGTCGATCAGGTGTAGCATGCGCCTGGGGCGGCCCGTGCCCGACCGCAGCCTCCACTTGATGGTGTTCACGGCCGCCTGGATCTCGAGGGCGTTGATGTGCTTCCCGATCCCAGCACGCCACCGGTAACTTGAGATCACCTTCCACGTCCAGACGCTGGGCTCGAGCGACACGCGCGGCCACGCGCGGTGCCGGAACGGGAGGTGCACGTCCAAGCGCACGTCCGTGCCCCCTCTCTCCGCGATAGACAGGTAGTGCCGCACGAGCTGCTCCGCCTCGGGCTCGTACTGGTAGTCGTCGCCCTGGTGGTAGACCGCGCTGTCGTTCCACGGGGCCCTGCACTTGCCCGTGTGGCACAGGGCATGGGGCTCCCACAGCTGTGGCTGGAACTCGTCCGCGACCAGGGAGTGCTGCAGCAGCCATGAGACCGCATAGACTGAGAAGCTATTCCCAAGCAGGAAGCAGCGCGTGGTCTCGAGGCTCGAGCCAGACCCGTCTTTTACGGCACACTCGGTGTATCCTCGATCGAACCCCAGGAGGACCTCTCTCTCTTCTGCCGACGGGGGGCGGAGCTCCATGGTGGCCTCATGCTGGAGTAGGCAGGCGTTCTCGTAAAGGCCGACGTGGTAACGATGATCGTCCTTTTTCCAACGAGCCTTCGCTTCGGGGCTGGCCCGAGCAATTCCAGCAGGTCGAGTAGGCTGTAACAAAGAGGGCCTAGCACAGACTAGCGTCGGCACAGGCAGCGGGCCACCATTCCAGATCCAGCCAGGGGAGGTCCAGGGCAGCTCCACGCGCGCCGCGCCGTCGGAGATGACATCGACGAAGTGCCCCATGTCCTTGTAGCTATAGCCCTTGCACGGCAACAAACGCCACGAGAGCCAGTACAACCGCGGCCTTCTGTTGGGGACCAGGCAACTGCTGCAGAACCGATAGGGTGTGACCTGGAGCTCGCTAGAGATGCGCTCGATGTCCTCGAATGGCATGGAGGCGACGTTCTCGATGAGGGAGCGGACCTTCCCAGGGAACGCGGCGTTCAGCAGCCCCAGGATTCGCGGTATCTCGCGAAAGAGAGCGCTCTTCTGGCCCTCGAGCCCCCTCCTGCCGAACATCAGCCTCGACAGGTCTTGGCATGGACTGCCGGCGCCACAGTAGACCACGTCGACGATCCCGCCGAAGAGCTGGACCAGCTTGTCAATGTGTTGAGCCCCAACGTCTTTGATGTTCCCCCAGTCGATGAGGCCGGGCCACCTCTTCCTGACGACCCTGCGCGCGCTGGGGTCAACCTCCGACGAGACGTAGCCAATGATTTTCGTGCGGAGCCTTGAGAGCGAGACGATCATGCCCCCGATGCCGTCGAACAGCCCTATGACCAGGACAGCAGGTATCTTATCACCAGCAGGGGGCGGCAAACCAGGGTTCCTCGACTCCCACGCTCGCCAAAGCGACGCCTCGCCCAGCAGCAGACGGCCCGCCATGAGGTGTTGCCTGCCCTCCTGGTCTGTAGCGGCAGCAGCCGTCAGCTTCGAGAGGGCCTCGGGGCACAGCCTCAGTGACGTGCAGGCGCCTCCACCATCCTCCGAGGCGTCAGAGCAGGTAACCCTCGCATCGACCTCCGCGCGAAGGTCCGTGAAGGCAAGCGGGAGGAGGCCCACGCCGCTGAGGATCTCCTCGGTCATCTCCGAGTTGACCCAGCCAGAGTGAGTGCCATCCGCGAACTTCCAGACCTCGTTGAGGATGCAAAAGAGGACGCGCCTGAACTCCAAAGCCCTGACGAGCTTGCCCAGGAGCACGAGCATGGTCTTCCAGTAGACCCAGTCCTTGGTCACCAGCAGGGCCCCCAAGAGCATGGTCTCGAAGAGCTTCATGAGAGGTGCCGAGACGCGCCCGCGCAGACCATCCACGAGCACGCCCATCCTCTCGACCTTCGTCTCCCCGAGGTGGGCCTTGCGTTCGGCCCAGGCCACGCCGTTGCGCTGGTAGGAAGCCCTCTGTCGCTTCTGGTAAGCAGAGCCGACGCCGACCTCCCCCTCGGTGTCGTTCACGATCCTGGGGGCATCGAAGTCGTCGATGAAGAACTGGTGCCAAGACCTGCAACCGCCCACCTGAGCAATGGGGAGCGGCTTGTCCCTCCTCCACTCATCAACCTCAGGCAGGCCCGCTCCAGCGGGGGGGGGGCGCAGGCCCAGGCGTCTATGAAGGTGTTGGAATAACGTGACGGCCAGCAGCCAGCCCATCGGTATAACGGCTGAGCACACATGCACCGTCTTCAGATCTGGGCGGCCCACGAGGCGGCCGGGGACGCGGCCCTTCAACGTCGTGAAGCTGCGCCAGGCCCGCGGGATCTTCCAGACAAAGAAGGCACCCTGCTGGTCGTCACCCGACCAGAGCAAGACGCGCTGGCCCTCCAACACCACCGTAACCCAAGAGGTCGAGGCCGTCAGCGTCGACAGGTCCTGGGTCATGATCTTCAGGTAACTATTCGCTGGCACCATGTTCATGATGAAGCGGCACTGCCTCTGCTCACCAGCCTCGGGCACGCCCCTTTTCTCAACTGCGAAGGCGCCGTTGAGCACGGGGACGCCGTCCGCCCGAAAGATCCGCTCGTCCTCTATGGCCTCCACGATCCCGAGCGAGTACAAGTGGCCAACGATCCTCGCCCACTCCGCAGGCGAGTCGACCAGCAGCCTCGCCTTCGGAACCTCAGAAGGCCACTGGGCACGTGGCAGGAGGGCCACCGACGGGTCGTCCAACCAGGTGAGCACCTCAGGGCTGACATGAGCACGAGGGTCCAGCCGGCCAGCGACATCAGCTGCTGGTAGGCCAGGTCGTAGTTCTCCCAGCCTCAGGGGCAGCGCACGCGTGCCACTGTCGATGTCGTAAGCGCTGGACGCCCGCGTCGTGATCTCACTAAGGAGGGGCAGCTGAACCCTGCCAAGGTCGCCCCTGAGGAAATACGAGACAGCCTCCCTCATGGCCTCGACGGCGTTGGCCTGAGCGGCAGAGTAGTGCGAGTGGTGGCCCCACGCCTCCTCCCCGCACGTGCCCGCATACTGGTAGTTCGTGAGCATAACCTGGATGAAGAGCCACAGTTCGGCAGCGACAGCGCAAGCAGAGGGCCCATCAAAATCGGGTCCAGGTTCGCCCGAGGGCCCCGCCGCTGACCCCCTCGACGTACCCTTCCAGGCCCTGGCACTGTCCAATGATGGAGCAGCAAGAGGCAGCACATCACGAAACCTCTGCCCCTGCTGCTGCGGTGAATGCGCGTGGTGATGAAAACCCCGACAGAACCTGCCCAGCCTGCCAGGGTGTGTGAACATAGCATCTGTCAGCCAGAGCGCGAAGGTGAGCGGGGTCATGCCATCCTCGAGGGCCGCAGCAAGCCTGGACTTCCAGGCCCTCAGGTCGGACATGCTAGTGAGCGTCCAAGGCCAGCTCGCTCCGCCGCTGGCACACGACGAATTAGCCTCGGTGGCGTGCGTCACCGCCGAGGTGCCGCCCATGGAGCGGCAGTCTTCTGCTTGGCGGCCTGGTTCTGCGAGCCCTCGCCCTCCAGGATGACCTTGCGAGCACCGCCCTGCACTGGCGGCGCCTGCCTCTTGGGGCCGTCGCCCCGCATGAGCAGCGCCAGGCGCTGCCGGTACTTGCCCTGCGTCTCGCCGTCCTTCTTGGGGTTCTGCAGCTTCAATTCCTTGAAAGTCCTGGAGGGCCTGTCCGTCGTCGGGGGGCGTGGAGGCTGGCGACTCGCGCCCGCCACCTCTGCAGTGCGAGCCGCCTCCTGAAAACCCCGACCTCCAGCTGGCCCACCAGTCGTCCCGTCGCTGGGGTGGCCTGCAGGGGTCGCTCCCATGCCGGGTGGAGCGGACCCCCGGCCGAGTCCCTAGCCGACAGGCTTGAGCTTCCCCGCGAGCTCGGCGAGCTTCAATTCGCCGTACTCGATCTTCCTCAGAAGCTCCTCCTCCTCGATATTGATGGCAGCCATGTCGGCATCGGGAGGGATGAGCTCCAGCCAGCGCGCGCTCCTCCAATGCTTATCCTTGCAGGCGAGCTGGCAGGCTTTGAACCTCTGCGTGAGCATGTCCATGGCCTCCGGGAGCTTCCCTTGGATCAAGAGGTCCAGGGACTCGGACAGAGTGCGCATCTGCCTGAACATGTCCTCGCCGATTGCTGAAACAGGGTGCGAGGCCAAGAAGATGTTCAGCAGGAACTTGTTAACTATCGGAGGGAGCTCTTCCTCGGCGTCGTGCATGCCCTTTGTGCTGAGAAACTGATTGAGGTGCGACAAATGGGCCGTCAGCAGCTTCCCTGGAGTGTCGCGAGCAGTCCTCCTGAAGAACGCTCGTGAGGCAGCCAACGACTTCCCAGGCGTGAACTCCAAGCCGTCGGTGAGGCCGAAGCCCTCGATGCCCTCGGCAGGGGTGAGCGCGCCCAGCAGCGAGCGAAGGAGGTGAGCGGTAGACCCGCCGCCCTCACGCTCGGGCCCAGCGCCCGCCAGGCCTCCGCTGCCAGCTGCGCCCCCGTCCGCGGGCCCACGCCTGGGAGCCTTCGCCGCCCTCTCAGCCAGGATCTCATCCAGGGACTTCCTCTTGAGCGGGGCCCCCTCAGTAGCGGCACCTCGAGGCTCGGCGGCAGCGTCGCCCTCGGCGCCCAGACGACCCTTCAAGTCGCCCAGCCTCTTGCGGAGGATCGCCTGCATCTCCTCGTCAGGGCGGCGCCCTGCAGGCTCCTTCGCAGCGGCGGCGGCGGCGGCCTCGAGCGGGGTCTCCCCGCCGGCGGTGCCGCGGGGGCGAACGCTCCCGCCATGCAGCCCCGCGGGCTCCGACGCGGCCGCGGCAGGTGGCCGAGCCCGAGCGGGCGGCCGACCGCGCGCCTTTAAGGCGGCACGCCCAGGAGGGCCCGCGGCGGCGCCAGGCCCCTCCGCTTCGCGAACGGCCTCGAGCTCACCCGCGGAGTCGACGACCTTGGCGGCGAGCCCGAACTCGTCCAGCTCGGCGGGCACTAGCTCCTCGTCCACGGGATCCCCCAGCTCCTCCTCCAGCGGCTCGGGCCCCAGCTCGGCAGGCCAGCGCGCAGCAGGATTGCGTCGCCGGAACTGGAGGTACGCCTCCTCTACCGACTCAAGGACCACGAACTCGTCGACGTGCGTTACCTCCACGCCAGGGCCCGCCTCCGCAGCGCATAGGATGGCCGTCTCATCCTCTGGACAAAAATGGAGAACACGCTTTAACTTCCTGGCTCCAGGGGATCCCGCATTCTCCTCGTACCACTGCAAATACTGATCAGTGCAGAACAGGAACTCAGCGCGTGCGAACTGGCCGTGCTCGCTCGCCTCGTACAGGCTGGCGATCCGAAACACGGCCTCGCCCTGCACGGCGTCGGCGTCGTCATAGCACGTGACCTGGATGAAGTCACCTGCCCGCACGGCGCGGCTCTCGCCCACGGCCGCCGCCGTGGCGCCCTCGCCGTCCGCCATGCGGCCTGCAGAGGCGAGCTGCTATCAGCTCGCTCGCGCGCCGACGTGCACCCTCGGTGCACAGAAAGACATCAGAGCAAGAAAGCTGCGAGATAAGATCGGCGATTACTGCGGGACCCCCGAGATACCCCAATGACCTGTAGTCATAAGTCTGATATATATATATATATATAGAAAGAAAGAGAGAGAGAGAGAGAGAGAGAGAGAGAGAGATCCGCCGGCCCCCTTGCGAGGCCATCCGGCTGCGAAGATTAGGCTTGCAGCTCCCTGTGCCGTCCCGTGGTGTCCGCCGCTGCTAGGGCGAAATCAAGACAAATGATTCTCCCCCGCCCGCCCTTCCGGCGGTGGCTCGCGGTGTCCCGCGGTGTCCCGTGGTGTCCCGTGATGTCCCGTGGTGTCCGCCGCTCCTAGGGCGAAATCAAGACAAATGATTCTCCCCCGCCCACCTTTCCGGCGGTGGCTCGCGGTGTCCCGCGGTGTCCCGTAGTGTCCCGTGATGTCCCGTGGTGTCCCGTTGTGTCCGCAGCTGCTAGGGCGAAGTCAAGACAAATGATTCTCCCCCGCCCGCCCTTCCGGCGGTGGCTCGCGGTGTCCCGCGGTGTCCCATGGTGTCCCGTGGTGCCCCGAAGTGTCCCGCTCAGTGAGATCGATAGTGACATCGATAGTGAGATCGACAATGAGATCGACACTGAGATCGATGTGGCGCCCCGAGGTGTCCCGTGGAGTCTCCAAAAATGACATCGAATAGTGAGATTTTAGTGAGATCGACAGGTGTCCCGTGGTGTCCTGCGGTGTCCCGAGGTTTCCCGTTGAGTGAAATCGATAATGAGATCGGGGGGGTCCAAAGGGGGGTTCCCGGGGGGGGGGTCCCGGGGAGGGTCCCGGGGGGGGGTCCCGGGAGGGGGGGTCAGATACGACGCCCCCCTGGGGAGTCCCCGAGCCCCAAAAAGCCCCAAGACGGGCCAAGAGTGCCCCAAGAGGCCCCAAAGGCAGTCCAAGAGAACTCCGAATCGCCGAACGATCTGTCGAAGACGCCTTGACGGCCTCCAGACGGCCCACGAGGCCTCCAGGAGCTTTCCCACGAGAGCCCCAAGAGGCAAAACTCATGGATTTCCCCTACGTTTTTGACAGATTTTGGCGCTCTTGCCTCTTCCGCTTCCCGACGCGCCAAGACGACCCAAGAGGCCCCCAAGATCGCCCCGAGACGGCCCAAGAGGCCCCCAAGAGGTTCCCCTAACGGCCGAAGAGGGCCCCAAGACGGCCCAAGACGCCTCCAAGACGGCCTAAGAGGCCCCCAAGACAGCTCCAGGAGAGTGCCCAGACGGGGGACCCGAACGGACATTTCAAGCCCTCAGCCCCAAGAGGCCCCAAAGAGGCCCAGAAGAAGCCCCAAGAGGCCCCAAGAGGCTCCCAAGGGGCCCCCAAACTGCCCCCCAGCAGCCTTCGAGAGCGCTCGGAAGAGACCCCAAGAATCACCCCTGAGGACTCAACCCACATCAGCCGCCGCCGCCGTCGTCCTGGAGCTCAATTATCCCGGCAAAGCAACCTAACATCGATGTGTAGGAGCACATCTGGAAGCATTCCCGTTAAGATTCGGATGAGAATCCAGTTGTAGAATTCTGCTGTTCTCGCAGTCGTAGTCGCATTCGCGATGACAGTCGCAGTGGCAACGGCAGTCGCAGTCACAGCCTCAGCCTCAGCCTGCCTCAGCCTCAGCCTCAGCCTGCCTCAGCCTCAGCCTGCCTCAGCCTCAGCCTCAGCCTGCTTCAGCCTCAGCCTCAGTCTGCCTTCAGCCTCGGCCTCAGCTCTGGCCTCAGCCTCAGCCTGCATGAGCCTCAGCCTCAGCCTCAGCCTGCCTCAGCCTCAGCCTCAGCCTGCCTCAGCCTGAGCCTGCAGCCTCAGCCTCAGCCTCAGCCTGCAGCCTCAGCCTGCTTCAGCCTCAGCCTCAGTCAGTCTGCCTTCAGCCTCGGCCTCAGCCTCAGCCTGCCTCAGCCTCAGCCTGCATCAGCCTCAGCCTCAGCCTCAGCCTGCCTCAGCCTCAGCCTGCCTCAGCCTCAGCCTCAGCCTGCCTCAGCCTCAGCCTCAGCCTGCTTCAGCCTCAGCCTCAGTCTGCCTTCAGCCTCGGCCTCAGCCTCCGCCTCAGCCTCAGCCTGCATCAGCCTCAGCCTCAGCCTCAGCCTGCCTCAGCCTCAGCCTGCCTCAGCCTCAGCCTCAGCCTGCTTCAGCCTCAGCCTCAGCCTCATCAGTCTGCCTTCAGCCTCGGCTCAGCCTCAGCCTCAGCCTGCCTCAGCCTCAGCCTGCAGCCTCAGCCTCAGCCTCAGCCTCAGCATCAGTCTGCCTTCAGCCTCGGCCTCGGCCTCAGCCTCAGCCTCAGCCTGCAGCCTCAGCCTCAGCCTTCAGCCTCAGCCTCAGTCTGCCTTCAGCCTCGGCCTCAGCCTCGGCCTGCTTCAGCCTCAGCCTGCATCAGCCTCAGCCTCAGCCTCAGCCTGCCTCAGCCTCAGCCTCAGCCTGCCTCAGCCTCAGCCTCAGCCTGCTTCAGCCTCAGCCTCAGTCTGCCTTCAGCCTCGGCCTCAGCCTCCGCCTGCCTCAGCCTCAGCCTGCATGAGCCTCAGCCTCAGCCTCCGCCTGCCTCAGCATCAGCCTGCCTCAGCCTCAGCTCCGCTGTCCGGCGCCCAGCCTCGGCCTGCTTCAGCCTCAGCGATCAGCCTGCCTTCAGCGCCTCGTCCTCCGCCGCTAGCCCTGCTCGCAGCTCATCCTGCAATCGTCCTCAGCCTGCCTCAGCCTCAGCCTGCATCAGCCTCAGCCTCAGCCTCAGCCTGCCTCAGCATCAGCCTGCCTCAGCCTCAGCCTGCCTCTGCCTCAGCCTCAGCCTGCTTCAGCCTCAGCCTCAGTCTGCCTTGAGCCTCGGCCTCAGCCTCAGCCTGCCTCAGCCTCAGCCTGCATCAGCCTCAGCCTCAGCCTCAGCCTGCCTCAGCCTCAGCCTGCCTCAGCCTCAGCCTCAGCCTGCCTCAGCCTCAGCCTGCCTCAGCCTCAGCCTCAGCCTGCTTCAGCCTCAGCCTCAGTCTGCTTCAGCCTCGGCCTCAGCCTCAGCCTGCCTCAGCCTCAGCCTCAGCCTGCTTCAGCCTCAGCCTCAGTCCTTCAGCCTCGGCCTCAGCCTCAGCCTGCCTCACCCTCAGCCTGCCTCAGCTCAGCATCACCTGCCTCAGCATTCAAATGTGGCCCGGGAATGGAATTCTGGGAACTCGAAGAACACGAAGTGGCCTACAGTTGGCTCCGGGCATTCAAAATCATGCCCAGGAATGGAGTTCTGGGAAGTCGAAGACACGAAGTGGCCTACAGTTGGCTCCGGGCATCCAAAATGTGGCCCGGGAATGGAGTTCTGGGAACTCGAAGAGCACGAAGTGGCCTACAGTTGGCTCCGGGCATCCAAAATGTGGCCCGGGAATGGAGTTCTGGGAACTCGAAGAGCACGAAGTGGCCTACAGTTGGCTCCGGGCATCCAAAATGTGGCCCGGGAATGGAGTTCTGGGAAATGAAGAGCACGAAGTGGCCTACAGTTGGCTCCGGGCATTCAAAATGTGGCCCGGGAATGGAGTTCTGGGAAGTCGAAGAGCACGAAGTGTGTGACTGTTGCATCCGGTTATTCAGAATGTGGCCTGGGAATGGGGTTCTGAGAGGTCGACGAGCACGAAGTGTGTGACTGTTGGTGAAAAACGAGCCCGGCACAGGCCCGGCCGGCAACTCCCAACGCCTGCCCGGACCCCCCTGTGGAGTGATCTGTGAGCTCTTTTGAGTCAACTAGAAACCTATCAGTCTACGCTGTTAGGTAAAAAGGCATCTGGACGAGCGAAGATTGCCCCGAGACGCCTTCAAGACAGTTCAAGAGAACGTTGATTCGCCGAACGATATGTGCAAGACGCCTTCGCAGCCTCTGGACGGCCCCATAGGCCTGCAAGACGGCGCAAAATTCCTCCAGGCGCAATCCCACGAAGACCCAAACAAGCAAAATCCTTCGATTCTCTTCCGTTCTCCACAGATTCTTGCGTTCTAATTTCTTTCGCTCCCCGAAGCTCCCAGACAACCCCACAGGCCCCCAAGATCGCCCCGAGACGCCCCACGAAGCCTCCAACCGAGTCCTAAAACGGTCCACGAGGGCCCCATTACGGGCCACAACGCCCCCAGCCCGAAGGCCCTGAAGCCTCGAAGAGGCCCCACACTGCCCCCCAGCGGCCCACGAGAGCGTTCGAAACACACCCCAGCACGCATTCCTCAGGACTCACCCACGCCAGAGTCTTCCCAGACGGCCGAAAAAGCTTCCAAGGACATCTCCTGGGAGGCCCGAAGAAACGAAAAACATTGATCTTCTTTATGTTTCCTGTGCTTCTCGAGATTCGCTCCTTGTCGGCCTGCAGACGGCCCGAGACGGCTCAAGAAGCCCCTGAGATCGCCCCAGGAGCGCCCAAGACGCCTCCACGACGGCCCCAAGACAGCCCGAGAGGGCCCCAAGACGGCCACAGGACGGCTCCAAGACCTGCCAGATGGCCGCCAAGCCGGCCAAGATTCCCCGTAAATGGCTTTCAAATAATCTCCAAGAGGGACACGAAGGCCCCCAAAGAGCCAAAGATGGCTGCAACATGTTTCCACGACGGCCCACATACACCCAAGACGGCACGCTCCCAGGAGGCCCCCAAGACAGTGCAAATGTCATCCAGGAGGGAGGACTGCCCGAAGACGCCAAATTCCTTGATTTTTGCTGTTTTTTTCTGACGAGTATCGGCTTCTGCTCCAGTTCGGCCTTCCAAGAGCCCACGACGGCTCAAAAGGCCGGCAGGACACCCCCCACACCGCCCCCACGGGAGCCCGACACGACCCGAGAAGCCCCCAAGACGCCCAAGATGCCGTAGAGAACACGGCGCCCAGCGCCCCCAAAAGACCCCAAGTCGTCCGACACGGGCCCTCACGATGCCTTCCGATGGCGTCGGCCGGGCCAGGAGCCGCGCGGAAAAAAACGACTGTTCTTGTCTGCCTCGACGAACCTCTGCCTTTCGGGGGCCGCTCCGGGCTCCAGGTCCCATCAGAGAGGCGGACCGCGGCGACGAGCCGGTATCCTCTGCCTCCTTCTCCTCCTCGTGCTTCCCCTCCACATCCTTCTCCCCCCTCCTGCTCCCTCATCCACCTGCTCCGCCCCTCCTACACCTCCCACTCATCCTCCTCCCCCTGCCCCCCCCTCGTTTTCATCCTTGTCGTTCTCAGGATCGGCGGCACCGGCCGTAAGGCCTTCGCAATCGAACTCACACACTCCCTGGGGCAGACCCCACCTTGGCGGAACCCCGACTGGTGGGGGGTCAGGGTCGGCTCCAAGAAGTGTCGGGCCGGCGAGGCCGCCGTGCCCCCGAAGGACGACGCCGTCCGCCGCCGTGCCCCAGGGGGGCGCCTGGTGAGGATGGCGCGGGCCCGCGGCGGCCAGTGCGCGGCCCAGCGGGCCCGACAGGGGGCCCAGCTCGGAGAATGCCCATACGGCCAGCCTTCGCCCGTTGTTCTCTCTTGAGGCCTCCCGGGAGGCCCTCGTCGCGACGGCGGGGATCGCCTCGAGATCCTAGTCAGAACGCACCCCAGGTAACTCATACCGCTGCCCTTCGCTTGTTTTCCTCTTTTTGGGCCTCCTGGCTGGGAGTTGCAGTATGGCTACCTTTTTGCTGCCCCAGGGGCGGCCGAATCGACGAGGGCGGTCGAGCCGCGGGTGGCCCCGTGGGTGGTGGAGCCGAGCGCCGTGCCCCAGCGGGGTCGCGCAGGAGCTTGGCCCGGGAGCCGAGGCAGGGGTGCCGCGCGTCACACCGCAGGCCTTGGAGGGGATACAAAAAGGGGTGGAGGCTCCTCCCTCCTTTTCCTCCCTCTCCTCCTCCTCCTCCTCCTCCTCCTCCTCCTCCTCCTCCTCCTCCTCTTCATCATCCTTCTCGCCCTGCTCCTCCCCTTCCTCCGCATCCTCCGTCTCCTCCCGCCTCCTCCCGCCTCCTCCGCCTCCTCCGCCTCC
>CAUYUJ010015185.1:297500-348757 GCA_963575745.1 Prorocentrum cordatum | reverse complement strand
CGCCGCCGCCCCAGCCGAGGCCACCTGATGCATGGCAGGCGCTCACGAAGGCCAAGGGACAGCATCAGAAGGCGCAGAAGTGGCTGCTGGAGTGCGAGGACGAGCTCGAGCGCTTGTCCATCCTCCACGATGAGGCGCTCCTCCGCCGCGACCAGGCCTTGGAGGACGCCTTCGATGCGGATCAGGCCCGCGCGAAGGCCTCGGCGGCCTACTACAAGCAGGTGGGCGAGGGAGAGCTCGTCAAGGCTGAGGGGGGAGGAGCCTGCGCAGGCTGAAGTGCAGACGATCCTGGACTTTTTTGTGGATGACCGGCTCCTGGACGCCAACCTGGACGACTACGAGGACGGCCCAGAGAAGGAGGCGGTGTTGGCCTTCCGCACCAAGTTGGCGGACATCCAGCAGGCGGGGAAAACATCTTTGCAGAAGATCGAGGAGGCAGAGGCGGCGCTCGCTCGGCAGCAGGCAGAGGTTCGCCAGAAGCACGCGGAGGAGGCGAAGCAGCTGCGCGACCAGGCGGAGCAGCACCAGCAGCTCCTGGTGCAGCAGGTCGAGCAGCTCCCCAGCCTGCGCAAGCAGCTCCGGAAGAAGCGCAGGACGGAGGACGGCCAGGCGGCCTCAGGCGAAGCCGCCAAGGAGCCCGGTGAGCAGCCAGCGGCGGAGCCAGGAGCCACGGCCGCGGAACCAGCGGCTGCCCCAGACGCCGAGGCAGCCCAGAGGAGGAAGCAGGTGCTGCTGGACTACCAGGCGAAGGTCAAGGCTGAGCGCGCCGTCGCTGTCGCCAAGGGGGGCGGCAAGGGCAAGCCAGGCACTGCGGGGGCTGCTGCGGCTCCTGCTGGCGCTCCTGCTGCTGGGACGAGCGCAGGCGCAGGCAAGAGTGGAGCAGCTGCCAGCCAGGATCGACCGTCGCACCTTTGACGATCTACGTCCTGACGCGAGGCCAGCGTCAGGCACGGCTGGCGATCGCCAGCTCTTCTTTGCGAATGTGGAGAAGTGGGGCCCACAGGCCCACAAGTACGTGAACGAGTATCAGGAGCGACACCCACGGGTAAGTGTGATGGGCATCTGCGAGACCCATGCCCGACAAGCAGAAGAAGGTCACGGTCGACCTCGATCGGGACGGCTGGAAGACCACGGCCACGGCAGCGCGGCCGTCTGGGCTGAGTGAGACGGGGTGCTGTGGTGGAGAGATGGTAATAGCGAGGCGGCATCTGGAGACGACCTCGTCTGATCATGTGCGAGTGGCAGCACAGCAGCGAGGCAGAGACGATCCCTTCCGCGGGTTCGTGGCGACCACCATCCACGCGAAGGCGGGCAATGCGGTCTAAGTGACGGCGTACATGGCGCCCCAGTGGGGGAAGGGGTCCCCGAACCCCCAGAAGTTGGCGAGCCTGGCTGCCTTCCTGAAGGCCGCGGGCGACCCGTGGATCGTGGCGGCGGACTGGAACCTGGACCCAGAGCAGCTGCTGAAGAGCGAGTTCCCGCAGAAGGTCGGCGGGGTGGTGAAGACGCCGCAGGGGACGAAGGTAACGTGCGCCAAAGGGGAGCAGGGGTCTCTGCTGGACTACTGCTTGGTGCGCAAGGACTTTGCGGACCAGGTGATGGTAGAGGCGGAGCTGGAGGTGCCTTGGAAGGTGCACTGCGCGCTGCTCATCACACTCAAGGGCTCCTACCAAGAATGGTGGGCGAGGGCGCTCGTGGTGCCCAGGGCGCTGCCGCGGACGCAGAGGCCGAGGAAGAGCGCGGACCTCAACAGCAAGACGAGCAAGATGAAGCAGAAGAAGCTGCAGGAGAGGAAGTCGAGACTCCCCCCGGAGGAGCAGGAGGCCTTCGCGAAGCTGTACGAGGAGGATGAGGTCTGCCAGGAGCCCAAGGCGCCTTTCCAGGTGCCACTGGAGTGCTGGAGGCAGGCGGAAGTGCAGCTGGCGCAGACAGGATTTCCAGGGCCCGTTGTGGGCACGTACACGGGCCCGGTGCAGCAGCTGGACGACCACGTCGCCTACCAGGGCCGCGAGGAGCAGGAGAAGGACCTCTCGCATAGGTACGGCAACTGGGTGAGCAAGCTGGAGCTCGCACTGCTGGCCGTCCAAAAGGTGGAGGAGTCGGAGAAGGCGCGCTACCTGGGGCGCGGGAGGGGCTTCGACCTGAAGTGGGTGAAAGCGAAGGTCACGCCAGGCAGGGCACACATGAAGTGCCACAAGTCTGACGCCATGTGCTATGCGCTCACGCTGATGCGGAGGTACCAGACGCTCGCGCGTGGCAGGCGCGATGAGGCTCAGCGAGGCCGGGTGAGCTGCAAGCTCAAGAGGATCGCCAAGGAGACGCTGGACCAGGGCATGGCAGACTTTTTCGGCAGCGCGCGCTTCATGGTCTGGCAGAAGATGATGGTCAAGGTCGAGACCCTCTCGGCGGCGCACCGACAGAAGCTGCTCGAGCTGACGGGCACGCTGGCGGCGGCAGGGCAGGCGCGCGCGATGGGGGAAGCACGAAGAGCCTACACCAAGTGGGTGAAGGAGATGTGGAGCGACAAGATGGGGGTGCTGCACAAGCACGTGAAAGACGAGCCGACCATCATCAACGAGATCTGCACGGGCACCTCCACCACGGCGGACCCTACGGCGATCATGAATGACCGGGCGTCCAAATGGAGAGGGTTGTGGCAAGACCCGAAGGTGAGCTTGGAGGACATCCAGGGGCAGCTGCAAAGGACCCTGGAGATAGCGAAGGAGGAGGACTACCCGCCAGTGGAGCAGGAGGAGTTCGACAGGGCGCTGAACTCCATGAACGGCAGGAAGGCGATGGGCGTGGACGTGCTGAGCTCGACGGAGGTGCAGAGGCTTCCGCACGAAGCGCGCGAGGAGCTGAGGCAGCTGATGAACGATGCCGAGGCCCAGGGCGTCTGGCCTCGCCAGTGCATGGCGGTGGTGGCGGCATCAGTTCCGAAGCCTGCTGGGGGCGACAGGGTGCTGGGCATGATTGCCCTTATGCCCAAGATATGGAGCAAAGCTCGAGGCGGTATCGTGGACAACTGGACAGAGCAGCTCGGGGCATTCTGGGACGGCGCCCTGCGAGGGTGCTCTGCGCTCAGGGCTGCGCTGCACCGTGCCCTGCTCGACGAGGTGGGCAGGGAGATGCAGCTGGCGTCGGCCACTCTCCTCCTCGACCTCCAGACCTTCTACGACACGATCAGCCTGGCGCTGCTCATGGAGCTGGCAGTGCAAGTGAAGTACCCTGCCATCGTCGTGGCCATGGAGGTGGAGCTCTTCTTGGGCCCTCGCATCCTGAAGGACCAGCGCCACGGCATCAGCGAGCTGGTCTGGCCGGCGCGCTCGGTGGTGGCGGGGTCGGCGAGGGGGGTATCCCTGGCCAAGGTGTTCATCCACGGGGTGCTGGAAAAGGCCCACCAGGTGGCCCCGCAGGCGTCCCTCTGGACATTCGTGGACGACACGACACCCCGGTGCGAGGGATCTCGTCAGATGGTGAAGCAGGAAATGAAGCAGGTGGCGACCCAGTTCGTGGAGGGCTTCGTCGAGGAGCGAGGCCTGATCATCTCGAACAAGACCAAGCTGCTGGCGTCGGACACGCAACTGGGCCGAGAGCTACAGGCGGAACTGGAGTCGCCTGCTCTGCCGCTGCAGTTGGCGCTGGACGCCACTGACCTGGGCGGCGACGCGGCAGCTGGGCGGAGGCGCTGCTGCAAGAAGCAGCGCACGAGGCTGCTGGCGGCCGGCAGACGCGCTAGCCGCATCACGAGAATGAGGAGGAGCGCGGCTCTCGCCAAGGAGGCGCAGGGGCTGTGGAGCACGGGGGCTTCTCCACAGGCCACCTACGGCCACCAGCTCCAGGGCCTGGCGCCGTCGAGCGTCAGGAAGCTGAGGCAGCAGGCGGGCGCGGCAGTGGGAGGCAAAGCTGGCGGACGCTGCCTCACCACGGTCCTGGCGGCGGGGCTTGAGGAGGACCCAGCCATCAAGCTGCGCATCCAGTTGGTAGACTCGTGGCTGGAGCTCTGGGAGACGGCGCCTGAGGTCCATGCGAGGATCCATAGAGTCTGGCCTGCCATCCGCGGCGCGCTCCTGAGCGCCGGCGCAGCCCGGCGCTGGCGGCGCGTGCGTGGCCCTGTCGGCGCACTCGTGGCAACGCTCATGGACGTGGGCTGGGATCCGCGCACTGCTGGCGCGTGGAGCAGGCCAGAGGTGGACGGCGCGATCACGGAGTGGCACCTGGTGGAGTCGAGCTCGGAGGCCTTTGGGAGCTTCATCGATCGGCAGCCCATCCTGCACGACCTCCGCGAGGACATCATGCGCCAGCTGTGGAAGCAGGCGGCGGCCCACGAGGACGGCGGCAACTTGGGGGAGCGGCGCGGACATGCTGCATGCGAGGCGCGAGCTCGACCGATATGCTCGAAGAGGCATGTGGGCGGAGTGGAGTCGCACGATGGCAGTGATAAGCGGCGGGCAGTGGAGCCGCGCCAGGAAGCGAGAGCGCGGCTATGCCGTCAGCGCCACCTGCCCGAGATGCGGGCTGGAGCCAGAGACGCTGACCCACAGGATCTGGAAGTGCACGGAGAACATCAGCGAGGGCAGTGAGTTCGCCAAGTCGGAGCACCTGGTGGCGAGGGCGCTGGCCAGTGTAGAGAGTGAGCCCTCGGTCTGGCTGCGAGGCCTAGTGCCGAACCACCTCACCACCCCCAGGTTCGATGAAGAGCGATTGGCTCAGGAAACCTTGTTTTTTGGGGTAGGTGAGCTGGGTGACTATCGGAGGGACGGGGTTTTGACGCTGTTTGGGGACGGGTCGGGCGGGAAGCACTCGGACGATCAGCGTCGCCGTAGGTGTGGAGCGGCTGTCGCTGCCCTGGCCTGGCGTGAAGATAGCTGGTGCCTGGGGGCGATGATAGCCGCGCCGCTCCCTGGCTGCCGACAGTCTGTGCCCCGATCGGAGACGCTGGCCCTGGCGATGGCCCTTGAGCAGACTACGGGATCGGTGCACTTCGTGACGGACCATCAGGGTCTTTTAAAAGCCTGGCCCCGGAGAAGGCGCAAGGCCACCAGGGGGCCCAACGAGGATCTCTGGGCGAGAATTCGCGCGGCGGCCGAAGGCCGCGAGGTCTCTCTGGAATGGGTCCCCTCTCACGCTGAAGAGGAGGACGCGGGCCGTCTGGTCACAGACAGGGACCTCTTCCTTGCTGTGGGCAATGCCACGGCCGACCATGGGGCGGGGGAGGCGGCGGAGCGGGCTTGGGAGGGATTCGTCATGCATGCTGCTCCCCACGCTGACAGTTGGGATGCTGTTGCCGCTCTTGTCAGACGTCGAGCGTCCAAGGCCTTACAACTTGCCCTGGACTGCGACACGACCCGGGCCGAGCGCGAAGATATCGCGCCTCGTGGGGCCCGCGAGAGCGGCGTGAAGATAGCTCTCCGCGAAATGGGCCACCAGATGGCCCAGGACGGCGCTAGATGGAGATGCGAGGTGTTCAACCAGCGAGTGCATGCCTCGAGCCTGCTGGAATTCTGAAGCACTGCGTGCGTACCTCCGCCAGCCCCGCCTGTCCCGCCCCCTCCCGTCCTGAACAGGGCCCCCAGGGCTGTGGGCGAGGGTGTTTTGAGGGGCCTGGGCGGGAGGGAGCTGCACAGCACTCACAGACTTGGAGAGTGGCCCAAGTATTGTATGGTGTTCTGCCACGAATGCGGTAGGTATGCGACGGAAGATTTCAGACAGCTCGAGGCCAGATGCCTTGGGAGATCACGGAAAGGAGCCGAGAATCTAGCTCGCATCAGGCGACACCAGTACCCACGCCGCGAGGGCCCTCCTAAATCGGTCCTCGAGGCGTTGCATGCGCGCGTTTGTGCTGAAGAGATGGCCAAAGCGACTGTGGCGGGGGACCCTGGGGCCCGAGGACCTGCCCTATCGGCTGTGGCTGCGTAGAGAGCTCAGGACGGTGCTCCCACGGTGATTCCTGGCGACTCCTGTCAGCCTGTGGCAAGGCCCCTCGACCCAGAGGACGAGCCAGCAGAGTGGCTTTTCGGCGGCGCGGACGAGGACGATCCGTGCCCGCCAGATTTGGCGCGAGATGCGCCTGAGAATTGAAGCCGATTCCGTGACCTCTTGAACCCCCGGAATGCCCGGAATCTGTTTCACCATTTTAACGCTGGCGTGTTGCCGAGCCACTTGTGCCAGCGTTCTCCGGCAGAGCGTTTCCGGAGCACGCTGGATGAATTTGAAGACGGCTCTCTCGGCACCAGGGTCGTGGTGTTGGTTTCGACTTTCCCCCTGGTGCTGCGATGCCGAGCTGCGAGCTGTGCCGCGTGGACGGCCACACTGCGTAATCCTTACAGCGTAGTCCTCCTCCTCCTCGCCCTCCTCCCCCTCCTCCTCACTCCTCCTCCCTCCTCCTCCTCCTCCTCCTCCTCCTCATCGCTCCTCCTCCTCCTCCTCCTCCTCCTCCTCCTCCTCCTCCTCCTCCTCCTCCTCCTCCTCCTCCTCCTCCCTCCCTGGCTCGAGGGCGACCAGCTCTGCCGTTGCGAACTGCACGTTGTTGAAGTACCCGTATCTGCCGACGCCCTCGAGCCACCTGCGGCGCGGCCCCGACGGCTGTGGAGGGGGAGGGGCTCCCCTCCATCACCGTCGCCATCAGCACCGATCTCGTTATCGCCGTGGACGCCGCGGCAAGGTGAGGATGGCGGTGGTTCCGCGGGGCGCCGCCTGAACGCCTTCTCCAGGGAGCCTAGCTTGACCGTGAAGATGTAGGCCAGCGCCTCCAGCCGCATGCAGTCAGAGGTGAGACGACATTGATATGGATTATGTGTCTCCCAAGGCCTAAGTATTCGATACCCCTCACGAGGGCGATCCCACTCGCGCGATGAAGAAGCAAGTGCCTGAAGTGTGAACCGCACCGCCGATGAAACAACTCAGTGGCAATATAAGCGGTCGCAGCTGGCACCAGGCAGCGCGACCAATAACGTGACACCAAGGCCCGAGGAGAAGGGACGTCGTTGATCTGGTACGATCTGCAAAATGTGAGTTGGAGCGCATCCTTACTCCAGTCAGAGGATTGCGCCACAGCAGAAGGGGGGAGGATGAGCATGAGGGAAGGGAATTTGCTGGAAAGAATGGAGGAGGACGATGGCGACGACGAGGAATAAGGGGGATGATGATGATGATGAGGAGGAGGAGGAGGAGGAAGAGGAGGAGGAGAAGAAGGAGGAAGAGGAGGATGAGGATGAGGAGTGAGGAGGATGGGGATAGGCTCTGATTGGCGTAAGTGCGGGCACCCCAGTCATGTTGCGCAGGCCAGTGCGGAATAGCGTGCGCTCACATATAACAAGCCCCAGTGCGGTCTCTGTGAACCGCAGATGCCACATGTCTGGCACAACTCGCCGATTCAGATGTACAGCTTCAGTCACGACATCGAGACCTGTAAGTTTGAGGTCGCCGATGTGCTCCACTGCTCTACCCCTTAATGATGTACGCATTCAGGTTGAGGAGCCGGGACATGGCGAGGAACAACAATGAGGGGGGATGAGGGAAGGGAAAAGGGGGGATGGCGAGAAGGACAAAGCATAAGCGCGTAGAGGAGGGGGAAGGAGCAGGTCCAGGATAAGAAAGAGAAGGAAGAGGAGCACGGATGAGGACAACGAGGAGGACAACTAGCACGGGGAGGGAGGTCGCGGGCGATGCCCGTTCTGCCACGCATCACCGAAACTCCGAGCCCGTCCTCACAAAGCGCCCGGGTTGCACCTGCCCGCGAGCTTGCCGTGCCGTCGCTGCGCCGCGGCCGAGACACGCCACAGGACTGTGTCGGATGGCACGTGCAAAACAAATTAGTGATCGCAGCAGCAGCAGCAGCAGCAGCAGCACTTGAAGAGGACATCGGCAGCAGTAGCAGCAGCAATACTCCTGCCGGGACCTACCGCCGTGCCAAATCTGCCGACGATGACGACGCCGAAGGGGCAACTTGGCACGATAGGGACAAGGTTCGGGCGCCCCGTGGATGCGCGCAGCACTCACAGCTCAGCGTGGCCGTGGGGTGGAGGGCCAACCATCCGCCAGATATCGTCCGAGATGGTATCGCGACGTGGGTGCGAGAGGAGATCGGTATCGCTGTGGTCTCGGAACGGATCCCAGGATGGCGGGCCGCGGACGGAGACGCCGAGCTGGAAGTCTGAAAATGGCCTACCCACCAGGGCACCCACGGCCGAGCATGCTTGGACGCCTCCTTGGTGGACTCGGTGCGCCAGGCGCTGCAAGGCGGGTCCGCCGACGCCGCGCGTGCGTCGAGGGAGCGCCGAACGCACCGACGGTACCCAGGCTGGGAGCTCGTCCCGTTCGCCGCCGATCTGTGCGGCGGGCAAGGTGCGCAAGCGGAGAGGTGGTTGCGAAGCACCCTGGGCCTGCTCCCACGGCAGAGCGCGATGCGGCAAAGCGCCGCCTCCGGGGCATGCACGATCGCTCTGCCCTCCTAGGGCAGCTGGACAGCCAGGCCAGCCTGTCGACAGATACACTCGCGCGTCACCGCTCTCTTCGAAACGGCGGGCGGCTTGCGGGTCGCCGTTCTGGATGGCGAGCGCGGCCTGAAAGGCCACGCCGTTGGAGTTGCGGACGCCGGGGCTGAAGCGTGAGGCGGTGAGCAGGCCAGGAGCACGCACCCCAGCAGACCGGCGCGCGGGCCCGCACCTGGCGCCGCCGCCCGTTCGTGAGATCTGCGGGCCCGGGGCGCGTGGCTCTCACAGGTCGGGCCGGCCCTGCCGCACTCCCCTTTCCTCGTTCTCCCTCCAGGCCTGCTGCCAAATGGCCCTGTGGCTTCGGACTCACCACTGCTGGCGGTGCTGCAGGTCATCCTCCTTCCCGTGATATCCGCTGGAGCCTCCAAGGCCGCCTCGACGAGGTCTGTGGAGGTTACTCCCCTCCCCTCCCATCCGTCTGGCTCATCAGGAGCGAAAGTGTACTGCACCAGCTGGGGCGAACCTCAGCAACGACAGTGGCACTTACAGCGCGCCGCTGCCACGCCCGAATTGCTCTGGCCGCGGCCAGACCAGCTCCAGAAGAGAAGAATCCAGCGCTGGATGCTGTTGTGTAGATTCCCCGCTTGCACCTAAGGGTTCTTGCTTACATGTCTAATTGGATGGGTGTCCCGAGAATTCGCCACGTTCCAGCTCTGTGCCGCCCCTTTGCTGCCTGTGGGGATGTCCCTGGCCTTCGCCACGTTCAGGGCCGTTGCCGCCCGCTGCCGCCTGTTACGATTTCAACCAGATTCGCCACGCTCCGGCCCGTTGCCACTCGCTGCCGCCAGCCAGGGTGTCTCGAAGATTCGACATGTTCTGGCCCGTTGCCGCCGGTTGCTGCTTCTGTTGTGTATGTGTGTTTCTGTATATATATATATATATATACATACATGTGTGCAATACTCATACAATCATATATCCATGTAGACATATACGACTATATGAATATATCCGTATATCCGCATCCCCACACGGGACTCGCGCGTAGGGGTAAGAATTGGAGTGGCCCGGCGAGGACGTTCGACTTAGACTCCCATGGCCACCCCGTAGCGGCCTCGTGCGATGGGTGTGTCCGGCGAAGATTCGCCACATTGCCGCCCGTAGCCGCATCTCTGCCGCTTGGTGGGTCCGCCAAGGCTTCGCCACGTTGCCGCCGCGTTGCCGCCCGTTGCCGCCACTTGCCGCCTCGTTGCCGCCGGGGGTCCGCCGAGGATTCTCCGCGGTGCCGCCCGTTGCCGCCTCGCTGCCGCGACACCACATAGCTTATATAACAGAACGTGCGTTCGGAAAATACCCTATAGTTTACAACACATCGATTGCACCACGTAGCTTGACGCAGCTTGCACCCCGTAGTCCCACCATCCCTTCAGGGCGCAAGGTGGTGTAGGGAGCTTCCTTCCTCTTCCACCTCTCCCTCTTCCCCTTCGGGGAAGGGTTTAGCACTGTTCCTTTTAAGTAAACACCCCCTCCCCCACCCGGCTGGCAGCCAAACCGGAACCATGTGCACACCATGAAGGCCCCCCCCCAACCATGTCAAAAAGCAATACAGAACGCACTAAGCCTCCAAATTCGGAGCATGCGCAACCAACCCGATGCGGGCCCCCTCCCCACACACACCATCCCTGTCAAAAAACAATGCACAGTACAGTTTGGGGCAAAGTCTGGAGTCATGTTCGTGAGGCCCGCGGGAACTTTGTATTGTTCTTCGGCAGGGACGGCGGGAATGTCAGCATATTGCCTGCTGCGCACAGAGCTACCATCCCTGACAAATGCACGTCGCGGCAAAATGTGGATAGTGCGCGGCCACCCCGCGATAATTGTCAAGTGGTTTTTGTCAGGGACGGCGGGGGTGGTGGTGTATGGCCTGCTGTGCGCAGGCCCACCAGACAAAATGATGGGTGTTCATTTTCGACGGGGATGGTGGGGGCCGACATGTTTCCCGATGTGTGCTGTCACGTGCGCAGGCGCACCTGACACACGCTGCACGTGCCCAGGACGTGGCGCACCTGGCGCGGCTGGAGGGGGCATCTGGCGCACTAGGCATGCATGGCACGCTCGGGCCCCAGGGGTGCCTGGCGCGCGTGGCGCGCCTGGAACGCGTGGCGCACCTTGCCCCAGCGTCGCGCACATGGGCTCGGTGTTGGTTCCCAGTAGCTCTCCATCACAAGACGACCGCGGAACATGCTGAGGCTCGACCGCCGCCATGGGCAGGGAGGCCTGCTCGCCAGCTGCTTGCTGGGCCAACTGACTCCTCTGCTTCGCAAGGTCCTTGATGTTCTGCTCTTGCTGCTGGATGGCGGTCTCAGCCCTTCCGATCTCCTGAGGAGGGCCGCCAGTCCCTCTCGCTCCTTCCCGAGGCTCCCTCTGAGCCGTGACCGTGCGCACTCTGGCATGGATCGGCTTGGACTCCAGCAACATGACGCGGAGGCGCTCGCGTTCCTCCTCGAGCTCCTGCTTGCACGCCTGCCATGCGGGCCCGCTGTGCTTGGACACGGCGACGAGCTCCTTGTCCGGACATCTCGATGTCCACGACCTCAGGCGCTGCAGCACCCGGGCGCACAGGCGGCGGGGCATGGGCAGCTTCCAGGCGCTTGACCTTCTTGCGAAGCATTTCAAGCTCCTTGGCCTCCTGGCTCCAAGATTAAGAATGGAAGTGCCGCTGCGCGGAGGCACACGCACGGACGGCGAGCTCGGGGCGACCTCGGCCTTGAAGCAGATGCCTTTGGCCTCCCCGCACATCCCGCAGCTGGCCACCGTCGCGCCGCCGTCGCGACGTCCCACCAGTCCTGGCCAGAGGTCTTGTGCCTGCAGAAGCGGCACAACCACTTGGCCGCGCGCTCGGCGCGCTCGCAACGACGGCGCGAGGGCGCCATGCCGTTGGCGGCCTCGCCGTGGTGGGCTGCGAGCAGGCGCCGCGCAGCGTCCAGGCGAAGGAGGCGCCGCGCCTCGCTCCGCCTCCGCCGCGCGCGCCTATGCCAGGCAGGGGAGCTGGCCCGCTCCCCTGTCGCGATCTCTTGGGAGACCTCTCGGACGACCCTTGAGCCAAAATGGCTACGGAGGAGGAGGAAGAGGAGGAGGGGGGGAGGGCAGAGGTAACGAAGAGGGAGGCGGAGCGAGGGGTGTCCCAGCCGCGGGCCAGGCGGACGGATGGTGCGCTGCGCTGCGCTGCTGCCCCTGGCTACCTCGCCTCCCCATCGACACGCAGAAGTGCGGCTTCCCGCCCTGCCTTGACGCCCTGGAAGTCCATACGTTTGATGTCCTCGGCGCTGGTGCAACGAAAGGGGGGAAGGTAATTCACGACCTGGGGGGCCTCAGTGTCCTCCCTATCCTTGGCCCCCTCCGCTTCTTTCCCGCCATCCTCCCTCTTATCCTCCTCCCCTTCTCCTCTCTATCCTCCTGCTCCGCCTCCTCCTCCTCCCCCCTGTCTCTCCGACTCCTTCCGTCTTCCCCCTGAGGAACCCTGCAAGAGGTGGGTGCCCCCCCCCCCCGTACCTCCTCGTCCGTCTCCTCCTCCTCCTCCTCCTCCTCCTTCTTCTTCTCCTCCTCCTTCTCCTCCTCCTCCTCCTCGTCCTCGTCCTCCTCCTCCTCCTCCTCCTCCTCCTCCTCCTCCTCCTCCTCCTCCTCTTCCTATTAATCCTCCCCCACCCCTCCCCATCAAGCTCCAATTATTTAACCACAGAACGCGCATTATGTGGATGGGTGGGTGGGGCCTCTGGCACATAACATAAGGCAATCGCACCCGGCCGCTCGACTGTTTGTTCTGAGAGCACTGCCCCTGTTGCTCCTGCTGATGCTGATGCACCAGCAAGCCCCAGCAGCTGCGATCGCCACAAGGCGCGTTGACACCGCAATGCCCGCTCTCACCACACAGGCTGATGCAGCAACCCACGCATGCACCACACCGCCTGCGTACATCATAATGCATGGGCGCATGGCAATGGTCCTGTGCACCACCAAGCTGTGAACACCACATAACCGTCCACAAAGCCTTTGGCAAACACAGCTGCGGCCACACAAGCACGTTCCGCGTACAACAAAGCGCCTGTGTACAACACGATCCGCGTGCACACCGCAGCAGCCACGCGCAGCGCGGCGACTAGCGCCTGTGTGCACCACGTTGTACGTGTACAAAACAGAGCCCACGTACACTTCGAGGATCCCGACGAGGTCCATGTACCGAAATTTGTGCTCGTGTGGGAGGGGGGGCGAATGTATCAAATTGGATATGCAAGCTCTTGGTGATTTTTGTATGCTGGCCGCCGGGAAAATATCTTGAGCAATTTTCTCGAGTTGCGCGCGGCCGCGGCGACGAAGAGATCCCTTGGGAGGGAGGACCCTTGGCGCCTCCAGTTCGCTTATGCCGAGGTTGCGCCCCAAGGGGTTCGCCCACGAGACTCCCAAGAGGACTCCGACGAGGCTCAAGACGGCCCCAGGACGACCGAAGAAACGCCCAATTCTGCCCAAGGGGCTCTCAAGAGGGGGAACAGCAACCGACAGTTCGAGCCTTCCGCCCCAAGACGCCCCCAGGAGACCCCAAGAGGCGCAAGAAGCCCCTTAAGAGGTCCAGTTAAACCCAGGAGCGCGCCCAAGAGGGCCCCAAGAGGCTCAAGCCCCTCCCTTCCACGCATTGCCCCCCGCATCTGTCTGTCGTCGCTAAGTACGCCGCCTGCCTGCGGGTGCCATAACAGCCTGCACGCGCCACGCGCCTCTACATACCACAAGCACAAGCCCGCACACACTGCAAACACGTTGCGCGCGCACTGCGAACACCACACCTGTGCACTAAGCAACAGGCGCTGCTGCAACGCGGGTGCGTGAGGCGGCGGGCGTCACATTATCTACTACTGGGTGGGTGGACGGTTGGAGGCGTTGTAGGTTCGAATAAGACAACTGCAGCTCATCATCATCCCCTGCCCCTCATCCCTCGAATCCGCCCTCCTCCCTCGACGTCGTCGACCTACGGAGTTGGCAGCGGCGGCGAGAGAAGGCAGGCGGCCAGGCATCCACAAGGCGCTGCTCGATGACAAGCTACTCGGTGCCGCCGAATCGGCCCACCCCGAATCGATCCTTTGTGGTCGTCGGCCCGAGACGGCCAGACAACCACACCGAAACCAGAAAAACCGGCCCGAATCGAACAGCACCATTCATGGACGACGACGTCCCCCCAAGCCCCCTGGAACCCCCTTACCACCCACCACCACCCACCGCCACCCAGCTATCGCTCTACTATCACAACCCACCTCCCCAGAACCCAGCTGGGTTGTGTGACCCTGGGTTGTTCATGGCCGCGGCTCCCACATGTATTCCACCGTGTCTTGCGCACGTTGAGGCGTGGAAGAATGCCAAGGGCTGTCGGGTAGGGTTTCAGTGCCTTGATAAGGAGCATTCCCCCTACTTTAGCAGCAGATCCCTGCATGCATCGCCCCCATCCCGAGGCACGATGCTTCAGGCCACAATCCTTTGGAAAAAGCTGTGGATATGCGTCCCGATTTTCCAAGACGGTCTATGCAGACCGAAGATGCCTCAAAGACGGCCCATTCAGGCCGAAGATGCCTCGAAGACGGTCGAGAAGGACACTAGGATGGCCCAAAGTGTCCCGAAGACGGTCCACGATAGCCCCGAGGCGGCCCAGCATGGCGTCGAGACGGCCCGAGATGCCTCAAAGAGGGCCCAAAAGGGCTAGAAGAGGACCTCTAACAGGGTCTGAAGAAGCCAGCAACGAGAGTTCGTCCTAATGGTGAAATCAGACACCACGCAAAAACACCACGCAAATACACCACGCAAAAACACTACGTAAAAACACCACGCGAACGCTGAAGGGTGAATTAGACATCACGCAAATACACCACGCAAAAACACCACGCAAAAACACCACGTAGCGGTTTTGCGTGATGTTTTTGCGTGGTGTGTTTGCGTGGTGTTTTTGTGCGCCGCTGGGGCGGCGCGGGGACGCAGTGGGGCAGGTCGCGGTTCACGTGGTGTGTTTTTGCGTGGTGTTTTTGCGCGGTGTATTTGCGTAGTGTATTTGTGCGCCGCTGGGGCGGCGCGGGGACGCAGTGGGGCAGGTCGCGGTTCACGCGGCGTGTTTTTTTGTTCTGCGTGGTGTTTTTGCGTGGTGTATTTGCGTGGTGTTTTTGTGCGCCGCTGGGGCGGCGCGGGGACGCAGTGGGGAAGGTCGCGGTTCACGTGGTGCTTTTGCGTGGTGTTTTTGCGTGGTGTTTTTTTGCACCGCTGTGGCGGCGCCGGAGCGCCGTGGGACAGGTCGCGGTTCACGTGGTGTGTTTTTGCGTGGTGTTTTTGCGTGGTGTATTTGCGTAGTGTATTTGTGCGCCGCTGGGGCGGCGCGGGGACGCAGTGGGGCAGGTCGCGGTTCACGCGGCGTGTTTTTCTGCGTGGTGTTTTTGCGTGGTGTTTTTGCGTGGTGTATTTGCGTGGTGTTTTTGTGCACCGCTGTGGCGGCGCGGTGTTATCGTCCTCCTCCTCCTCCTCCTCCTCCTCACCTTTCCCCCGTCATCCCGCGCATATTCCCCCTCCTCCCAACCCTCCTCATTATCCTCTTCGCCCTGCTGATCCGCGTGGTCTCTTCCACAAGCCCTGAGGCCTCTTCCCAAGGCCAAGAGGCCCCGTGCAGAAACGAGGAAGCCAGCACTAGAGGCCCCAAGCCCTCTTTTCGCTTCCCGAAGGCCTCGCCCAGAAGCCAAAGTGCTTCCCCTGAGGGCAAGAGGGCTCCCCCAAAAGCCCAAAAGCACCCGAAGCCCTGAAGCTAGTTCAACCACTGAAGCCGCGTGGGCGGGCGAGAGGAGTGATGCCGTGTGGTGTGTGGTGTGGTGTGATGTGGTGTCGTGGTGCGGTGGTGTGGTGGTGTCGTGGTGTGGTGTGGTGTCGTGTCGTGGTGTGTGTGTGTGTGTGTCTGGTGTGGTGTGTGTGGTGTGGCGTTTGTGTGTGGTGGTGTTGTGGTGGTGTCGTGGTGTGGTGTGGCGGTGTCGTGGTGTAGTGTCGTGTGGTGTCGTGGTGTCGTGGTGTGGTGTCTGTGTGTGTGTGTGTTACGTTGTGTTTTACGTTGTGTTTTACGTGGTGTTTTTTTGTTGTGCGCCGCTGGAGCGGCGCGGGGGCGCAGCTGGAGCGCCGCTGCAGCGCCCCAGGAGCGCCGTGGGGCAGGTCGCGGTTTACGTGGTTTTTGTTTTGGCGCGTAGTGTTTTTGTGCGCCGCTGGAGCGGCGCGGGGGCGCCGTGTGCGTGCGCCGCTGGCGCGGCGCGGGAGCGCCGTGGGGCGGGTCGCGGTTTACGTGGTGTTTTTGCGTGGTGTTTGCGTGCGTCGCTGGAGCGGCGTAGGGGCGCCGTGGGGCAGGTCGCGGTTTACGTGGTGTTTTTGCGCTGTGTTTGCGTGCGCCGCTAGGTCTCGGTTTACGTTGTGTGTGTTTTGCGTGGTGTTTGCGTGCGCAGCTGGAGCGGCGCGGGGGCGCAGTGGGGCAGGTCTCGGTTTACGTTGTGTTTTTGTGTTGTGTTTGCGTGCGCCGCTGGAGCGGCGCGGGAGCGCCGTGGGGCAGGTCGCGGTTTACGTGGTGTCTTTGCGTGGTGTTTGCGTGCGCCGCTGGAGCGGCGCCGGAGCGCCGTCGGGCAGGTCGCGGTTTGCGTGGTGTTTTTTTTTGTTTCCGCGTGGTGTTTTTGCGTGGTGTTTGCGTGCGCCACTGGAGCGGCGCAGGGGCGCCGTGGGGCAGGCCGCGGTTTACGTTGTGTTTTTTTTGCGTTGTGTTCGCGTGCGCCGCTGGAGCGGCGCGGGGGCGCAGTGGGGCAGGTCGCGGTTTACGTGGTGTTTTTGCGTGGTGTTTTTGCGTGGTGTTTGCGTGCGCCGCTGGAGCGGCGCAGGGGCGCAGTGGGGCGGGTCGCGGTTTACGTGGTGTTTTTGCGTGGTGTTTTTGCGTGGTGTTTGCGTGCGCCGCTGGAGCGGCGCAGGAGCGCAGCTGGAGCGCCGCTACAGCCCGCTGCAGCGCCGCTGCAGCACCCCAGGAGCGCAGTGGGGCAGGTCGCGGTTTACGTGGTGTTTTTGCGTCCGCTCCAGCGGCGCATGCAAACACCACGCAAAAACACCACGTAAACCGCGACCCACCCCACGGCGCTCCGGCGCCGCTCCAGCGGCGCACGCAAACACCACGCAAAAACACCACGCAAACACCACGCAAAAACACCACGCAAACACCACGCAAAAACACCACGCAAACACCACGCAAAAACACCACGCAAAAACACCACGTTTAAGGTATTTTATTTAATCATTAAGGTATTTTATTTCACCATTAAGGTATTCTATTTCACCATTAAGAAATTCTATTTCACCATTAAGAAATTCTATTTCACCATTAAGAGTTCTATTTCACCATTAAAACGCTTATTTCACCATTAGGAGAAACCGTTCCAACAACAATTAATTTCCCTTGGGTGTTTGAATGAATTTCGCATTCTCGCTTTTCTGGACTTCCGTCAGATCAAGACGGCCCGAGAGGCCTTCACGATGATGGCCCTAGAGGTCCCACGATGGCCCATGAAGCCATTCTTGATGGTCCCAGGGCCCGATAACGGCCCAACAGGGCATCCTCTGGGACGCAAGAACACGGCCCCTGGACGGCCCCCAGAAACCCACCGTACGGCCAAGAGGGCCCCAAGACGGCCCAAGAGAGCCCCAAGATGCCAAAGAGGGCCCCAGGACGGAACAAGACGGCTCCAAGGGATCCCCAAGACTGCCTCACAGGAGGCCACGACGAACCCGAATCGGCTCGAACTTGTTCCACGCGAGTTCTACAACTAGTGAGGCCGAAAAGGTGCCACGTGTTACGGCCTTCCGCTTCCCTCTCCTGCTCCTCCTCCTGCTCCTCCTCCTCCTCCTCCTCCTCCTCCTCTTCCTCCTCCTCATCGTCATAAGCATCATCACAAACATATTCATCGTCATCATCATAATCATCATCCTCATCATCCTCAACCTCAGCATCATCACCGTCAACATCACCATCATCATCACCATCGACATTGTAAACATCCTCACTATCGCCAACAGCAACAGAAATATCCGTATCCGTATCATCATAATATCCATCACCACCGGCCCAATCGGCATCAGCAACATCATCGACATCAGCATCCTCATTATCATCAGCAGCATGATCATCAGCTATATCACCACTAACACCATCGACACCATCACCATCATGAGCAACCGTAGCACCATCTTAAGCGCCCTCGTCTCCATCATCACAATGATCATCAGCAGCAGCATCATCACCACCATGATCACCATCACTATCACCATCACCATCACCACCACTATCATCATCCTCCTCATCGTCATCATCATCACCATCATCACCATGACCAGCACCACCATCACCCTCATATCCAACATTATATCCATAACCACCATCAGTCACAACATCATCATCATTATCAACATCAGCATCATCAGCATCAGCATCAACGTTAGCATCATCAGCAGCATCATCAGCATCAGCATCATAACCATCAGCATCAGCAGCAGCATCAGTTTCAGTATCATCACCATCAACGTCATCAACATGAACAGCATCACCATCACCATCATCAGCATCATCATCGTCATCATCACAATCATCATCAACACCATCATCATTCCGAACCCTGGAGACACGAGGTGCCACACGTGACGGCCTCCCGTGCCCCGTCGAATCGTCGGCACCCAGAAAGCTGGGCTGGCAAGGTGACGAGACTTGCCGCAGGCAGCTGGCTAATGATTGTTCGCGTCGTCGCTGCGCCCTCTTGGCGCTCGCTCTTGCCGTCCGTTGCAACAGCGACGGCGCTGCGACGGCGCCGCGACGGCGCCGTGGCGCCTAGGAGCAGTTGCAGCAGCGGCAGCACCTCGGCGCCTGCGCACGCACTGCCGACGCCACGAGCCGGAACGCTCCCGCGGCTGGTCCAGGGGAGGCAGGGCCGACGGGTCCTCCTGCAGCTGCAGCTCCTCGGCGATGTCCCTGTCCCTGGGGACCTCGGCCAGTCGGCCGGCGACGACGCGCCCCGACCGCAGGGGCCCCCGCTCTGGACAGAGCCTGCGGGCGCGGCCCCAGCTGCCCTCAGTCGCGGCCCGCGCAACCCAGGCCTCTGGAGAACGTGAGGGTGTCTTCCCTTCGACTCGGGCAGACTCCCTTGCATGGCATCACGGCGCTGGGCCGAACAGGCGTGCAAGTGTGTCCCGACTTGCGTGAAGTCCAGAGTTCATGTCGGGCCCCGCCGCGCCCCACCCCCGCCCCTCCATGCAAGTAGACTTGCCAGCGCTTGAAAAAAAAACACTGCCTTCTTGTTAGGCATGTTACTGCCTCCTGGTTCGGCATGTTCGGCTTCAGGCCCAGGGCCGTCAACACAAGCTCGGGATTAACAGCGATGCCCCTGGACGAAGACGAGGACGAGAGGAATATGAAGCCGTCGGAGGTCGCCCCCGCCAAGGCCCAGACATCTGGCGCCACGAGAAAATCGTGACGGACGATCGATTTCTCGCAAGATTGGGCATATGGGAATGCCGGTTTGGCCTTGTAGGGCGATCAACACAAACAACCCGGGATGAAGAAATAGCAGTCGCCCACGCGCTATCCCCCACCTCTGATGTGGGGGCGAAAAGGGCTCAACGGACTCCGATGCTGTCAGGCAGCCTCCTAGCCTCTGGAAACGGAGGGGTGTCAGGAGGGGGGGTGCTGTTTACTTGATCAGCCGGTTGGGTTCTTCGGAAGCTTTCGGGGGGCTGAGAAGTAGCTCCTGGCCCGCGCGAAAGCCAGGAGGACAGGCGGCACCGATCCACAGACGCCCGCCTGCGACTGCACTGGAGGATAGGAAGGCACCAACTATACACCAACACCGATCCTGGCCAGGATCACCCTGGGCCCAGGATCGGTGTATACGCCCTCCTGCCCTGCGCAAGAAGGCATATACACCGATCCTGGGCCCAGGGTGATCCTGGGCCAGGATCGGTGTTGGTGTATAGTTGGTGCCCTCCGAGAGGAGGGCACCGGACAACGACCTGGGGTCGGCGGTACGCCGCCGATGGGTTGGCGGTAGGCCCCGGGTGGCGAAGCCGCAAGCTCCTGAGCGGGGCGTGGCATCCAAGTCCCGATCGGCGATGTCATGGGCAGGGCGCTGTCGATGCTCCCCCTCCTATTGTCCATGCCCCTTGCGCCCCGCCCCCCCCTTCCATCCTCCCCCAGCTCTCTCCCTCTCCTACCCTCCTGAAGCAGCGAAGACCAGGAGCAGACCCTCATTCTCCTCCTCCTCCTCCTCCTCCTGCTCCTCCTCCTCCTCCTCCTCCTACTACTCCTGCTCCTCCTCCTCCTCCTCCTCCTCCTGCTCCTGCTCCTCCTCCTCCTCCTCCTGCTCCTCCTCCTCCTCCTCCTCCTCCTCCTCGTTCGTAGCCTCCTCCTCCTCCTCATCCTCCTCCTTCGTAGCCTCCTCCTCCCCCTACGGCTATTGGGCCCCGCCCTTCCTCCTGCAGTAATCCAGGTGGCCTCTAGAGGTCCTCAGGGGTCCGCCTTCATCCACCAGCCCCCACCAACCAGCTCCCCCACCAAAAAAAATGCGGGCGAAGAAACCAGCCATACGCAGTGGAGGGAACACCAATGTAGGTACCGCTTTCGGTGGAGCTCCCTATGATCCCGCGAAGCGTGTGAGGAGTGTGCCGAAACAGGGGCGGTGGTACCATGCGGGCGCTGCCATTGGGGCCTTCAGTGGAGCTCCCCATGAAGCCACGAAACGTGTGCGGTGGTGCCATGCGGGCGCTATCACTGAGGCCTTCAGTGGAGCTTCCTATGGAGCCGTGCCGAATCGGGCGCAGTGCTGCCGTGCGGGCACTGCCACTGGGGCCTTCGGTGGACCTCCCTGTGGGGCCACGAAACGTGTGAGGGGTGTGCCGAAACGGGTGCGGGTGCACCATGCGAACGCAGCCGCTGGGGCCTTCGGCGGAGCTCCCTTTGGGCGGCATGCGAGCGCAGCCACTCAGGCCCTCGGAGCTCCCCGTGGGCCCAGAAACGTGCAAGGGGTGTGTGCCGAAGCAGGTGCGGGTACGCCACGCGAACGCAGCGACTGGGGCCTTCGGTGGAGCTCAGGAACTCCCCATGGGGCCACGAAACGTGTGAGGGGTGTGCCCAATCGGGTGCGGGTGCGCCATGCGAACGCAGCCGCTGGGGCGTTCGGTGGAACTCCCTATGTGGCCTCGGAGCGCGTGAAGGGTGTGCCGGGTCGGGTCTGGACACGCAATGCATCCGCAACCACTGGGGCTTCCGGTGGAGCTCCCTATGGGGCCACGAAACGTGTGAGGGGTGTGCCTGGTCGGGCGCGGGTACGCCATGCGAACGCAGCGACTGGGGCCTCTGGTGGAGCTCCCTATGCGGCCACGAACGTGCGATGGGCGTGCCGAGTCGTGTGCGGGTGCGCCAGGCGAATGCAGCGTGAGCCGAAACAGAAACATGCCGAGGGTAGAAGCAGGAATGGCAGGGATACGAGGAAGAGGAAGCGGAATAGGAAGAGAAAGGAAGAGGACGCGGGGCGCTGTGCCTTCAAAACGACAATCCAACACCATAGGATGGTTGGGAAATGACATATCCGCCACCGTGCCTACACGGAGTGGGCGTGTTATGCTCCTGCGGTCCCTCTGGGATTTTGTATCATGTTTCCTAGGGCCGACCCCCCCCCCTGGCTCGCACTCGCTCGCTTTGACCGCCCCCTTCTTTTCGGCCTCCAGACGGTCAAGATGGCTCAGAAAGGGCTTCCAAGAAGCCAGAAAGATACGAAAGCGGACCAAGATGGCCCAAGACGGCTCAAGAGGATCTCAAGGCGACCTCCAGACGGCTCAAGGGCCACCAAAACGGCCCAAAAAGGGCTCCAAGAGGCCCGCCAGGACAACCCGAAGAGACGGAAAACAGCGACGGTCCTTGGCTTCTTACTGGATTTTGAGGTTCTCGATTGTTGGGGCTTCCGATCGCCCGACACGGCCCAAGAGGCCTCCAAGATAGCTTCACGACAGCCGAGGAAGCCCCGAAGAGGGCCCCAAGTCGGCCCAAGAAGACCCCAGGATCACCCAATAGGCCCCCAAGAGGGCCCCAAGGCGGCCCTAAAGCGCTCGAAGGGTGCGCCAGACGAGGGCGCCAGACGGGACAAGAGCCCTATAAGACTGCCCAAGAGGCCCCAAAGAGGCCCCAGGCAGCCCCCAAGACGCCCTTAGAAGGCAAAACAGCATAACGACGTTCACGAGATGTTTGAAGGATCTTGAGGTTCTCGCCTGCTTGGGTTTCCGACCAGGGGCCCCAAAGAGGGCCCCAAGTCGGCGCCCAAGAGGACCTTAGGATCGCCCAATAGGCTCCGAAGAGGGCCCCAAGGCGGCCCCAAAACGCGCCAGGAAGGCACCAAGACGGCCTAAACAAGCCCGCGCGACGGCATCCGAAAGCGCCAGACGAGCCAAGAGCTTTCTAGGACGGCCCAAGAGGCCCTAAGAAGCCCCCGAGAGGCCCCAGGAGGCCCCCAAGAGGCTCACAGGCTCAAAGGAGACTCACATAAGCACCCAGGAGGCCCCAAGAATGGGGCCCATGAGCCCTTTTTCCCTTCTCGTCCTCATATGATTAATCGCCAATTTATCATCCTCCTCCTCCTCTTCCTTCTTCTCCTCCTCCTCCTCATCCTCCTCCTCCTCCTCCTCCTCCTCCTCCTCCTCCTCCTCCTCCCCCTCCCCCTCCCCCTCCTCTTGCTCCTCAATACCGCACGGACGAAGGCGAGATCGAGATCGCGCCCCTTCCCAATGCCGACACCTCGCTGAAATGCCGCGAGGGGTGAACTCGACCTCTTTCCTATCGCGCCGACGAAGACAAGGTCGACTTCACGACCCGTCCTAGTTCAGACCAGTCGTCGGAATTGCGCTGTTCCTACTCTCGGTCTCCTTCCTGCTGCGCTGTCGCACAAGCACAGTGGCGGGGTTTTCGCAGGCAGCTGGATCAGAAACGCCAGAAATCTAAATCCTCGATCCTCGAAGTCTCATCCTGATGAGCCGCTGCAAGCACCCTGTCCTCGTCCTCGTCCTCGTCTTCGTCCTCGTCCACCTCGTCCTCCTACTCCTCCTCGTCCTCCTCCTCCTCCTGATGAGCAACGAGATTACGACGACACTACACGAGTCCAGATCGCGTTGGCCGACGAAGTACTGCTGAAGGACGGATCGGGCTACACGGTCGACTTTTGCAAATTGCTGCTTGAGCAAGCAACGGTCAAGCTGATGTGCGCGATGGGAGGCCGTGTCAAACTTGGAACCGCACCTCAGGGGCACTTCGAGTCTCTCGCCGAGGACCTTCTGGGTACACACAAGCTCGGCGGGAAGAAGGCAAGGGCAAGGGAGCGTAGCAGAACAAGTCAACAGGGGCTCGGACGATGGGTGGTTCTCTAGACTGGAGGCTCCTGGAGCAAGGATCGCTCGTCGTGAAATTTCCTCTTCGTCAAGTCCTGGCCCTGCGCCAGGCTCAGCGTCGCCGCCTCGAGGGGGTTGAAGCTCAGCTGGTCCCTGGGCGCTTCTGTCCGGCGCAAGGAGAGCCGAGACGCTCGATGCCGACCTGCTCCGCGTGGCCACACCGCATCCGCGGACGGCCTGCCCTGGCGCGCAGAGTGCCGCCCCTCGCTCTGCATCCGCCCTGGCTGCCGGGGCGGCGGCGGCGGCGGCCGCGACCCGCTGCGCAGGGCTCCCCACCGAGCGCGCGTATTGAAGGCTCCGAGCTTCGTCGCTCCTGCTCCCTCTCTTCTTCGAGAGGAGGCGCGCTCGCTCGCCCGCGGAGGCTCCGCTCCTCCTCACCTCTATCCCAGCCGAGGAGGAGGAGGAGGGAAGAGGACGGGGAGGAGGAGGAGGAGGAGGAGGAGGAGGAGGAGGAGGAGGAGGAGGAGGAGGAGAAGCAGGAGGGGGGGAGGAGAAGAAAGAGGAGGAGGAGAAGAAGAAAGAGGAGGAGGAGAAGAAGGAGTAGGAGGAGGAGGAGAGAGGAGAAGGAGGAGGAGGAGGTGGAGGAGGAGGAGGAGGAGGAGAATGGAGGAGGAGGAGGAGGACGAGGAGGAGGAGGAGGAGGAGGAGGAGGCATGTGGCACCGGCGCCCGCCCCCACTTGCTTGTGGCTCTGCTGTGCTGTCCCCTGGCCCGTCCCTTCCCAGTCGCTGCTCCGTGCCCGTCCCCGTCCCGACCCCCGCCCCCGCCGTCTGCATGCTGGGGGGGTGCTGGCAGGCGAATCAGGACTGGGCGGGGGCTTCGAAGGCCAGCCTGGCACGGTCACTGCTGGCCGGCCGAAGCCTCATGAGGCCAGCGAGGTGTCCCCCCCCGCCCTCGAGCGCCTCCCAGCAGCTTGCAACCGGATATAGACTCGGGCGCATCATGGCTGCAAGGCGCGCGTTGCCCATAACCTCGTGTAGTATATATGTGTTGGGGGTGGGAACAAGGCACAGGTGCATGCTCGAGTGTACTATTTTATGTCGCACCCAAAACGCGTGATGCCGAGTCCTATCCTATCCCATCCAATCCAATCATCCTCTTCTTCATCTTCCGACCCAAATGCGCTCAAAATCTGTCCCAGGACACCTTAAAAGGACTATCCGCGTCCAGCCGCGGCGACGAAGAACCAGCGACAACGAAACGAAAAAATATCACAACGACGACGACGACGTCGTCATTTCCGCGCGGCCGCCTCTCCTCCTCCTCCTCCTCCTCCTCCTCCTCCTCCTCCTCCTCCTCCTCCTACTCCTCCTCCTCCTCTTCCTCTCTTCCTCCTCCTCCTCTTCCTCCTCCTCCTCTCATCATCATCATCATCATCATCATCATCATCATCATCATCATCATCATCATCATCATCATCATCATCATCCTCATCATCATCAACATCATCATCATCATTCCACTGTTGCCGCTGCTCGTCCACCTCCACTGCGTCCTAGGCCTGAGCCGGCGACCAGCTGCCTGGACAGGTGCCTCGGCGGCGAGGACCGCGTCCTCCTCCCTCAATCTCCCTCTCTCCCCCGCTCTCTCTCCCTCTCTCCCTCGCTCTCTTTCTAAATGTCTCTGTTATTGTGTATGTCTCTCTGTGCCTTTTTCTATGTATCTCTCTCTCTCTCTCTTTCTCTCTTTCCATCTCCCTCTCTCTTTCTCGATATCTCTATATATATATGAAAGCTATATTTCTCTCTCTCTCTCTCTCACACTCTCTCTCTGGAGACTCTCTCTGTCTCTCTCTCTATCTCTCTTTTTCTCTTTCTCTCCCTCTTTGCATACATAAGTTTGTACACCCGAAAGGTTGTGTTTTGTTCAGCGCTCCCCCCGCGAGTGATGTGTTCCTGGCGTTGGGCCCATGCTTTGCGTAACACACCTCCTGCAATGAATGGGGATGCGCCTCTCGAAGAGTTCCTCGGGCGCAACAGCTTGCCCGACACCAGTTTGAGTGCTATGACAAAAAACATCGCGCACGGACGCAGTACACAGCATGGCCTGCACAGACGCTGACGGAGCGAGCGACGTGAGCAAAGGGATGGTTCCATCAGAGTCGGGCGAAGCCAAGTCCCAAGGGCATCTTGTGTTCTCGGGCAAACACTGTAATGCAACAGATCGCCGAGGTCGATGCTATCACCCTCGGGGTCGAGCATCTGCAAACGCATCTACGCCAGGGAGCATGACATCGCGCCGTCGTACACACACGTACGCACGTGGCCTCCAGGAGGGGCCAGCTCAATATACGTGGAAGTCTGCTGAACAACGACCTTAATGTTGTTCATGATCTGGGCAACTTCGGTCGGGCTGGGCGGCGACAGCCATGAAAAAATCTTCTGCAAAAGTCAAAACTCGGGAAGTCAATCGAAATCTACAGGATCGCGAGCCTTGGCTGCGTTGGAGAAGCGTACACGCAAAAAAAAATGGAAACTCGTCCAGGAAACACATCGACACCATCACACTCATCCTACGAGCTACACACTTGGCATATAACAAAATCCCTCCGCCATCCCCGCATCGTGCGCGCAATACATATATGACCCGAACACCCGTACAGATTCCAGACGGAGACCATGTTCTCCAATCGAGTTCCAGCTTGAGCAAGCGGCAGGTATGTAGTAGCGCATGCAGCTGCACAGCACGGGCGTCGTGTACCAATTGTGGGAACTCCATCGCTATCTCCAGCGCCTTGAGGCCACGCAGCATGGGGCCTGAAAGCGAAAACCGCGGCGTACCAGCGAAGAGTTTGAGGCTGGAGTCGTATACCATGAGCACTGCGGGAGTCGGAGCATATTCCTGCAGGATGTAGAACGGCACGGACAGACAGGTGGATAAGAACATTGCGATCGTAGCGGCCATCCCAAACCCGAGGTCGCGCAGCACCCGGACAAGGGCCTTGAAACTTGTTGGGTGCCTCCTGCCGCGTATACTGGTGGCCCTCAGGGCCAATCTCGACCCCTGAATATTCAGCGCCTCGTAGCACCTGCAGCACTGCAGCACCGTCGGGCAGGCAGCCGAGGAAAACTCCAGCGCAGGAAAGCGCGAAAGAGCCCGCCACAATCATCTGGCACTTTCCGGACCTGAGCGTCAGCCTGACACGGGCCCCCAGGATTTCACTTCAGGGGAGGGACCGAGTCCGTGAGCAAGTTACTCATGCCGGACAGAAGATCATCAACATGCAGCAAACCCTGGGCGTGTTTCGATGCGTCGGCTCCCCTTCCACAGAATCCAGAACGTGATCGGGCCCAACGCCAACGACGAGAAGCACGTGCTGGCTGGATCGCACGGCCGCCCCCCCACCCCCGTGATCGTGGCAAGTTGCCGCCTTGCATGCACGGTCGTGGCCGCGTCTCCGCGCGCAAAGCAGCGAAAAATGATAGGCGTCGGGGTCCACATTGTACTGAGGATTCTCAGAACCCAGGAAATCATCAGCGATGGGAACAAGCAGAATCACTGCGTTCGGCACTTCATGCAACTATTGGGGAAGCCCCCGCTCCTCCGCCTCCACAGTATTGGCGGCGATGCTCCTTTCACTCGCTCCTCCCCTCAGATGTTCATGAAGTGTTCCTGGTGCCACCTTCATCAGCGCTGCCCCCGCACCCATCGAAATAGCCTCGCGCGAGGTGTTCGCCGACGCCAGCGGCATCGCCTTGCCAGTGTCGCAAAGAGAAAGTTGCCCACGTCCGCGGGGTGAGACCCTGAGGGTGAACAGGTCAGCAGAGCATGTCGCATCCCACATGGGGGAAGTCGTAACAGTCAAACAACATGCGACCTAAACAACATGTGATCTGCAGGGCCGATCTGCCAGCAGGAGCCGGTCAGCCCATGTGGGTCTGGCGCAGCATACCCGCAAAACTAAATCGGTCCAACTTCCACTCACTCATGTCGCGGAATCGCGGAACGAACGCACAGATTAGCAGCGTTGCAGCAGCTCCTCCGACACCCCCATGTCCACCCCCACCGGATTGAGAACAACACCCCAATACCTGCCCCCCTCCCACCCCCAACACCTCCGCGGACCTGCGCGGGACACCCTCATCATAAAGCATACCTTGTAGGGGAGTCCGTACTCCCATCTTCCTCCATATCGACATTTTGAATGTCATACTCTGGATAGCTCCCCCTGGGCCGCGGCCTCACTGGGTGGTAGCCTAATCGCGGGCGAACTGTGCCTCCAATATTGAAAAATAGTACTACCTGGCATACACACAAATCTCGGCAAAATCATTGCACTAATCTCCCTCGGCATCGAAGAGCTGTTGGAGGATGGGGCGAGTGCGCAAAGTTTTCGGCACGAAGAAAAATTTGCCAGCCCTCCAGCCACGCACCACGCACATCGTTCAGTAACGCAGTTCCTCGTGCGTCGTGACAGGCTTGTTCGCCATGTTCTGCTCGGCAACCTTCACCTGCTCATGCATGAGATCTCTGACCGAGACGCCGAATGGGAGCCAATCCTGAGGGATACTTGCAACGGCCTGCTGGACGAGCGAACGACGCACTGGACCCTCAATGAGCCAGTCGGGAAATCCATGGGCCTCGAGGGGATCGAAGTTCTGGAACGTGTCCGCCACTCGGAGAAGGTCAGAGGACTCGAAACGTTTAGGCCTTGTCCAGACATCACACACGGTAGGTCCGTAGAATTTTTGTCCAACCTGGACGCCCGCGCACTCTCATCTTTCCCCCAACCGTACATGGCCGGACCTATCTGATATAAACCCACGTGCCACATGCAATACCCAAGTAAATTGTGCGACAACGATCCCCTACCGCCGACGTCATTCCATCCTCCGAATGCCTCCCCTCCTCCTTAATCGCATAGCTCCTGCCGCGCAAGATCAGATTAAGACACCGCGTCGAGGCCGACAGAGAATAGCCAACTTGGGACAGGAAAACACCTGGCAGTAGAGCACACGACCACGGCATCCGTTCGGCATGTGTACATTCACGATGCATAGAGACCCCGCCGGTCGTTTTTCAGGATGTACACATCTCTTCCAAGCCACTGTGATCCCACTTGAAGCCTGCCGTGCATCAGCGTGTCATGCTTCTGGCGGACAGTCCACATGGCGAGTAACAGCCACCGATTGTTGATGTCAAGATCGCTACGCACCTTGAGCAGAAAGACCTCAGAACTGCCCCTGGGGCCCAGAAATCCGTGATTGTCGAACGCCTTGATTACCAGACCATTTTGAGAGGCAATTGAAATACATGCGTGACGAACCTTATCTGCTTCCTTCCGCAATGTTGTGCCCATCATGGAGCGTGAAAGCCCAAGCACACTAAGACGCGCGTAACCTTGTTAAGACATGTTACTTGCAGAACCTCTCGAACTATATGATGACGTCCCCGAACAAGTAGAGTTGCGACTGAGCAGCCTTCTCCGACTAGCAAGGAGGACCACAATCGCTTCCATCAAACCCACTACTCACAACCTCACTCGACGGCGTACGACTCGACCTGCTTCACGCTGGCCCCGAACTGGTTCACCCGTACTTGTTCCGCCCCATCGTTCGCTATGTCCATTATCGAGTCTGCCGAATTCCTGTAGGATTCCATGCTGGCCGCGAGAATGCCGACGCGAGCAACCATCGTGTTCATGTCCTCGCGCATCTCGGTGACCGTCCCGTGGATCGGACTCGCGCTGGTCGCCAGCTTGGTGTCGACGTCCAGGATGGGTGCCACAGATCCTTGCGCCCACCCTGGCGCTTGACCCGCCGTGGCAAAAAACAACAGTGTGCGGGGGCAACGGAGGAGAAAAAGAGGGGGCCATGTACCCACCAAACGATCGTTCGAGCCTTCCCCCTGGCAAGGATCAAGCTCAAGCCGTCAGGGCCAAACGGCTTGAAGTTTGGTCAAAATGCTTGCACAAGGCTACACCACAAAGGTTGCACCGCACAGTTTGTACGACACAGATCACACCACATAGATTGCACCCCGCAGCCTGCACCACGTAGAGTTCACCACGTAGCTAACACCGCATAGCTTAGACCGCACATATTGCACCACGCAGCTTGCACCACACAGCCTGCACCAACCAGATTGCACCGCGTAGCTTGCAACACACATAGATTGGCCCACCTAGCCTACACCGCGTACCTCGGCCCACAGAGTTTAAATAAACAATTCGATGACACACAAGTTGGGGTCTTCGCTGGGAAACATGCGTTACAACATCTTGCTACAAGAAGCGAAGAGTACATTGTTCGGTCGGTTTTGGACCTCGCGGGGGGCCCCCAGAGATCCAATGAGAGTCCGGGGGCCGCCTGGGAATACTGGCAGGCCAATTTCTTACGCCGCCCGCTGAGTGTAAGAGGGACGCGTTGAAACAACAGGCCGCTGCTGCCGCTACTTTCGTGCTCGACTTCTGACCCCTGGATCCAACCGCGTTGATATCTCGCAATGTCCATGACACTACTGCGCTGCCGATGAAAAACGCCAATTCCCCACCGAGGGACAGGGACCGCGCCCTTCGACGCACCGGCCAGGGCAAGGCAAGGGGACCAGGAGAAGGAGGGAGGAGCGGAAGACGAGGAGGGCGCGAGGGTGGCTGCTGAACGCGGCTGCAAGCATGCCGATGTCTCGCAGCTGCTTCCGCCGGCTTCACGCTGGCCCTGCCTTGCCCGCCGCCGGCGGCGCTGCCGCCGCTGCGCCCCCCTCCGAGGAGGAGGAGGAGGAGGAGGAGGAGGAGGAGGGGGAGGAGGAGGAGGAGGAGGAGGAGGAGGAGAGGAGGAGGAGGAGGAGGAGGAGGAGGAGGAGGAGGAGGAGGAGGAGGCCCGCCTCTCCCGCGCGAGGGCGAGCCGCGCCACGGGCGGGGCCCTCCCTCGGAGCGCCCCGCGCAGGCTCCGGCGCTCCCCCTGCGCCGCCCCCCCCTTGCCGGCGGCGCCGCCGGCCTCTGCTTCGGCGCCAGCCTCTTGGCGCCCGGGTCGTCGTCCGCCTGCCGGAGGGCGCGAGTCCGCACACGCCCTTGGGGAGGAGGAGGCGGCGGAGGGAGGAGGGGGGAGGAGGAGGAGGAGGACGACCACGACGACGACGACGACGACGACGACGACGGCCACGGCCACGGCCACGGCGACGGCGACCACAACGGCGACGGCGGCGGCGGCGACGACGGTGTCCACGACGACGACGGCAGCGACGGCGGCGGTGGCGACGACGACATCCGATGAGGAATCGGGGGGAGGGACGGAGGGGGGAAGAAAGATGGGAGGAGGAGAAAAAGGAGGAGGAGGAGGAGGAGGAGCGACCCGCGCTCAGGAGGGGGGGAAGGACGTCCACCGTCCATGCTGCTCTCTGCCCTACCTCCCCCGGGCGCGCCTGGGCGGCCAGCTCGGGCAAGCGCGGCAACAGTCGGTGATCGTCGCGCCGACGTCCGAAGCCGCCATAATATGAGGCCACGGGTGCGCGTGGCATCGGGGGCAAGAGGGGATGAGCGAAGAGACTGAAAAGAGGCATGCAGCGAATCGAAAGCAACACAGGCAGACAGGAAAACATCACGTTCAGATTGGAGGAGGTGCGGGAGGAAAGATGAATAAGGGTCGGCACCATAGTCTTGTGGAAGAAGACGGAGCAGCTTACGGAGAATATGCACACCAATCGGACATGATACATAGTGAAGGCACGGATGAGACAGGCGCGAGCGTAGGTCTCCAACCTCCGAGCCTCAACTTTGCGCCCCATATTCTTCAGGTCGAAAAGGGAATTCGGAGGGAAGCTGTGCCTGGGGGCGCAGGTGAGTAGCTGCAGCCCATCTTTTTCAATACGACGTGCCAGAGCGCCAGGGTGGTGCACCTGGGCCACATGGGAGGCCACGGGGAGCCCATAAATGTTGCACGCTGCAATGCTGCTTGAGAGCCCCAGCCCCATAGAATTGATCCTGAAGCACCTCTCTTTCAACTTCGCTAATACGGGGTCCCAAGCGCTCCGCCGAAACAATCCCCACTCCCACCCCCAGGTAACACCCACACCTTGAAATCTGAAAGCTGCCCACGCGCATACCTGCAGCACGACAGAGCTAAAGAGCATCCCTACAGGCGCCAGGGTCAGGGAATACCAGCCGGCACTTCTTTGCGTTCAAAAGCAGACCTGTGCCGCCCCCCGCTCAGCTGAAGAAGCCGACAGAGGCGCGGGAGCACACTGATCACGTCATTAGCTGTCGCGGCCAGGCCATCGGCAGACACGTTGTAGGTAGTACCAGTACTAAGTGATAGCGATTGAAGTTTCCGAATAACAGGACCGAAACAACGACTGGATCATAAACCACTTTTTTTTTGGGGGGGGGGCTTAATCCCCCTGCAATACATAACCACGCACGGTTCAGAATTGTTAAAGCTCGCCAGCATACGACTGCCACGATGCAAAGCCATAGTACCCATAGTAATAAAATCAGGAATGACATAGCTACGAAGTACAGCCCAGATAGATTCATGGTTGATGCTAGGGGGCGCAACCTTATGGTCGAACAGAGCAGCTCCTGCCCTCTGCTGGTCACACGTAGAGTTATAGATCAGCAGGTTGGCGTCTAGCTCGACAATGTCGTCTATCACCTGGCGCCCTCGAAGGGCGCCTTTTTGGGGGTACTGGACCACGTCATTGGCAGCCTGCGATAACGGCCAAGCAATGCTTGCACTCAACAGTGCGTCGTCCGCGCTGGAGAAGGGAATCGGCCTAGTGCCCCCAGGGATGCGCGCCACCATCTCTTCTTCAGACGACTGGCCCTTCGGGGGGAAGGCGGCCGCGCTCGCGTTGAAGTCCGCGGACAGGCTCTGGCTCTCAACGAGCTCGCGGCACAGCGCATAAAGACACTGGAGGCCAACGTGCACTGCTGCTTGCCGCGCCGAGTAAATAGGCCCATCAGGGCCAGAACATGTTTCTTTCTTACTAGCTAAAAGATTCTCAAATATGTCCCCGGGAATAATCCAAGGATGTATCGATCCAAGTTTTGAAAGCATTGGTAATCATCTCGGGGAATTGGCTCAACAGTGGGCACGGGATCGGCAACGGTGTCGGAGTTGACCGAGCGGCGCTGGAAGACCCCACCCCAGTGCTCTGCTAGCAAGCGTGAACAGGCGGTCGGGTCAGCACGCGCAACTCCGCCCGCGTCTGTCACTTGCTGGAGGGAAGCCCGTCTGCCCGAGCGCCCCCAGGCAAGAGACATGCGGCGAGCACGGGCAAGCCGCTGCCACTCGCGCCTCCCCGTTGGCACCGCCAGCTTCCGCGCGCGCAGAGGCTTCGCGGTTCTGCGAGGACTGGCGCATCAGGCCAGCATCGAGCAGGTCAAAGCCCATGCGGTTAGACCACCGCATCTCCTTGGGATCAAAGCACCTACAGAGGTCAGGAAAAGCTGCGAGGCCCTTAGAGATCTTGCGGGGCCTGCAAGACTGCGGTTCTTCAATAATCCTAACTCCTTTCTCAAAAACCCAGTCCTTGACGCGATGAGCGGCAACGTGCGTTGCTCCCTTGATATCCTGGAGACGGGCGGTCGGGTCCGCGGACAGAAACTCCGGGTCCAGTAGGTCCCGAATCAGGATGCTGAACTGCGGGCGATTGCTTACCCAGGAGGCTGCGCGCGGGGGGGCCCGGCGGCGTCCAGCGCGCAAGTGAGAGGGTCACTGGGCAGTGGTCCGAGGGCGCCCCAAGGTCGGCGATCGGCCAAAGCGTTCCTGCGCGCGGGCAAAGGTCGCGGATGTCTTGCGAAGCGAGCGTGCACTAGATACGATCGAGCCGAGCATACGAGATGTGCGTGGTCTCTCCTTCGGATTGCCGACGAGCGATGCGATGCGTCCCCCCCCTGCGCCACTCCCCCAAGCATTCCCAAGATAGAATTAAAATGAGCAGCTAGTCTGGGAAATTGCAAACTCCCGCGTCCGCATTCGCACGCAGGCGCGACTCCCCCGTCGCCATAAAGTTCCAGTCGCCCAGCACGATACCGAGCGAGGCCGTAGGTGGTAACCGTGCACGCTGCATGTTATAGAATATCCCCCTCACTTCCCATTCAGCCCATTCAGGATCAATGCGAATATTTACTAGCTGACAACTGCCGAGGGTACCCTGCGAGAGAAGGTAGGCAATGCGCCCTGGAACAATCCGCCGGCCCCCTTGTGGGGCCACCAGGCTGTAGGCGCGGGTTCGCAGTTTCCAGTACCAGTTGTAGCTTGTAGTTTCCAGTGTTACAGTTCTGCTTCTTGCTGGTTACTGTAACTAGTTGACTTCTTGCTGGTTACTGTAACTAGTTGATTGACCGCGCGAGGGGGGGGAGGCCCACACAAGACTTTTAGCGTCTCCCGGGCGCGTTGCCTGAATTGCTGGGGGGGCTCGAAACCAACACCCCTCGCGCAGATCCGCGGGGTCAGGGTCCAAAAACACATTGGAATTTGCCACATTTCTGAAATTCGGTGCCACCCCTCACGCAGATCCGCGGGGTCAGGGTCCAAAAACACATGGGATTTGCCACATTTCTGAAATTCGGTGCCACCCCTCACGCAGATCCGCGGGGTCAGGGTCCAAAAACACAGGGGAGTTGCCACATTTCTGAAATTCGGTGCCACCCCTCACGCAGATCCGCGGGGTCAGGGTCCAAAAACACAAGGGATTTGCCACATTTCTGCAATTCGATGCCACCCCTCACGCACATCCATCGCAAGGCGTGGCAACCCAAACTGCGAGAACTCCCTCGGCCCTGTAATCGCAAGGTGTGGTAACCAAGCCCGTAAACCATACACGTCTTACCAATCGCCAGGTGTGGTAACCCCTCTTGTGATCAGTTGGTTTTGCTGACTGCGAATCGGCTTCGCATGAAGTTTCGATGCTGCTTCACGACAGCGCCAAGGCCTCATGACTTAGCTCTTCCATGGCCCATTCTCCGAGAGAGGGGGCCGGCGGCAGGGGGCGAAGCCCTTACGGATCACATGCAAGTTCACGACCTGAAACTGAGCCAGCAACTGGTTAGACATGAAAAAGAGCAGGCCGCCAGCCGACGCAGAAGCACAGAGGGAACCAAACGGACGGAAGGTTTTGTGATCCTTTGTTTACCTGCTCCAAATCTGGTTCAATACCGTGGAACTCCTGAAGACACACCACATCGTTTTTCCCGAGAGCGGACTTCAGACGTCGAAGCCTCTCACGAATTACATATTGACTGGTAAACGCAGATCCCAGGATCGTCCGAACATTCCATGTGCACACACGCAACCGTCGACCCAAATTATAAGGACGAGAAGGGGGGGGGAGAGCGGGGGCTGCTGCTAGGCGCAGGCGGCAGGCCGCGACAGTAACTAGCATGGCAAGCACGAGCGCGCGGCAAAGGGTTGGCCCCCAGGCTGGAGGCGCTCCAAACAGCGCCAAACAGCGCCCCCGCCCACAGGACGCTGCGCCCGGCGCTGTCGATCTGGATGTGACTGCCCGTCGTGCACTTCCTACTGTCGGGCGGATGCGTCCGCGATGATCTTCAGCACCGTTTCGTAGCTGATGCCCCACTCCGACAGCTCTGCCGCAATAGGGTGGAACTCTTCTTGCCCCAATCCCGACCCCTTCGTCTTGACGAGCTCCCACGCATCACCTGCGCCGATGATCTGGAGAACCCCATTTGAAACCGTTGACCCCGAGGCGGCAGTCGCTCGTCCACTTGGGCGAACGCCTGTGGGCCACGAGGAACGGGTCGTAGATCTTGTTGAACGCTCTCTGCCGATCCCGAACATCGAGCGGGAGGTCCTGCCGACAGCGAACGTCGACCGTCGTATTCGCCCGCTTGTCCGTCCACGCATGACCGCCCGTCTCGTTGCACGCCTTTTGAAACACCTTGGCACTGATCGGGCTCGGGAACTTGAGCTTGTATGACTGCGAAACTCCATGGAGCGTGGTTTCCACACTTCGAGCAAGTGTTGGATACGCCGCACGAGATGCTCCTCATAGTGAGCTTTGCGAGCTTCACGAAACAGCGGACGAGGAAAAGTTCCGATGAACCGCACAGTCGCATCAGAAGGTTGTTGATGAGCATGACCACGAGCACGCCCAATCATCACACTGGAATATTCATCAGGTAAGCCTCCATCAGTACTCCACGCCGTAGTACTGCGAGCCTGTCCATTTGCAATATCTCTTACCTGGCTGGAGAGCAGCGCGATGAAGATGTTCTGCTCATTGACATGCTTGTTGTGGCTGATCATGTATTGCTGGATGGAGTCGAGGGTGATCTGGCCTCCCTGCTGGACGAGCGATTGCTTGAGGATCCGCCGCCGCCGATCCACCGACTTGCTCTTCGACTCCCGGCGCACACGGCTACGACTCAGGCTGCTCTCCTGCTGACGTTGCGCACAGCCGTTCTTCACTTTGGCGATATTGCAGGGACGGGGGGACAAAATGTCGCGCAGCCCGTGCCTGCGCCTTGGCGCGGGCAAAGAATGAGAGGAGTTCCCACCTGGCTGGGCAGCCACCTGCGGCGGGGAACGCGGAGCTGACCTGGACAGCTGCTTTGGAAAATGTTTTCTTTGAGCCAGGTTGGCTTGAGCCAAAATGGTTTGAGCCAAAATGGCTACGGAGGAAAAGGAGGAGGAGGAGGAGGAGGAGGAGGAGGAGGAGGAGGAGGAGGACCAGTGTAAACCCAAGAGGCATCAACGATGTTGGAATCAACCCTCCCTCCAAGCTCCCTCTTCATAGGCCCCTACAACGGTCCATGCTTACTTGGAAAATTGTTTCGTTGGAAGACAACTGTTTCAAGACCCTGAAGCATGCCAAAACATCGTTTTCGGCATTTCAACGCCACGGATCAGCCTGACTGCTGCGTGTTGACGATCCTGAGTCGCGTCAGAGCGCCATTCCTGGGACTTGAACACCGCGAGCCAACATAACTTCTGCACCCTCATAAGCCTGATTTTTTCCAATATGCAATATTTGGTACGTTGACCATGGAAACCCATGAACCGCTTGCAAATGTTGAAAACGAGTGTGCGCGGCGCTTAAGCGAGAGCCACACATTGAAAACGAACCGCACCCAATCCGTGAAACTGCTGCAAATGTTTAAGACACGTACGCGCGGCGCGAAGACGAGAACCACATCTTGAAAACGACCCGCCCTCAATCCGTCAAACCCTTAATATTTTCGAACGGATGTGCGCGGCGATAAGGCGAGAGCCACAATTTGAAAAAAAACCCTTAACCCGCGAAGCTCTTGCACATGTTTGCAACGAGCGTGCGCGGTTCTCAAGCGAGGGCCACATGTTGAAAAGGAGCTGCCCCCAATCCGTGAAACTGTTGCAATGTGTTTAACGGGTGCGCGGGGCGCTCAAGCGAGAACCACAATTCGAAAACCACCCGCCTTCAATCCGTGAAACCATTGCACATGTTGAAGACGAGTGCGCGCGGCGCTAAGGCGAAAGCCACGTTTTGAAAACCACCCGCCCTCCATATGCGAAACCGTTGCCAAATTTTACGCTTCGGAACCAAAAGTGGCGTGGAAATCTCAAGCGACACGCCGGGTCAGCCCTAAAAGCTGGCCTCGGGGTGCGGCAGGGGAAAACTATTTATAATGAATGAGAGAGTGGAGAAAGAGAAGGAGGAGGAGGAAGGAGGAGGAGGAGACAGGACAGGACATCCGCATAAGGGGTTCAACGTCAAAACACCATCGCTGGTACTGTGCGCGCTTCCGGCAAAATCCCCTGCAATTGGTTGTGCCAGAGGCCCTGCCTTCTCACTGCCGCTGCTGGCCCTCCCGCGCGCCCAAGGGGCGGGGGGGCGCGGGCTTAGCAGCGCGCCCAAGCAACGGGGGGAGGAGACGAGGAGGAGGAGGAGGAGGAGGAGGAGGAGGGCACGAAGCTCGGCGGAGCGGGTGCCGACGGTGCTACACTATGCCTGTAGGCGATGCAATGCTGCCACTCGCGCAGAGGCGAGCGCAGCGGCGTGGATGGGCAGGCTGCAAGCAGCTCGCCACTTCAGAATATGGAACAGCTGCGCGGCCAGCACCACAGCGTGGACACAGACCATGCGCGGGCGCGCACGATGCTCACGCCGGTGGCCTAGCCCAAAGAAAGCGGCGCCGCTACCCAGCTCACTCGGCTCAGCGGGGGCGGCGGCGGCGCCGCGGAGCACCGGGCAGACCATGTAGTGGGAGAGGTCGTCCCGCGCGTCGCAGCCCATGAGGCAGGAACGGGGAGCGATGACGTGCATCCTGCCCGACGTGATCCAGCCGTTGGCGGCGGCGCGCAGCCGCGACCGCAGCCAGGCGGGGCGAGCCAAGCGCAGCTCGGCGCGGAGCTCCAGCCAGCGGGCGCGGAGCTCCTCGGCGGGCACCTCAAGGCCCCAGCGCCGCGCACGGCGGCCGATCAGCTGGCCGAGGCGGTCCGCGTAGAGGCCGTCGCGGAGGGCGCGCGTCGCCACGGCCTGGCGCTTGATCTTCCTGGGCGGGGCGGCCCGGGCAGCCGCCAGCTCCGCAGCGCGCATGGCACGCCGAGCAGCATCGACGAGGGGCGTCGGCACTGGGGCGGGCACCTTGTCAAGCACAGGGCGCGGGTGCGGCAGGGCGCCGAACTGATCCATCACGAGGCCGTGGGTCTGGGCGATGGGGCGCTTGGTGGCCCACCATCTCGGCGACCACGAGCCCTGCAGGACGCGTCGATGCGGAAGCCCCTCCAGCGCGGGACCAACTCGGCCGGGTACTCCATGGTCTCGCAAATCAGGCTGGGAGTGGCCTCGGCACAGAGCAGCACCAGCGCGCACTTGTGGATCGCTAGCTGAAGGTCAAGGTGAACTCGATGTCAGCGAAATACGAGGCGATGGACGGAAGGATCCTGGCGTTGCGGATGAGCATGCCCAAGTCGTCAGCACACGCCGAGAGGCACCCCTCAGGGGGATCTCCCAGCGCCTCCATCAGCGCACGCATCGGGGCGCCCATGCCCAAGCACCAGGCCGCGCCAGAAAGAGGGCACCCCTGCATAATGCCACACCTCAAAGCAAACAGCGGCTCCAACGCCGCACTGGCACCCGAGCAGCGGAAGGAGCTGAAGGCGAGGCAGTTGCAGCACAGCGCCGAGATCACGTTGCGGAGGCCGAGGGGGGGCGCCGAACCGCGGCAGCACCGCGTCGATCACATCGCGGAAGGGCGACGGGAAAGCCTGGCGGAAGTCGTAGGACAGCAGCATCGGCCTACGTTGGGCAGCCCCAGGGAGTAGACCCTCGCGGCGGCACTCCGCGTCAAGGAACGGGATGCGGCCCACGAATCGCCGCCCAGCGGTAAAGCCTTTGCTGCCCCGCAGCGGTCGCGGAGGAGGCGATGGGCTGGAGGGCGCGGCCCGCGCGGGAGGCAATAAGCTTGGCATCGGCATTCTCGAGGGAGAGAGCGCGGGCCGTCGAGGCGGTGCGGGTGCAGGAGTCGAGGGTGTCCTCGGCCTCGGTTCCCCTCGGCGCGCAGAGGAAGATCGACCAGTTGAGGTCGTGGGGCCCGACGCCCTCGTTGAAGAGCTGTTGCAACAGCGCATGGAGGTGACGCAGGGCGTCGGGGCTGCGCCTCCAGGCAGCGTAGGGCAGCTGGTCTGGCCCAGGGGCGCTGGGCGGCGCCCGCGCAGCGGCGCGCTCCAGCGCGCGCAGCGACGGCTGGGGCAGCTCCACCACAGGGCGCTGCGGGACGCAGCGGTCGAGGGACTCGGAGAGCCGCTGCTTCTGCTCCGCGGTCGGCATGCGCTCGAAGATCTTGCCCCAGTACTCGGCCACCATGCCCGTCATGCCCGCGGAGTCGCTGACCACCTTCGGGGGGGACATTCTCGGAGTCGCCGGTGGCGCAGGGCGCGGGGTCGAGGCGCAGCCCAGCGAGCACCATGCGCCTCCGCCAGGGGGCCCGCGTCTGGCCGACCTGCGCCCCACCCGACGCCAGGCGGGGCTGTCGCGGTCGTTGGCGCGCCGCGCGGCAGCCTCTGCAGCCTGCCTGCGCAAGTTATGCACCTTCGCGGCGACCGCGTCGCAGGCCTCGCCGAAGGCCCTGGGGCCCGCCACGCTCATTGCACTGTGGTCGATGCGCAGGTGGAAAGCCAGTTCGGGACACGATGCCAACAGGCGGGCCGCCAGGGGAGCGCCTCGACGCCAAAGAGCCCGCGCCGCAGTCTTGAAGCCCACGCACGCGGTCTCGGCGCTGCCGCCCCTGACCTCCAGGGAGGAGTTGGCGCGGAGCTGCTCATCTCGGACCCGCCGAGCTGCGAGCTTCATGCAGGTTTTGGTGGCGCGCCAGCGGTCCTCGACAGCCACCGCTTCCAAGTCACTACGCGCCATCATCAGCGATAACGTATCTGGGTCCTTCGGGTGGTAGAAGAGGTGCGAGGGGATCGCCTACTCCTCGCGCGGAACGCGCCTGGCCATCTCGATCTGCAGCACGAGCTGAGCGTGGTCACTGAGGCCGCGCCCCGACACCTCCATCGCGTCGCAGGCAGTCGTGAGGCGCGTAGACACAGAGAGCATCGCATGCGCGTCGATCCCCAAGAAGATGCGGTCAATCACAGAGAGCTACTGGCTGGTCTTATCGCAGCGGGCGGGCCACTGTGCCTCGACCTCCAGCGCCGCGCCAAAGAGACGACGCCAAGCAGGTTGACGGAATTGGCACCGTTGATCAGGTCGCAGGCGCCAAGGCTCATCAGCAGCAGGAGAACGTTGAGAGACCGCAGGCAGGTCCGCGATGTTGAAGTCGCCCGCGCCGATGAAGATGCGCCTCAGGTGATCGTCCGCGGCCCAGGCGAGGCCATCTCTCCAGGACTTCTCCGCCGCCGCGAAGTCGTCAGCTGGGAGGTCGAAGCTGCGTGCATTCAGGATCTTCACGCTGTGCTGCGCCAACGCTGAGGAGCGCGACCCGCCCAAGGACCACGACGTCGAAGGTGGGGGCAGGATCCGCGCTCGAGGAGGCCGCCGCCGCCACCTGCGGGACCAGGAAGGCGACGCCACCCACCCCAGGGGAGGGGCCTGCCGTCAAAAAGGAAAGGTAGCGCTGCGGCTGCTGCTGGCAGAAGGCCCTCAGCGCGTCCTCGGAGCCGTGGGCTTCTTGCTTGGATCAGGATCAGGGCGCCCGCGCGCATGTGGGAGCTCAGGAGCGCGAGCTTGCGCCGTCACAGCCGAGGGTGCGAGCGCAGCAGACCCCTGGCATTCCACGAGACCAAGTACAGCCCACGCGGTCCACACTCCGTAGACGAAGGGCGCCACGGCGACCAGCGCGTGGTGCCAAAGCCACTCCGTGCGGTCCTCGAGCGAGAAGGCCTGCTTGAACTGCTCGGCGATCGCATCCCGGTCGATGGCCAGTCGGGAAACCATGTCCATGTTCCAGCGAATGGAGGTGTCCGCCTCACGTCGTTCGCCCATCTCGAGCTTGGCCAGCTTGACATCCTGGGTCGTGATGATGCCGCGAGCGCGCTGGGCGCTGAAGGCGTGACCAGGGACCGCGTCGCCAAGGATGTTGGCGAGCCGTCGCGTCTGAATTTCCATACGTACTTGTTGATGCGATTTGTCAGGAGAAACGTAGAGCGGCACGGCGCCACCGCCCACCGCTTGGCACTGGAAGGTATGCCATCCATTGGGAGCAGCAGGGTTGCGAAGGTGTCGGGCCAGAGCTTGGGCACGCGGTATGGCGACGTCCAGTCCGCCCTCCACGATGACGTTGAAGCGCTTGCTGGGGACGTTGGCGTCGAGGCGGACCATGCTGTTGTCGAGGCCAGCAGCCGTGAGCCAACCGGCAAGTCCAGCACGAACGTGGGCGGGGCCGACCAACTCTGGTGCACCCACGGAGAAGATCCTCGCGCATGGGGGCCTGGCCCACGCCTCGAGCGCCTGGAAGTCGATGATCGGGATCTCTGTCTCGGCCATGGCGAGCGTCTTCTCGATGTCGCTGATCTGGGCCCGCATGCGGCGCTGCTCCTCCGCGAGGGCGTCCGCCCGCTCGCCGACCTTGGCGACGTCGCGGGCGTGCACCGCGAGCGTCTTGGCGACGTGCTCCTGCTGCACCTGGAACATCCCCACCAGCTGGGCCTGACAGGAGGCGAGCTGCACCCGAGACGTCTCCGCCAACGCCGCAGAGGCCTGCTGCATGCAGCCGTCCAGCAGGGCCTCGAGGTCACCCGAGAGCCCCGCAGGTGTGGCACATCCCCCCACTGGTGTGCCAGGAGGCGGTGCGCCAACCGCTGGAGCCGAAGTGCGAGTTGGCCAAGGTCCTCTGCCAGGAACTTGCCACGGCCCGGGCTCAGCAGCAGAGCGCGGTGAACCGGCAGGTGGTCGATCATGAGCGGGAACGGCGATAGGTGCATTGAGATCAGGCTGATCAGCGACCGTGACGACCATGTCCTGCTCGCGGGCCAGCCCATCGGGGTCGGCGGCGGGAAGGCGAGCGTCTCGCTGTCGGTCACGCCTCGCCATGGACACCGCCAGCGAGTCCTCCTTCTTGGTGCCTCTGCGCCGTGGGCGTGCGCTCCGCTCCCCCGTGCTGCGCGAGAGAGACCGTCCAGAAGCGGAAGAGGCCTGTTCTCGGCGCGGGCGACCAGCAGGGGCGGCGGCGCCAGGGCCGCGGTGACCACCGCCAGCGCGCCCAGAGCCACGGCCAGCACCGTCCTCCGCTGCCACGCCGTCGGACCGAGCGCGCCAGGGCGACAGGAGGCGGAGCGGAAGGCGCTGCCGCGAGCGAATGAAATGGAGGGGTGCCAGCTCACCCGTGGTTGTGGCTGGAAGGACGATTGGACTGGTCGCGGGCTAGCGGTATCCATGCCCTGCTTGCGCAAAGCAGACATCTCGAGCCAAAATGGCTACGGGGGAGGAGGAGGAGGAGGAGGAGGAGGAGGCGGAGCGTACCTGGGGGGATCCGTCGTCACACTACTCATCTGCTATGCTCTCCCTGCCGCTCTCCTTGAGAGAGCACGCAGCAGGGGCCTTCTCGATGGCATGGTTCACCTGCCTGGGGGCCTGACAGTGAGGCCTGCTCCTCGGCAGATAGCACCTTGAACGCAGAATAGTTGCGAGGCATATCATAATCTACGAAGTGAAAGAGGGTGAGGTGGAGCGGGGACGAGGCATCATCGGGGCGAGGGGAACGAGGGGGGAGAGGAATCGACTCCGACGGTGCTGGAGTTTGAGGCCCGCATGCATACAAAGCCTGCTCTTCGGCAGTGATCACCCTGACCCCACTGGGGTCGCGGGGCATATCGTAATCAGTAAAACGAAATTCGATGAGCTCGTCATCTCGACAGAGTCCGAGCAAAGAGGGGGGATCAGGAGGGATCGGAGAGAGAGGTGGCTGAGACGACACCAGCAATGGGAGACCTATTGCTTCAGAGCCCTGAGCCTCACTCATGGGGTCGTCCTCCTCGCCATCTCGGCGGGCCGCCTCGATGGACTCACGCAGGGTGGGACGACGAAGAAGTGCCAGCTGCTGTCGTCCACGAAGAGGGAGCCTCAGAGCGATCTGCGCAGCAGGAACCAGCTCCAGCGCCCTCGTGTATGATGGTGGGGAGCTGTGTCGTGCCGTGATCAGTCGATAATGGTGGTAGCAAGCGATGAGAGCGGCAGGAGTCGGCCCCAAAAGCCCGAGTCGATGCCGAATCTCGCCTGGAAGATCTTCACGAAGAGTGAGGGCGCCGAAATGCAGGCACCGATGGCACTCCGTCAGATAATGTCGCATGGTATCTGGGCCGCCACAACCATAGATACACCACGCCTCACGTTGCATACGTCGGTGAGTGATCCAACCCCCGAGGTACGTCCGCACACATATGAAAGCCCAAGGTGCAGGCATTAGCTGCAGTTGACTGATGACCGTGGGCCAGCACACATCATGAATACCGAAGTGCTTCTGCACGCGGGCGGTGAGTAGCTCAATAAGTTTGTCAGGGAAGACTGCACGCTGGAAGATGTCGGTGAAGGCCGCCTGCCACTTGGGTGCTCGGGAACGTGGCATTCCGTGACCCTCATCTTGCTCTGCAACACGACGGGCGAGGCTCCATGGGAGCGGGCAAGGATTGGGTCCAGCTCGAAAGAACTCGATCACCTCTGCGGGGACGGACGAGTCGCCGCCTTCCCATAGACTCAGAGCCATTCGCCCTCCCACTTTCAGCCGTTGGGACGATGGAAAGCCCTTCGCTGCCTCTTCCAAGCGGCAAGCAAAAGGTGGTGCCCCCCAGAAGTTCGGGGCCAGGATGTCACTGGCAGCTTGGGAGAACGTGCCGTACTCCCAGAGGAGATCACGATGTCGCTGCAGCTGCGAGCGCCATGTGGAACATGTGACCAGAGCCGCTCGAAGCCGTGCAGCAGCAGCAACGCAGAAGATGGAGCTGAACTTCGGGCCGTTCACCGTGCTCAGTGCGAAGCAATCACCAGTCCGAAGCATACTAGCGGGTGTGCGCAGGATGCGCGCAAGCAGAAAACGCTGCTGTTGCCCAACCCGCCAAGGAAGAGGAACCAGCTGGGCCACGTACGACAGCGTGGGAGCGGCTCTCTGACGATATAGAGCGGCAGCCGTGGAGAGGGCTGCGCCCTGCGAAGAAATTGCGGTAGCCCGGGTGGCATGCTTGAGAGCTGGAGTCGACCATTGACTATCATCGGTGGCTCCAGGCCCAATCTGAAAGCCAAGATAAGTACACGCAGAAACAATCGCGAAATCTGCCCAGGCGGGGTCGGCACCCACAAGTTGGCGTCGAAGTAGGGTTCCGTGTTCAGGCATAGACGGGTCACGAAGAGGAATCACATTGCATTTAGCAGGCTTAAGTCGTAGCTGAGCAAACCTCGAAGCATGTCGAAATACTCGAGCCAAACGTGGATACGCTCTGTTATGGAAGAGGACTGCCCCAAGATCATCCGCACAGGCACGAACGACACCCAGGAGACGCCCACGTGCAACCAAACATTGTTCTAAGTCCAGAAGGAACGGGTTGCTCGCGATGACATAGAGCGAACCACTCAATGGACAGCCCTGAAGCACCCCAGAGTTCATGTGGTATAGGTACGTCGGAGAGTCGCCAACGAAGTAGCATGGAGTGCAGTGGTAAAGGGAGCGGAGAGCACGAACCAGAGGGGCAGGAATGCGAAGTCGGGCGAGACATTGGAATAGCCACTCCTGGGATACCGATGGGAAGGCCTGTGCAAAGTCGAACGCAATCAACGACGGTGCCTGGGAGGATGTAGCAGACATAATACTAGCCGATCGAGCGTAGAGGTCCAAATCGACAATATTGTCCAGGAAATTTCGCCTCCGAATAAAGCCCCTTTGGGATGGAGCCCCAATCTTCTGCGTCACCCAGCTCATAGTCTGGTTCAGCACACTGCACACCACTTTATTCGATGAATTCTTGAGTCCGAGCGGGCGGGTATCACCAGGGGACCGTACAACACCACCATCGTCGGGGTCATGGGCGGGGACCTTGGGGTCCTTGGGGAGGAAGACGGCCAGCAACGCTGTGAAATTGGAAGGCATGAAATTCCCAAGAGCAATCCAGCGAAGAACTTCGAGAAGGACCCTCGACCCCGAACCACACCTCCAAGCCGCATAGTGAAGCCCATCGGGGCCAGGAGCGGACCAGTTCGACTGTTTCAGCGCACGTTCCACATCACGAAGGATGGGTGGGCGTACCTCTGAGAAATCCTCTGAGCTGCTGAATCGGTCTATGTATTTCTTGGCGATGGAGGGGACGGAGTGGGTCTTGGAGAACACGGGGCCCCAATATGAGGCCAATGCGTCCACCATCGGGGATTGGGAATGAGGTGCAGGTTCCGACGACAGTGAGCCACCCGCCAGTATCTCCGAAACCGAGATCATCTCATTGGCCGTGACCGATGCTAAATACTTACGCCGAGAAAGTGGGTTCCATAACTGTGCAGACCGAATGATAGCACGACGACGCCCAGCCAGACGAATCCTGACCGTGCTAGACGACGACTGGTTGATCTCTGACTCGAGAGCTTTCCGACGAGATTATGCTTCTTGCTGCTGCCACAGGCTATGGAGATCATGGAAGCCACCAGGATCAATGAAAGAAACAACCTCACCATCTACACGTATGAGACTCTGCGTCCAAGGGTGCTGGAATAGAAGAACTCGGGCAAGACGGACGTCACTGCGCCAAACACATCGCGCAACCGAACGAGAAACCATAGCCCGGGAGGTCAGTGATGATGGTGCAGCACGGCAGATGGCATTGCGTGCAAGAAGCCCAGCAGCCTGCCGAACAGCGGTAGCAGCAGCGAGCATCCGCGGCGGGTCGAAAGCGAGATCCTCAATGCCCACCTGGGATTCCATGTGGGAGACAAGCTGAGCGTAAATCTTGTCTTTGTACACCCAACGCGGGAGGGGCCTCTGTCGTTTCGTTCTAGAGTGATCCCGTGGGCGCCAGACGACCTCCAAGGGCGAGTGGTCAGAAATACCCCGGTGGGCCAACTCATGAGGTTCATCACGGACCGATACTAGCTGAGCAGTTTGACACAAGAGCCATGGCGGGGATGCGACAAAGAGGCGATCAATTTTGGACTCGCAGGCAGTCGATGCGTGCCAATGGGTTGGCGCCTCCGAGGCTAGCTCCGTCATCTCCCTGAAGATCTTCAGCCAGCTCGAGTCGCCAGGACGGGACGCCCTAGTAGAGCCAACCCGCAGGGTGGAGTCGCCACGCTGGCCTCCACCAGCTTGCGGCGATGCTGGCGTGGCCTGCCTCCCCTGCGATCCCTCCGTCGACGCGGCTCTGGGGGAGGCTGTAAGCGGGTGAGAAGATGCAGGAGACGAAGCCGAGGAGGAGGACGGACTTGGAGAACATGGCCCAGAAGGTGGTGTACAGGTGGCCAGTGTTGTCCTCGACGATGCCGTACTCGGAGTGCATGTGGCCGTGGGGTGGTGACTTTGCAGGGCTGAATCCTGCCCCCCACGGCCTGACGAACATGGCATACTGGTGTGATCCTCTCCGCGATGGTGATCAATAGGCGTCGCAGGAATGTTGAAGTCGCCCGTGAGGATCACAGTGTACTTCAACGGATCATCCCGCACTCGCCGAAGTTGCGCTTGAATACATGCCTGAATCTCCTTCAAGCCAGTAGCGCCGATGGCAAAATTGTGCACGTTCCAGTGGTAGATGGTGAAGTCGACCTCTGAATTATGGATAGTAACCAGAAGAACCCGGCCAGCGATAAAGCTCTTCCCCTTGGCTCGAACGCGTGGGTCCTTTGGAACGAGTGTGGCGACGCCTCCAGTCCGCGGCGCCCCAGACTCAGAAACGAAGCATGAATGCGAAGTACAGTGAATCCTCTGAAGAGCCTCCTCCATAGCACGTTCACCACCGTGGATCTCCTGTAGCGCCACTACTCTGCCAGCACCCATCAGTTTGCTCAGATAGCTGAGCTTCCTGCTCAAAATCGCTGGTCTGTAGTGTAACAGGGCCCCCGTGTTCCAGGTCGTGAAAGCTAGAAATCCAACCCCAAACACTTCGTTACCCACTCCACCGTACTTCACGTGTGTCGAAGACCTGGCGAACCAGCTCGTTGGCCTCCTCCCTGGACAAGCAAGTGTCGGCAAGTGCCGAGAGATTCCATTCCACTTTCGGCGTTCTGCTCGCAGGTAATGGGAGCACCCGCACCAAGGGCTCCCACTTGGCCATGAGTTGACCATTATCCTTGTCGAGGAAAGTGCGGATGCCACGGTCGGCGAGACACCTCTGTAGCTTCTTGCACGCGATCTCTGTGGCAACCATCTTTTTGTTCTTGTCCGCGGAAATATGGATCGGCACTGACTCAGTGCCCACGTCAACCTGGAATGCACGCCACGACCCATTTGGCAGACGGAGCTGCTGCTGGGCCTGACTCCTCCTCGAAGAACGGGTTGATTCCATGGGGCCTTGAAATGCGAGAGTAAAAGATTTGGCGACATCATCTCCAAGCAGCTCCACACCATCACCGAGAGGGACATTTGCTTCGGTGAGCCAAGGAGCCAAAGCCGCCGCCACAGCATTCTTAGCGACAGCAGACGATGTTCGCACTGCGAGGATGGTGAGGTCCACGTCCCTGTCCCACTCTGGGTTCGGAACAACAGGAGGACGCGGCTTCGTCTTTGCAAGGTCAAGCTCTTTCTCCAGATGCGAAAGACGGTGAGCGAGGCCCGCCACGGTGCTGTCGAGTAGATCTGATCGAGCACGCTGTGCATGGACCTCCCCATCGACACGTCGTAGCTGCTGGTTGAATCGCTCCTCATATTTCTCCATGAGCGGGACTGTGGCCGCGCTGAGTGCGGCAGGAAGCTGAGCCAGGATGGTCTCCATCGCCTTCTGAGTGAAAGCCTGCATGGCCTCCGCCTGGAAGGAGTCCGCGGATTGGGCAACGTGGCTGCCAACATCATGAGAAGTGGTTCCATTGGACGTCGCTGCCGTAGCCCAAGGATCAGGCGCACGGCCTTCCGCGGGGGTGCCAGGAGTCGCCCATGGCCTCGAAGCGGGTGGAGTTGGCCATGGGGACGGAGAGGGCGAGGCCTTCGCACCCCCCGCTGGGACTTGCACTTCGTCAGCTGGGATGGGGGTGGCGATGCCGCAATGCTGCGTCCCACATGAGCTGTCGACGATGACGGGAGAGGCGCCACGGCCAGCACTGCGGGAACGCCGAGAGCCCTCGGCCGACGCGTCACTGGCGGCGGGGAGGTAGCGGTCCCGAGTCCGAATGCGATCACGTTCGCGGATGTCAGGAGCACCGAGAGCATCCCGAGGATCACGCAGCCGCGCCGATGGTGATGAGGCACGCGGGGTGGAGGAAGCAGAACGTGATGATGCCGTCGGCGCCCGTCGTTCCTCCTTTGCCTTGCGGGACTTCCGTTCATGACGACTGCCGCCCATGAGCACCTGCAAGCACTAAGAACGGAGAGACTCAAGACGGCAGCGCGGAGCTCCCCGCCCAGGTCCTGAGAGAGGATGTCGGGCTGAACAGCCCTTGCACTGCCGCGGACTAGCGGTATCCACTTGTTCCCCTGCGGAACTTAACATCTTGAGCCAAAATGGCTACGGAGGAGGAGGAGGCGGAGCGTACCCTGAGCGCGTCCCAGGATCCACTCTACAGCGTGGGCGGGGGCAGGGGCCTGCTGCCACTCTTCTCCTCCCCACTACTACTACCATCACTCCGACTACCCGCCTCACTGCCCTCACTGCCCTGAGACGAGAGAGGCGGAGCACGCTCGGCACCGAGCGGCTTCGCCCGCGGCGGCACACCCGGCCTGCTCGATGGCGATGAGGCCCGCCCCGCCGTCGGTGTCGGCGGCGGTCCCGCCCAGGAAGGAACACCTCCCTGTCTCTCTCCAGCAGCGCCCCCTTCTGGTTCAGAGGACGAACTGGAAGATGACGAAGAGGATGAGGCCGCACGACTTGCCAGCACAACCTTCTGCAACTCTGACCGTCGAAGCATGTGCCTTTAAGCGCCCCTCAGCGGTAGACGTACGGCCAGACGGGCGGCCTCGACCAGCTTGAGAGCTCCTGCATACTGGGGCGCCTCCACATGTACTCTCGACATGAGGCGGTAGTGATGATAGATCGCCATCAAGAAAGCCAGATTGCCACCTCTGACACCAATCCTGAAAGCCACTTCGCCAGGCAAATCATGACGGAGTACCAGAGCGGCAAAGTGATGGCACCGCTGGCAGAATACGACATAGTGCCTGATGGTGTCCACGCCGTGCTCGCAACCATATATACACTTCGCATCTCTCTGCATCCGTCGATTCGTAATCCATCCACCAAGGAAAGTTCTCAAAGCAACAACCGCCCAACTTGGAGGGACCGCCTGCAGGGTCCGTTGCACTGCCAGCATGTCATCCGCTCGAATCCTGAAATGCCGCCACAAACGCTGCCTGAGCAGCTCCTCAAGCTTCGGCGGAAAGATGTTCCTCAACAAAATCTGATAGAAGATATTCTGCCATTTGGTCCTCGGGGTTCTCCTCACGTTCTCATCCCGCAGGTCTTCGCGACTGCAAAGCAACTTCTCCAGCTGTCCAGGGAGAGCAGCTGGCCCAAAGAGACGGGAAAGTTCACCTCTCCCAAGCCTGCCAGTCCAAAGTGCTAGAGCCATCATACCACCACTTCCAAGGTGTCGGTCTTGTTCGAAGCCGAGTGCAGCCTGCTCCAAGAACCGTGCGAACGGTGGGCTCCTCCAGAAGGGTGGGGCCATGGCCGTAGCATTCCAGAGGGCAGCGCATCCCATGTCCGTCACCACTTGCCGCAACCTTTCGAGCCTTGCCTGCCATGTAGAGCACGTCGTGAGGGCAGACCGCATGCGAGTCGCCGCTGCCAGCACGAACATGGATGTGAACCTCGGCCCACCCCATTCAGCCAGAGCAAAGCAATCGCCCATTCTCGGCATCGAACTCGGCGCACGAAGAATCCGCGCAACAAGATGGCGCTGCCGTTGACACTCCTTCCATCCAAGAGGGACCAACTGCGAGATATAGCCCAAGACAGGAAGCGCCCGATCGGCATGCAGCTTAGCAGCAACTTGCACCGGGGCCCCTTGTCGGCTCAGCTCCACTGTACGAGATGCATGTTTGGCCAGCGCCTCTGACCACTGTGCGTCAACCGTGGCCCCAGGGCCGATCTGAAATCCCAGATAAGTACACACATCTACCATTTGGAAGTCTGCCCACTCAGCGTCGGCATCGATCAAAATCTGTCGCAATTCCGAGGTGTACGGTTCGCGAGCGGGTCCACGAAGAGGTATCACAAAGCATTTAGCAGGCTTGAGCACCAAGTTGGCGAACAGACGAGCGTTGCGGAAAACACGAGCTAGCCGAGAGTATCCCCGATTCTTCCGAATGACTGCCCCCAGATCGTCTGCGCACGCACGAGCAGCCCCTAGGGACGAAGAGCCGTTGTTCAGGGATACTTCGATATCCAGTAAGAACGAGTTGGCAGCAATGACATAAAGCGAACCACTTAACGGGCAGCCTTGCAGGACCCCTGAGTCCATGAAGTAGAGGAGAGAGAGGCTGGCACCACCATAGTAGCAGGGCGACCAGAAGTAAAGGACCTCGAGAGCTCGTATTAGGGGGCCAGGAAGATGTAGATGATGAAGACACCGAAACAGCCACTTCTGACTGACTGAAGGGAACGCTTGTGCAAAATCAAAAGTCATGAGGGACGGCGAGTTCGTCGGGTCATCCTGGGACACGACACTGGCAATCCGTGCGAATACATCAAGGTCAACCACATTGTTGAGGAAGTTCCGATGACGAATGAAGCCGTTCTGAGTTCTCGCACCTATCGTTTGGACGACCGACTGCAATTTCCCATTCAGGACAGAGCAGATCACCTTATTCGACGTGTTCTTCAGCCCCAAGGGCCGCGTGTCACTAGCTGACCTTAGAACCCCTCCCGAGTCGGGTTCTATCTGGGAACCCTTCGCCGATTTCGGAATGAACACCGCCAAGAGCGCCGAGAAGGAGGACGGCATGAGATTCCCCGCTAGGATCCACTGGAGCACCACCATAAGGACCTGAGGCCCACGCCCAGACTTCCACGCGATGTAGCGCAGGCCGTCAGGGCCAGGAGCCGACCAAGATACCCGACGGAGAAAGCGATGAATATCTTCGATCATGGGGGGGCGGATGTTGGAGAAGTCGACGATACTCGAGAACCTCCTTAGATATTGCTCACCTCCAGGGGGCACCTCGGAGACCCTGGAGAACACAGGGGCCCAGTATCTCGCCAGTCCGTCAGCGAGTCTATCTTCAGCGCCCACCTCCCGCCCATCTTCCCGAAGCTGTTCTCCCTGCTGAGCCCCATCATCAAGAGGCCCCGATAAGAATTTCCGCCGCGCTAGAGGATTCCACAACTGGGCGCGACGATGAAGGGCCAGCTTCAACGCGACAATCCGTGATCGTCTGCCCGGAGCCTGTTCCCGGTCAGCAGCCTCTTCGAGAGCCTTTTTGCGCTTCGCGCACTCCTGTCTCTGAAGGTTGCCATGCAGGTCCTGGAACTTACCTGGGTCAAGGAACATGGGCACCTCACCGACAATGTGCACCAGGGATTGGGTCCAGGGATGCTGATGAAGGAGAACTCTCGCCAATCTCACATCGCTACGCCAGACCGCCCGAGCCAACGAGCGAGAGACCATGGCCCGAGACGCCAATGACGATGGAGACGCACGGACAACTGCATCACGAACGATAGCTCCCGCACATTGCCGAATACGAGTGGCCGCCTCCAGGAGCCTCGGAGCATCCATCATCATGTCCTGAATCCCCACCACCTCCTCCAACTCCTTGACTACCTGCTCAAACAACCTATCCTCGTACACCCACCTCGGCAAGGGACGAGGGCGT